>OY282450.1:84653235-84965735 GCA_958295655.1 Palloptera scutellata | reverse complement strand
TCTTTTCCCCCTCTCGCTATCTAGCTGAAACAAATTGCATTCTAGAGTTGGCAAGTGTAAAACCGGACTAATCGCTGGATTTTTACTTTCATTGAGAGTGAATTCAAAGATTGGGACAAAGAGAGAGAGAGCGAAAAGTGTAAATCCTACCACACTGCTCTCTCTTGTGTAAAATGAGCCTCGACACACGAGAACAATTTTATGCAAATATTTTACATCTGCTTAACTATGCTGGTGTGGCTTACAGTATGTGTATGCAACTTTGTTTACGGCATGCGCATTTGCTCTAGTGTATTCAGGTTCAGTGGAGTGGGTTATTGTTGTGCAGTGCCTCATATGTAAATAACGATTTTAACTTCCCATATGGGTACATTAAAAGAGTGAAACTCTATCTACGCTCCTTTGGTCATATCTGATTTTGGTCATAAAGCCTGGCCATACGATAGTAACTATGCTGAATTTCTTGGACGAGAGGCTCTTGTGTGGCCAAGTTCATTGTGGAGCACACCATATGGAATACATTGAAAGATCATGGTCAAACCAGAGTAATTACAGATGTAGCTAATTTTAGTTTATTTGCCCCAGTTTTTTTGCCAGCCATAAAATATTGCATGTACGTTTCCCCCATCTCGCCTACGAAAGCCGGGTTTGACGCAGCATAATTATTCACAAAAAATTTGAAAAAACAAAAACGTGTTCCCAGGCTCAAAGAGTGAAGATTCTCTACGCTTCAATGCCCATCTCGGATTTATGCTGATGAGTGAGAAGTAAAGAGCCCACGGGAGATTGTAAGGGAAACAAAGTATTTTATATGACGAAGCAAAATGTTTAACATTCGAAAATATTAAATAAAAATCTAAAAATTCCAAGTAAATATTAGAGTAAATTTTCTGTGCTGTCTGCTGCACAACAAATAGATTAATTAATAAGTTCATCGTTTAGATAATCCAAGATGTCCATCTCAAATAATATACATACAATGCAAATCCACCATGGGTCAATTTTATTGACACTAACATAATCTAAGCTAATCTGTTAAGGTCTCATTTAATAATACATGTGTATTAGCAAATTTCTCTGCTTCTTTTATAAATTATTAAATAAATACAAATTCCCACGCTTATTTATTCACTCCCTGTCTCTCTCTCTCTCCTTCTCTCTTTAACCAGTTTGCTTCAGACTCAAATAAACCACACTAAAAATAATTTCATGTGGTTTATTATTCACGCATACGAATCAAATAAAAAACAAAAATAAAACACTTGTAGTTTTAACTAAAAAACAAAATAATAATATATAAACCGCAATAAACTGAATAATTTTTTTTTTTCACTGTATTTTGTGTTTTGGCGCCTGAGCTAAAATTTTTTCCATTTTGCTTTTCAATTTTTATTTTTTGTTTGTATCTTGACTTTTTTTGTTTAATAAATTTCATTAAAAATTCCACTTTGTACACATTTGTTGAGCTTTAACAAAGCAGCAAATAAATCATTTAGTGTTGGTTTTTTGTATAGCTGCGTATGTATGTATGTGCGTGTGTGTGTGTGCATTTCTGCGTGTGTTTAAAGCACAAAATGAGTACAAAATAAATATTGCAAAAAAATTAACAACGCCCACTTAAGATTTGTTTTGGAAAAAAAATTTTAAATAAATACAAAACGAAGAAATCATTTGCAGATGTTGAGGGCATTTGCAAATTTATTACGTTGCAGATTTTCGAGTTATTTATTTTTGTCTTTTTTTTATCTGCGCTACGGATGCAACTGACACACAAAGTCACAAAGCGTATGGAGTGGTTTCACCCACCCTACGCATTCGTTTTGGCTAAGTTGAAAGCGCTATGAACTTTTTGTTACTTTTATCAAATTTATTAATTGATATTTAATTTATAATATGATATTTAATAGAGAAAACATCGAGAAAAAAATAATTTTATCAGAAAATTTTTTAAATTAAACAAAAAATCGAATATATTCTGTTATCATGATGAAAGTTTGCAGTATTATTGATTTTATATTGAAGTCTTATTTATGTAATTGGAATGCCCATTTATTGCCCTATCTCCCCTGTTTCTCATGATTTTCTTGAGTTTAACTCTTTTAAACGCGTCATTTTCGTTAATGAGAAAATTCAAAATAATTATTTAAAAATTTCTCACTGAATATAATATAAATAAGTCTGAATTTGCAATGATCTAATACTCTTTCCTATTCAAATTAGTCTGCATTTGCGAATTTCTAATACTCTTTTCTATTTTTAATAAATTTTTCACTCTTTCAACTTAGCTTCAGACCGAAAAATGTCAGTACACAAGCAAGTACTTAGCTTTTCTAACATAAAAAAAAAATATTGAATGTCTGACGGCTCAGTAAGTAGCCCTCCCTCTTGTTGAATGCAAGTTAAAACCCATGTCATAAAATTGGTGCTTCAGGTAGCATACGCAACTAATATCTTTAACTTAATCAATAATCAATGCCTACAATATTTCATTTACTTACTACTTAAGTAGTTAAACTGTTTTTGTTAAGCCCAGTCTGGTATCATCATAATATATATGTAGATGTAAGTACCCAAATCAAACACACGCGATCTTTTGTCTGTGTTTATTAGGCTATAATATTTTTACAAATGTGTGCATCTTCTGTTGCTAAAGATTATAGCTAACAGTTTCTACTTAATAATAATAATATTACACATTTTTTCACAACTCAAATGATAAGATAATAATGATATATTTTCCTTCAAATTACACAAATTACTAATATCAACTATCAGAATGTAAAAATAGAAGCTAAAAAAATAAAATTTTATAAAAAAAAATTTTTCTGCGCTTTGCTTATCGCATAGAAACGTACTCGTAGATACAAAGATTTTATCTGAATAATTTTTTCCACAGAAAAAAGAATAATACGTAGCAATTATTGTGCAAACATGCAAATTATGTTGAGAGAAGAAGCTTTATTCTAAAAAAAAAAATACTAGCAACACAGGCAATGCAACAAATATTATTTCCTACCTGTGAGAAGCATTTAAAATATTTAAATACCATTACAAAATATTTTGACATTTTCAAATGTGTACATATGCAATATATATTGTTCCTAACCCTGCAGTGCAAGAATGAGTTAGTCTCACAAATTACCTAGTATAAGTATCACCTAGAAAAAAACGAGCTAGTTAAGATACTCGCTCAGAACTAATGCAGCTGGAGCTATTTTGAAGTCTACTTAGACTTTTATGCTTGTATATGCAACAACAAAGAACTTCTTTCAATAATATATAGAGAAAATATTATCTTGCAATTTTCAAATAAGAGATATAAGTATGTACATATGACAAAGATATGTACACAGAAGAAGTTGTCGGGCTTTTTATATATCTGCTCTATATGTTTATTTTAAAGATATAGAAACATATTTAAAATGAGTCTAAGAAACTGTTAAACTAGTTTGACATACATATTTATCCAAAACATAATAGTTCACTAGCTCAAAAGTTTTCGATGATAGGACAATTGTCTTTTCGTAGGACATCAACGTGGAAAAAAAACCAGTATGTTACATGTAAATGAGATCGAGGATTGAACTAGTCAGGTATTTTTTTTTTTTGGGATTTTGTTTTTTTTTTTTTTGAGCTAACTAATTAGCTAGGTTTTGAACTAGTTGGTTGCACCGCAGGGGGAGACTTACAATGTGCTAAACTGCTTCATATGAAACTGCTTCATATGAAATTGCTTCATATGAATAAGTGAGGATTTAAGATGCAATGATAATTTTGAACCTAATTTTTAGAGACTGCTTTCAAATGAACGTTACTAATATTAAAAAAAAAAAACAAACTACTTCAAATTAAAACCAAAATTATTAGAAGAAAAAAAGATAGTACAGTGTCAATCACTTGCATTCTCTGCTACACTTTTGCTCACCCACTGTACCCTACGAGTACTAGAGACAGAGAGAGAAAGGCTGCACAAGCGCACAACTACCACACACACACGTTTTATAGGTATGTATGCATATGTAGGTACTATTATTATTAATCACCAAGCATTTTGTCGACGGCATGTGAAGTAGGTACAACCTACAATAAAAAAAAAGAAGCAAAATAAAAAGAAACTTGAAGCTGAAAAACTTAAGGTGTTTCCCCCTTTTAAATAGTAAAATAAAAAAACACCAACAACCAGTAAACTAAAGTACTGCAAAAATCTAACAACAACAACGTGCAGGTATCCATCGCTCTATCCGTCTATCTACATAACTGTGTGTGTGTGTGTGTGCATGTGTGCTTTCACATGTTGGTTGACTGACTCTTCTTCTTCTGCTCAGAGAGAGTGACTGTTATGTTGTTGCTATTACTGTTTTTATTATTTGTTTGTTGTTATTGTTGTTGTTAGTTGTTAGTTGTTAGCTGTGTGATACTAGACTTTCTGTTATATTTGTTATTGTTGTTGTTGCTGCTGATGATGAAGACACGATAGTAATCTATTTTGCAGAAAGGCTCACCCAGCTCTATAGAGCATACAGTGTAGTATCTGCTCTACACTGCTTCTCTATCTCCCGCTCTGCATTCTTTCTCTGCTGCTACAGCTTTCAACTGAAGACAAAAGATATCAGCTAAAAACTCTTAAACTTAAACTTCTTCATAGACTTAAGTTCTTTCTTATTGTTTATTGTTGTTCTTCGTGTTGTTGTTGTATTTTTGTTTTGAAATAAATGCAAGCAAACAGGCATAAAAATTTTCGCAGAGCTAGAGTAAAATAATACAGGAACACATTGCACTAAAGAGATAGAAGGACGGACAGGCGGACAGACGTTCAGACAGATTCAGTGAAGGCAAGCAACAAACACAAATTAAAGAGGATGATGATGATAATGAACAAAATAAAAAATAAAAAAAATAATATTACGTTCACCAAAAATCTTCCAACGCACACACATTTCTCATAAGCATAAGCTCTGAAGAACGTATGCGAAATAAAAATGAAACACATGGAAAAAAATTGAATGATACTATGAAGAATTTTCGGTCAAACGTTTGCACAAAAATCCATAATATTCATGCATAGAACTTAAAAGTATCTGCAGCTAAAACATACTACTTCAACAATTGTACTACTACTACTACTACTACTACTACTACTACTACTAGAACGCCAACAAGGAGTAGATACATGTGTATCTTTTAGCTGCCGTTGCTGTTTCTGCTGTGTCTTTACTGTACGAGCATGTATGTATGCATGTGTGTGTGTGTGTGTGTGTGTGTGTGTGTGTGTGTGTGTGTGTGTGTATGTGTGTGTGTGTGTGTGTGTGCCTTGTGCTTTATGCTTTATATGTTTGTCTCTGATACCATATGACCGACGGTTAGTCTGATCTTTTGTTGTACTTATGTACGAACTATGAACATTTTGATGTTTCGAAAAAAAAGCAGCAACTCTTGCACGCTGCATATTAAACGTGATCATGAGTCTTTGTTTTTAGGGTAAATTGGGGGTAATATTGACAGAGAATGGGAAAATGTTTTGGTACATCACAATGATTTGGTACATGTGTACTTAAATACAATGCATTCATTGATTGATCCAGAGAGGAGGAGAGGTGGATTGCCACATAAAAGAAACGATATTTCTACTTGAGCTCCAACTCGGATAATTGTCTCCTTCAATCAATGAAGGACTCCTTAGTGTATTTTCTACGATTTCCGATTTATTAAATTGTTAGTCGGTCACTACGAGTTCTTTCTCAGAGCAATGATTCAATACCAACCACATTAAAGAGAGTTCGCTGTTGTAAAAGGTTTCTAAAGTTATATGGTTCTGAGCTCAGATTTGTGAAATGTTTGAGATAAAATCTTAATATTCTAGTAGCACCTTAAAAGTTTGCTACTTGTTTTTTGTCTGATCTTTGCAATCTATTAAAAGGTTCTGCTAAGGTCAGATATCTGTTTATAATTTTGGGAGATAAGAAAATAGGTGAAGTTAATAGCGTTTTCTTTTCTAAACAACAATGTTTCCCTTACAAAGTTTAACATTTTTGAAATGTCGCACTCACCACTCGTTAGATTCTTGCCTTTTTTTCGACGAATAAAGAACCAACAAAACGGAAACTCTGCCGATCAGATGACAACATTATTTAGAAGAACACACAAAAAAAAAAAACAGCTCTGAAAATGTTGACTGTTATTCAGAAAAGAACCCCAAAATTTGATAACCCACTCACGGCGCAGAAAAAATGCAACATTTTATCGATCAAATAAAACGCTATAAGCCTTACAATATGGTAATACTTAGATTGAAACAGGGGCTGGGCAGAAGGCACTAAATCACAATAATACTTAGTATACTGATTTACATTACCAGATTTTTCCCACTAATTTTCTACGCAACATCGGTGATTTATTTGCCTTGCTGATTATTATTATCTGCAAACGATTGAGCTCTGACTCAGAACCTCACCTCTGAGTCATATAAAATATGGGTTGACTTTGTAAGTCGGTGTTTTTTTTTTAATACTTAAGCTTTAAAGAAAACGGTTCACGATTTAGTTTGATCAATATACACATTTAGATTAATATTTCCAGATGCTTCTAACTAGAATATTTTGCATGTATAGCAAAGAAAAAAGCCTCTTATGTATACCACATTTTCTTCTGTGGCTGTGTCACCCTTTCCTCCGCTTTCCCCTACATATTTTGCAGTAGAATACACACGTATTGTGTAAATGTTAAATGCAACCGCCGCGGCATAGTATGTAGAAGATTAATTGTGGCAAAAGCGATTTTTATACAAGAATATAGGCAAGAAGAAGATGGACAGCGTGTTGGAAAGGACATGCATGCGTCTATCTAAAATATCTAAATGCCTATCCATGTGCATATGTAGTTATGCATGAATGTATATATGGCTGTGATCAGTAGAAGATTTTTTTCACAAAGAAAGTAAGACAGATCGTCAGTCAGTCAGTCAGTTAGATACATAGATAGATACACTGAGAAATGCACATACAAGTAGACACACAGACAGATCCACAGCCTGAGAATAAAGCAGCTGTGTGCAAAAGCTATTAAAAATTGTTTATGTGTAGGAGAGATGTATGTATGTACATATTAACTTAGTTAGTTGTGAAATTTGGTGGGAAAATTTGAAAATGTTTTCATTTGCGTACTTAGCTAAGCTAAGCTTAATTTACAGATTTACTGAATTTCATTTCACAACATATCAACAACATATTTGAATGTGGAAAATTTGTTCTAATCGTGCCATTGCCAAACGTTTAATTTTCACATCATTGCCCACAACTTTAACCATTCACTTTAGCTTTCTTTTTGTTGCTACTGCGGTAAACTCTTTGAACCCTCCTGCTTCCCCCCCCTCCAGAATACTTCGAAAGCGTAGAAAAATGCAAAAGAAGGAGAAGAAGCTAAATTAACACTGATATTATGTTCTGATAATATTAATGATGAGTGAGTTCATGAAAATGCGTTAAAAATCCTGAACCTTAAGCTGAACCCCATCGACATCATCGTTTGAAGAAATACAAAAGGAGCAAAAAAAAAAAGAAAACAACAAAAACAAAGCCCAATCACAAAATACAAGTATTTGTAAAAAAATTTCTCGCTTTTTAATTTAACTATTTGTCATGGCTATTAGGAGTTATGAGTTCCTTCTCATATAAGAGAAATTCACCACCAAATGGAGAGGCATAGCATTTTCTTAGCACTCTGCATGCAAGGCAATGCCAATTCAAAGATCATTAATAAACGGAATATCTACCATCATCAGCGGCATCAAGACGAGTAAGTACGTATGCATGTATGGTATATAACTCTCTAATGGTTAGTAAGTGCATATCTTCTCTACTATAAAGTTTGCCTTATTACATATGGTACTTATGCTTTTTTGCAGTGCTGTGTTAATGGCGGGAATTTAACTTTTTATTGTTGTTGTATTCAGAATATGTGTGAACTGTTTTTTTTTTAAGGTGTTTATAGTTTGAATTTGAATTACATTGTTTAAACACATAAGATTTTTTAAGCAATTTCAAGCGCTTATATAGTTTTGATTTACATTAAAACGCCATTTATTCAATTTATTTTTGACAGTACTATTCAAATATGATGGATACACATTTTTACTTATCTAAAAAAAAAACAGGTAATGGTTTGAAAATTGTTTGTTCTACTCTTTTACAAGTCGAACCTTGAGTTCAAATTAACCCTTAACAGGTTAATTTGTTAATTTCAGGGCATTAGTTTAGATATCCTAAAAACGGTTTTCTTTCATTTTCGATTCGATTTAGAGCTTTACCACTTAATGGAATTTCTTGTAAATTTAACCAAAGTTTTGGACGGCACAAGTGAACTTAAATATTCCATAAAACCAGGGTGAAAGTCGTAGATATTATTATTAAAATTGAAAGTCGAAGTTTAGAATAGTATTTTAATATAAAAGTAGAAACCTTAAAGTTAGAGAGTACACAAGAGAAAAATTCCGCAGAGTTCGGAGTTTAACCGAAGTCTAATCAAGGTAAGTTAAATGCTCTATGAAACCAGGGTGAAAGTCGTGGATGTAATTTTTTATTAGAAGTGGATGTGGAAGAATAGGATATTAAAGTCTTAAAGTTAGGGAGTACACCAGCGAGAAATTCCAAAGTGTTCGGAGTTCAAGCCGAAGTCTAGAAGTATTTTCTACACAATTAAGTTATTTTTAAATCAAACCAATTAAAGTAGAAAACCGAATTTCTGATTTCTCCACACGTAAACTCCATACTGAGTTAAACATGTCCTTCATTTGTAAAATATGTGTAAAATCTGCAATCGAAAGTTAACAAAAATCCGAATTCTGAATTCAAATTAAAAAGTTAGAAATTCTCCGACATTTTTTATATTATCCTAAAACAAAAAAAACAATTTAAATATCTTTTTTCTTTGTATACCTTTGATTGTAGACCATTCTTTTGACCTATTAGTTTTCAAATTCACTCAACCTTTTTTTTTACAGAATTAATAGATTTGCCAGACGGTCGGGATTTGTCTGGATTATTCAGCGTCCCGACTTTGTGAAACTTAGCTATATATAAAATTTTTACTGATAAGTTTTAGTAAATACATTAATCAAATTAAAAATTTTTTATGCATGAAAAGATTCATGCATCGGCACTGTAATTGAAAGTTTAAATGGTGCGCAACACTGACGATCAACTTTTCAGAAACGGAAAAACAGTTGAATTCTCGTTGCCTGGAAAAGATACTGTCCAGGCGGAACCTGAAAAATCTTTTTATTTTCTTTTTTTTAAATGTTCAGTTGAAGCGTACAACATTTTGCAACTCTCATATCCGTTCATTACCGCTGGTCAATAAATGTTTAATACTTAACAGAATTATTTTTGGTGTGATTTAATATTCCAATTTAAAATTAGTCTGGATCCAGGTAATCGGTATTAATTCTCTTAGTCGGTTTTGAATCATTGCTCTCAGGGAAACCTCCTAGGGGCCGACTAACTACCAAGTCGGTCTTTCATTGATTGAAGGAGACAAGTATTCGAGTTAGAGCTGCAGTAGAAATATCATTTCTGTATCTCGCCCCTCCCCCTCTCTTGAATTTAAAATTAGTCTGGATCTAGATAATCGGTATTAATTCCCTTAGTCGGTTTTGGATCATTGCTCTCAGGGAAACCTCCTAGGGGCCGACTAACTACTAAGTAGGTCTTTCATTGATTTAAGGAGACAAGTATTCGAGTTAGAGCTGCAGTAGAAATATCATTTTTGTATCTCGCCCCTCCCCCTCTCTTGAAGCCGCTAGTCCTCTGGATTAAGATTGTCCGTAGTTCGCATAGTTGTTCCTTTTTTGGCTCACTGCTCTGACAATAATCTGATAAATAACTTGAAATCGAAATTTGAGAATATATTTACTATTTTCCACAATTCGGGGACTTTCTTTAATTGAAGACAAGTATCTGAGTTAAAAATGGAGTAAAAACTACTTTCCTATATAAAGTTCCATTTTATGGGCAAGTATCAGGGTAAGAATTGGAGTAGAAATTTAGATTTTGGATTAATTGAATCATGCTTAATTGCATTTCCCGTTGAAGTACGCCAGAAATATTACGTTTTTAGTTCAAAATGTACTCCAATTACTCATTTAATTGAATTGCCCGGTTAATTGAAATATAAATTGTACATTTTCATCTATGCAATTAAACGTGGATTACTATATTCTTCTTCTTCTTCTTTTCTACGAAATTAAGTTGGAGAAATATTATTACGATATTTCCCAGAGGTTCATGAATATGTTTCATTCCTCTTTTACTGGGCAATTAAGTATTAATCAGAGTAGTTTAATTTTCTGTGCCCCTTTTCAATTTCAGTAAACTACGTTATTCATTTTGAATGAAGTAAAAAATAGCAGATATCTTTCTTTGTAAATATGTAGCTTAAAAATCCAAATCATACGCAGTTGAGCGCGCTCCTCGGTCGGCTAGGCGTGAGGTGGCCGTCGAACCAAAAAAAAAAAAAAAAATGGGGAATTAAAGTTCCTGCATCGAGTTTCAAGTTCCAGAAAGATAATATTATTAAAATTTAACCTCCAGTTAAAACAATTTATTGAATTTATTGCAAACATTTTAGCTACCGATAGGGCTTGAATTTGATTTATTTTGCTTTTACAAACCGATTCACTCTATGCTCACATTTCGTACACTGTGTAGAGCATATGACCAAGAGTGCAAACAAATTGTAGATAACATTTAAATAAACTAAAATAACACAGTTTAATTGAATAAATAGTATTTAAAAATACTATACTACTTGCTAATTATGTTGGTAAATTGTCGATATATCTCTTTTTTTACACTTTTATGATTATTTAAATTTATTACACTCATTTTACGTACATAATACATACTTATGAACTGTTGAACTTTATTTGACGACAGACACACTTGACACATGGGACCTTAAAAAATAGTGAAATGGAAAAAAAAAACAAAAAAATACCTAACATTTACATAGCAATTTTCTAGTTACTCAATCAGCAGTTTCCTACAACTTATGGATGGATCTATGAATGTTGGTTTTTTCTGATATTTTTCAGCAACTCATCAAACTCTCATAATTCACCTGAACTGTCAAAAATCAAGCAGATTGCAGGCACGCTTTTATGTAGCTAGTCGGTTGTGCTGTTGTGATTTTTTCTGTATGGTCATCATCATCATCATCATCGTTACCATCGCCATCGCCATCGACGTCATCATCACCAATATGAATTGCAAGGCAAAACCATAATTGTACCTATAACTATGTACAGAGTATGTTTGTAAAAGTATCTGCACGGTTAAGCGCTTCTCATACGATCCGATACACCTTCACTATCATTTCAAACTCGTACTCGTACCTACGTTTACTTTTATTTTTAAAGTTTTTTCTATATTTTTTTTCTACAGCTAAACTTTTTTGTTTTTCTCTTGTTGCTTTTTAAATCGTGTATGCATGATAATGATTTGGTCATATAAAGTTTTTGATTTGTATCTTGATTTTATATTCATTGTAGGAAACTTGGGTTTTTTTTTTTTTTTGGTTTGGTTTAGCATGGCAATTGAAACATTATTGTTACTTTGTATGTATGTATGTGTGTGTGTCTGTCTGTCTGTATGGTCTGTCCTGTGTATGTGTATGTGTTTGTGTACATAGTTTTTGACATTTTGATTGGCATTTCTTGATTTGCGGTTTTTAGCGAAGTATTACAGGTCTCTTTCTATTCATGTGCTGAGCTCATATATTTCGGCATGAATTGGTTGACTGATTGTTTGAATTTGGAAAAACGACTTGCATTTTCAATATGGCAGTGCTGATATTTCCTTATATTGAAGATAATCAAAGAAAGTTGATTGACTACTACTACATAGTTAGGTAGGTAGGTCGGTATACGAAGTAGGTATATGTAGAATACTGAATAAGAAGCTTAGAAAATTATAAATCGGAACTGTTAATTAAATAGAATTTATTATTTCAAATCAAATGAATGAATGGCTATTTAAAATTTAGATCAGTTATGATGACATAAAGAGTCCGAAAATCAGGAGAACTTAAAACCACGGTTGCATCCTTTCACTAACGAAATGCTCTACATAATTTCACTGTTGTATATGAAGATGTGCAATGGTGGAACTCGTTTGTAATCATTTTTCATATTTAACCAAGAACTGATGTAATAAAATATTTAATATATGTAGAAAACAAAGATTTGTTAAGTTAAGTCCCAAAGAGTAAGTTAAAAATATTTCTAGAACTTAAATGTATAAATTCTTCTTCTTTTAATAGTACAACAGCCCATGGAGGGCCTAAGCACAACCAACTAAGTGAAAAACTTTAAGAGGTTCTAGCAGCTATGAAAAAGAAGAGAGAAAATTTCAAGCCAAAAACTGGAAGTTTTATGCGATTTGTTTTTCTTCCAAAAAACAAAGTCCACATTTCTCTAACGATAAGATAATATTGCAGATATTTCTTCTCAGAACAATATACCTATATACTATACATACAATTTATGTATGTGTCGAATTTCCAAGTGGAACATTTTTACAATCTCTAGCTAGAAAATGAAGAGCTAGAATGAAGATGTATGGTGGTCGCTGTGGTGTAGTGGTAGTGCGTTGGACTGCTACGCAGAGTGTCCGGGGTTCGAATCAAAAAGTAGAAAAAATTATTTTTCTACACGGCATCGGCACCACCTCTTGGCAGGCAATGGCAAACCCACAAGAGTAAAAATTGCTATAAAAAGCTTTTCACTTCGCCGTTTGGATTCGGCATTTAACTGTAGGTCCCTTCCATTCATGTACAAATATAACACGCACAACATGAGTGGATGCAAAAAGGTCGGCCTAGGCCCTCCATGGGCTGTTGTGCCATTAAAAGTAAGTAAAGTAAAGAATGAAGATGTAAGTATGTAATTGTTATTTCCAGAAAAACCTAGAAAAGTCATATTATTAACCAACTTCCAGACACTAGCTACCCGAAACCCGAAATCATTAAGGTATATTGTTGATAACGAGTTTAGTTTTTCAGATATGAATTTATCTTCTCAAAGATTGTTGTCTTCTTAGAAACTTATCCTTGAAACTTTTACAAGTCATCGCCAGAAAACGAAAAAGCGATCAGTAACTGATAAACGCATAGGTAACCGATAAATGTTTACTAATTTATATAGAATTTGTAGAAGTGCTGTAGGTCCATGTGGCTCACAGTAGATCTACCATAACAAGAAAACGAAGGGAGAAAACTTTGCAGCCGTTATAAGGTAAGGTTTAAGCTTTCCGAAATTGATAGTTTCTTTGCAAAATGTTCACATAGAAATCGACACCATGAGACACTTACTTATTTCGTAAGCTTTAGATTCTCCCAACTGATGTTTGATCTCATTGACGAAATGGATTGAAAAACACTGTTGCCAGTAAGCATCGACTATTATTTATAACTTGGATGGGAATTTTCGTATTGCGGGAAATCAAAAGTTCAGGAGGGATTTGGGGAATTTTCTTTTATAGCGAAATTTCCGGGCATGGTAATGTGATACTTTACGTATACTATGCGACAAATTTCAACTTCATCTCTCCGAAAATACCCAGGATCATTACCTAAGCTGGAATTTTTTTTGCCTGACCAAGTTAAGCGACATTGTGCTAAAGAAAGAGATAAATCTGGTGAAAGAATAATTTTATCACTGGCCTCACAAGAGAGAGGGTAGGTTTTAGAATGAAGCACGACATAATTCACTTTTCTGTATAAGTTTTGTAAAAAAAAGTTTGTATGTCGTTATAAATTATTACAAAATTTTATACTACATACTAATCCTCGAATTTTTATCCTTAAATTACCCATGATTTATTTGGGCTTTTCGGTGCATGGTCGATACCTGCAGCAGTTAGCAATGATCTACTTAAATAAATTTAGTTATCAACGATGACACCAGGAATGATCACAGGTGATTAGGTAAATCAAGTAGATCAGTTACACTACGGAAACACAAGTAGCTCTTTATACCCAAACATCAAGCCTCGACCTCATTATAGTTTATATAATCGACTTATCAAAGCCATAACACTCGAGCGAAAGATGAGATTTCACATGTTTGTTTGCACAACGCTCACTTACACAGCAAAAGATCTAAGCCGATCATCCTCAGTGTGTGTGTGAGGCCATCACAGGTCTAAAACCTCGTGAGCAATAGTATTGAAAACACAATCAAAGCTATACAGGAATATTTTTGATATACTAGGTTCTAGGTTCGAGATAAAATATTTTTTAATATTTTTTTTTTTTTTTCTTTCACAAATCACAAATTTGTATATGTCTAAAATAAGACTTCTCTCACTTTATTTTACTATTTACATAGACCTAGGGGTCCTGAAATTTCTGCTGACTTCACCATTATGCAGTTGCAAAAAAGTCTCAATTATTTCTTTCTTTTCTTTCACTACTCACCTTCACATGTAAATTGTCCATAATGTTTGCCCGAACTTTTATCACCGCACACGACACATTCGATATTTTGCTTGGAATCGATTTGTGAGCCGCTGTTGCTGCTTTGCGAATGTGAGCTATTCGCTTGTGAGCTGGGGGTTGTACTACCGCCGCCACCACCTCCTCCTCCAGCCCCTCCACCACCACCGGCACCACCACCCAAACAATTCGAAGACCCTTGTGATGATCCCTTTATCAGCGAACCCAACTCGTGTGTGTGTTGACTTTGTTGCGCTGCCGCTGAAGCAGAATGATGCGATGTCTGTCCACCGCCACTAGTCGCTGATGATAAACTTGAGAGATCTTCTTTAATTGTATGATGTCCACTTTGGTTTAATGATGTTGACTGTCCGCCACCGCCGCCACCACCCGATGCCGATAAGCCCGACAAATCTTGTTTAATGCCAACCGTTGAATGTTGTGAGCCAACGCTGGATGGGGTGGTGCCGCCGCCACCGCCGCCAGTGCCCACTAGTGAGCCAGGACCTGCGGAGGCGTGCAAGTGTCCGCCCAGATTCGGATCGTGCCAGGCTGAATGTGGCGTCACGCCCAGCGCCATGGAACGCGGCAGGCCAAGATCGAAGGCCGATAGATCGGCGCTGGACTGAGGACGCGGATTGAAGAAACCAGGAGCTGTGGACGGTGAGGCGCACATGACGCCGCCACCGTACACGCTCAGTGAATTGTGGGTGATAATTTTGGTGGTCTGGGGTGAGTAGGTGGGAAATGAAGAATGCACTTTGAGGTCCCGTGAAAAATGGACGGGATGAAAAATGTTTGTGGTTGTCGCAGAATGTTGCGGAATTTTATTGTTTTACTTTGATGTAGCTTTATTTATTTTCTATTTTTTTGTTAATCCTTTGTGTTTATTTTTAGACAACACTTTTTTGGGGTGGGGGATAATAACAATTTTTATTTTCTTTCTGAATATTTATGCTTTTTAAAATTTTCTTTACGAAAATTTTAGGCGCATATTTTTCTTCTTTACAAATTTTTATCGCTTAGATTTTAAACGCACTTGTATTTTCCGTGAAAAATATTCAACACTCGCTTTAGTTTTCAAAACTTTCCGGCGTTTTTTAAGCGTTACATATTTTCTTTTGCTTCTCCGAAAAATACCGACGAATTTCCTTTCCAATTAAATTTTAGCGTGTACTTTAAAATAAAATTTCTGAATTATTTCCTTTTTTTTTAATTTTGCTTAAGTTAATTTCACACGTCAAGTTTCGGTAAAAAAGATACTTTAAGAATTATTTGCTAAATTTCTTTGACAAAAAATTTATTTTCTTTCTTTTTTAATTTTTTTCTTTTGATAAATAATTTTATTCAGAAAAATGCGCGTCATGCGAGCAACAAAATCTCAGCTGTTTTCGTAAGGCCTTTTAGAGCCTGACTGGCAAAACATTCGTGGCAAAAGGTACACGACCCGACCCGACTCGACCGTTTCGACCTAACGACACATCACACAAATCTCTCATTCCACCACTCAAATCCACAAGAGTACAAAAATACATACATACACAACCGCATATACAGCGAGATATAGAGAAGTCGATGCCGTTGCCGTTGCCGTCGTCGTCGTCGTCGTCGTCGTCGCTTCTCTTCTCAACTAACAACACAACTGAGACTCAGTATATGTGGAATTAGTAAGTACCAAGCAGCCACCCCAAAATCTAAATTTGTTCCTATACATCCATTTCACTTACACTTATGGCCCTGGCCAAAGCACAAACACACAGCTATTGAGCACATGAATGTTGTGGCGGCGCATTTGAGTGGAAATTTACTCACATTCTCACTTGCACCTATAGGAAAGAAGTTCGTTGTCTGCTCTATGGCGGGGCAAGACCTTCAACGTGTTTGGTTGAGCTGCCACAGTAACACACACACACACATACGCACGCACACATTTAAAGATACAGATTTACAGTAATACACAAACACACACACGCACACACAAATGCATAGCTATCGTTGATACTCAGTTACATACATTTTTGTTCCTCTCGTACTCTCACTCAAAAAAGTTTCTGCTTGTGTTGTTGTTTTTTTCTCAGTTTCTCTCTGCTCATTTGGCATCGTCTTGTTCGCATTACCAAAGCGGTGCAAAGAGTATGGCATGCATTGAACTCGTTTTTCTTATTAGTTCGTTTAGTGTATCTGACAGATACTACGTATCTAGTTAGTTACTTAGTATTTTTCGTTTTTTTATATTTTTTCCTCGCTGCTACTTTTCAACTTTAATCACACACAAGTGAAAGAAAACAAAAATATGATAAAAGAGACGAAAAAGCGCCAGCACATATTTAAGTTAAAAGTTTCAGTTTAGAAATCCCACCCTGAAATTTAAGTGAATTTTTATAAGTATGTATCTATGTACACATATACAAAGTATCTGTATCTGTATGAAAGTTGTAGAGCTAGCGTTTCGTTTCATATTAGCTTAAATTGTTGTTGTCGGTTGGTTTTTCACCTTTTTTCAGTTTGGGTTTACTCGTATTTGTTTATTACTGTGAATTTATTTATTTTATTTATTCTTTTTTTTTTTTTTGAAGCAGCAAAGTTTTCTCTATGCTCGTTTTTGGTTGGTTAATTTAAATGTGTATTTCACTTTAATATATGCCAAAGAATCTTTTACAGATTTTTTTGTATTTTTGATTATTTTACTTTGTTTTTTTTTTGTTTTTTGTTATTTTAACTATTTTTGTTGTTTTGTTTTGTTATTAATTTTAAAGGTGGTGGTTCATTTTATTTAGAGCAGGAAAGGAATAGCTGCATAGGCACAAGTACCTTCTGTCTTTAAATGGGGGGGCCATTTTAAATTTTTCGGCAACATGAGTTTAAAAAAATCGTGATTTAATGAATTGAGACTTGAGAAAATACAAGTTGAACTTTTTTTTTTTGGCTTATAAGTTTATTTTAGTAACGCCACAAATCTAAAGGTCCCTTTAAATTTGTTTTTAAATTCATAAGCTACAATGAAAATGTATAGGATTTGCCATCGGAATCTGTGCGGAAGGGAATTTAAAGGTAAGCTCTGAAGCCTATCTTGGATATATTAGTGGGCACTTTCTTTTCTTCTTCTTTTAATGGCACAACAGTCTATGGCCGAGCTTATCATACTCATGTTGGGCATTCTTGTTTGCGAAGGAATGGAGGTGAAAGGCTTTTTTTAGACAATTTTTACTCTTGTAGGTTTGCCATTGCTGCCTACCAAGAGGCATGAACGCCTGATTATTTTCCAGCACATTTTTGCCTGAACGTTTCCAGCTTAAATTAAATTAAACAAATTATAAAAAGTAGTTTTTTCTACTTTGTGAATCTGCCTGTGCCAAGATTTGAACCACGGACACTCTGAGTAGCAGGCTAATGCACTACCACTACTATGCCACGGCTACCAGTGGGTATTATACCTACTTACCATAAATATATAATAGCCAGAATTTAGTTTTTTCGCTGGGCCGAGTTGGATGACAAATTCCAGCTTCTGGACTATATATTTTTTTGCCCTCTTCCCCCGCCTTAAACTTTTAAACCCACAATGACTCATTTTTAAGGGAGTGAAAATTTTCGATTCCAGTTTCTGGTTTATATATTTTTTACCCTTAACTTAACCTTTTCAACCCTTAATGATCCATTTTTAGGAGAGTATCGGTTACGATGTGAACTCGGGGGGTCGGTGACGGGATTTGAGTGCTAATTCGAAGAGTATTGCCGATTCATTTAGTAACAAAAGGATCCAGAACCTAATTATTTTCAGTCAAGTTGAAATATTTCTCTCTCGTAAAACTCCAACGCCTGAAAAGTTTTGAATAAAAACATGTCAGAATAGTAACGATTTTGCTCAATAGATTATTTGACTCCATTTCATTTCCTACGTCTCCTCGACAAAAAGAAAAGTTATAGCGACTCCATTTTAAAGTCCTTCTCATACACATCGATTCTTTTTCGTCAGCTGCCCGCGTTCATTGTATCCAGGACCCATAAGCCAGCCACGTCTTTCGGATGCATTATGAGTGTTACAGTTGTCAAGTCAGTTACGTTTTGTGGGCAACTAAAGAGCGCCATATCATTTGTGCCAGATCCACATAATGGACATAGATCTACAGGCTTCTTAATTCTTCCTTATATTTATATTGATAGGTCCGTTCGCATAGTCCTGTGTGGTGTCGGTTGCTCAGTTAGCTGTCGGTTGGGGTGGCCATCATGGTAGTATGCTAAGAAGAACTGTTTGGTGAGTAGAGTAATGTGAGGATTGTCCTTCACCTTAAGCAGTAACGTCTCTCATGTAGATGGTCTTTGTGGTGCAAAAGATAGCACTCTGTCACAGTATAGCCTGACACAATACTCACGAACTCCTGATAATGTTCCAGCATATTTTTGCCTGACCTTACTTACTTTTAATGGCAGCCCATGAAGGGCCTAGGCCGAGCTTTACCTGACCTTAAATTATGAAACCTAAAAGGTTTTTATTTAATAGTTTTCATTCTGTTTTTCCATCACAAAGCATCAGTTCCAGAAGCCCGACCAATTCACAATTATTACATTCACGAAAGACGATTTGCTCTTAGTCTATGTATAAGTATTTTACTCCATCTACTCCAAAACACCTTTACCTTTACCTTTCTAATGTATAATTTTTTCAGGAGAACAGCATTTTTCAATTAAGAATGTTTTGAATAAAATTGGTGATTGTATCCAATAAAAAAACGTTAAACTAATAACAACTTTCAGTTAAGCTTCACGATTTTTACCTTACTAGTTCATCGTTAAACACGCTCCAAATGCCTGGAAGAACAATTTTTAGTCAGGAAAATATTTAACGAAATTTATAAAATCTGTTCAACTTATAACTTTAGCCTGTTGTCATTGTGTTGAAGACGATCCTGATGCTACAGGAAATCCAGTCTAGCACTTATTCACTAGATCAGCGATGCGGCTCATAAGTTTCTTCTAGCATTTTGCCTATAATTTTGACGCCTTCTCTTTGAGTCTTTTCTTTTCTTGGCCCGTTTCCATTCCTACTTGCTCAATCGATTAAAGAACGCAAATATTGTCTTATTGGTCCTGTGTTAAACGATTATTCCAGATATGCCAGTCATGCTGAAGACCTCTAATGAAAACACACACATAAAAAACTCCACAAACCTCAGATGATTTAAATTCTTTCAAAAGCTTCAACGTCATAATTTTTCCTCAAAAATTGCCCATTAATTTAATCTAAGAGGAAGAAGGAGCTGGTGGGGTTAAAGGCTAGAGATAAACTCTTCGATGCCCGATAAATATCTCAGCTAATACGAACAATCGTGCAAATCTTTCTGAAAGAGCTACAATTCTTAGAACCCCTTAATTTTATTTCTGTAAACGCTGCACCTGTCAACGATTAAAGCTGTAGTATAAATGCCAACCGCTGAGGTTCCACCTATGGAATGGACTCAATGGGTTGTATCAAAAACTGCAACCAGCAACAGTTTTGCCTTCCATGAGAATGAAATGTAGAATGGAACATGTGAAAGGAATTTTGATGAGAGCTCAACAGTACTCAAGGCCTCTAAAAATTTTGCTCCAAATTCATATCAAGGGAGAAAATATTTAAAGGAAAATTTCAATGTAAATAATTACTAACTTAACCAATCTATTAACGATTTTCTTGTTGTTGTTTTAAAATTAGCAACATTGGTCAGGTAGTTGCGGAACCTCCAATAGAAATAATGAATAAGAATTCAATTCAGATCAGTACACTTAAATATAAAAGGCAGTAAAACAGTCAAGTGGGCGTGGTGTGGGTACCTTTGCTGTAGGAACATTATTTAAACAGGCATATCAAAGGAACTACTACATCCAGCTTAACCAGATACAATAAACTTGGAGGTAATCGTAAACCCCACATTTTTTTCCCCAGAAAACTTATACCATCGATCTAGGGGGCGTGAAAAACTCCCATACAAAACACATTTTTAATGAGTGATGAGTTAACGCTGCACCGAATTTAGCATAGTTACAATTTGCGTTAAATATTTTGCCATGATGCAGCAAGAGGGGCATGGTACCTCTCATACAAAATATAACTACAAACAGTGATATATCACAAGGGAATAAGTAAGTAAGTTAATGCAATCAAATTGCATACAAGATTTCTTCAATTTATTTGGTCATCAGAATTGGATAAGAGGGCGTGGTATCATTCATGTAAAGTAAGTCTTTAGAGAGGAGTAACTAAGGAGATATCGAGGCTAATTAATTGCTACCTGACACACATAATTACATACATACATACATATACTGACTCTCTCTCACACGTTTGAAACCCTCATGACCATTTAATTGATTTTAATCATTCCAACATAGAAATATTTGCATGAAAGAACAACCTATTTTGAAATTTTGCATAATGCTCCAACAAATTTAAAAACGACTTTATCAAAATATAAGTTGAGGCATGTAAGGTGACTTACTTAAAGTGAAATAAACTTTGAAACTACTTAATTGAATTAATAAAAAAAACGTGCTCGTAAGAAAGAAACTCAATTGTTGTTTGTAGATATTATATAAAAGAAAAAACTAAAATTTTTACAACTGGGTGATGATTAAAAAGTATAGTAATAAGTATAATTAAATTGTTATAACAAACAATGTTTATTAAAAAATTAAAATATATTTTTTTTTAAGTATCTAAATATGAATAAAGTATATATGCATACACACACCTGGACAAAATAATAGGTGTGAACCCAAAAATTTTTAAAATGAACGAAAAAAATTAGTTGGCATGGTCTACAATCAAAAGGCTGATTTGGAAGTTTGGTGGCACCGTTTTGGAATGAAATGGGGGAATCTCCGCAACAAAAGTTCTTCTCGATAAATATTGCTGCTTGTTTATTTGTTCAACCTTCAAATTGATCTGGACAATAAAATAGGTGTGTTTTGGTTTAAACTAAAAGTAAATAAATTTAAAGCGTTATTTAGTTTCAGAAGGTAAGATTTCGATGAAAGTGAACTAAATAAAGGTTTAATTATAATTTTTAATAATAATAGTAGATGGGCCGTGGAGTTCATTGTAGTACAGAGCGGAGAAGACTTGCTCGTCAGCTCCGAAACAAAGGAAAAACCTACAAATTCATTGCCAGATAGATGGGACGGTCTCAGAATATCGTTACATATGCTCTCAAGCCAGAAAAAGCTATTGAAACGCGTGGAGCACCTAAAAAAACTTCATTAGTGGCCGACAATCGTATCGTTACATCAGCTAAACGCGAGCCGTTCAAGTTGCCCAGAACAATTGCAAGCGAAATTGGGAATGTTGTATCATCAAGAACCGTTCCAAGGCGATTAGTAAGCTCAAATCTACCCGGTAGGATTGCTTGCAAAGTTTCTCTGCTTAGAACTGCAAATTTGAAGAAGAGGAAAATTTTTGCATTAGTTCATAAAACGTGGTGCGGTTCACAGGGAGAACAAAAAATGGTGCAATATTCTCTGGAGCGATGAAACAAAAACAAATTTGTTTGGTAACGATGCGGAAAGAAACGTTCGTCGCCCGAAAGGCAAAGAATTCGGCGTCCGGTTCACAAAGAAAACAGTGAAGCACGGAGGTGACAGCTTAATGGTAAGGGGCTGTTTTTCTTGGCAACGTATTGGCCCGATACATTAAATTAATGGCGTTATGGTGTATAAGGATTTTGTTGGAAACGGTAATTTTACCATATGCCGAGGATAATATGCCGCTTTTGTGGAAATTTCAGCAAGACAATGATACTAAACATTCATCGCGAGTTGTCAAAGCGTGGTTCCAACAGCATAATGTAGGCGGCTTTGAGTGGCCAAGTCAATCTCCAGATCTAAATCATATTGAGAACATTTGGGGAGAACTTAAACGCTAAAAAAACAAAACGCAGTTATGGGAAAATATTCAAAAAATTTGGTATAACATTCCTGTAGAAACTTGTCGGAAGTTGATATCGTCAATGCCCAGAAGAATCGAAAAAGCCATCAAGAATAATGGTGGATATTCTGGGTATTAATTAATGAGTTCCTACTAATTCAGTAAACTACAGGACCATAACTAGCAAAATTTCAATATTTATTCCTATGTTTTTTGTGAACACCTATTGTTCTGTCCAATCGAAAATCTGTGTATTTTATGAATTAACCAAAATTTTAGTTATATTTTAGAGTTTTTAAAACTTTTCATGTTTTGTTATGACGCTGAAGTATGTTTCTGTTGAAAACTAATTTATTTTTTGAAGGATAATAAAAAATATATGAAAGCCAAGCTTTTTTGAAAAAAAATATGTTCACACCTATTATTTTGTCCAGAAGTGTATATACAAAAGTAAAATCCAACAAAAACATTAACTAAGCATTTTTCATTTAAGCCTGTCTTCCAAGTAACTGTCACCTCGACTATGTTAGCCACTGATAATACATAGTGCTCCCACCACTGTTGCTGATACTTTAAAACAACGAAAAGCAACAAAAAAATGGAAAAAAGCCACAGCAAGAACAAAAATATACTGTCACACTGACCACTCTCAGACTGAGTTGAATGTAAAAGTCGAGTCGAGTCGAGTCGAGTCGAGAGCAGTACATAAGGCCAAATAGTGCGATGTCACTTTGCACTAAATTTAAAACTGTAGCCAGCAGAAAGGCAAAACAAAAACAACCAACTACCTACCTAATGTCAGCTAGCCAGCTAGCAAACGCTTCCTACCGACAGTAACTGCAACAACAACAGCAAATATGAAAAGCGCCCACTTTGTAAGAGGGTAATGTCCCACCATTGGAGAGCAAACGTACAATTGGATGATAAACGAGCAAGTAACATGGACAGGGTTGGCTGATTAAAATT
This sequence comes from Palloptera scutellata, assembly GCA_958295655.1. Taxonomy (NCBI): domain Eukaryota; kingdom Metazoa; phylum Arthropoda; class Insecta; order Diptera; family Pallopteridae; genus Palloptera; species Palloptera scutellata. Next base: position 84,942,382 of record OY282450.1, on the reverse strand, counting down.
TTATTTTCAGTATTTCATGTTTTTTTTTTTCTCCGGTTTTTGTGTTTTTTGTTTTGTATTGCTTTACCTTGCTTAGAGCTCTCTCTCACACGTTTGAAACCCCCTCCCCAGTACGTATAAATAAACGTGAGAGTAAATATATACGAGTACTTACATAAATATGTGGAGCTCTTCTATGTTTCAGCAAAGAGCGCAAAAATAACTGAAAAAAAAACGAGGTGCTAATACTCGTACATATGCTAAGACTTTGACTTGACTGCAATGGAGTGAGTGTGTGTGTATGAGTGATGTGTGTATTTCTTAATAAAATCAAAATTCACATATGTATCACAAGCTGTATATATGTATAGTATATATAAGTTCCCATTAGAAACTCTATTTCTCTTGCTATATTCTACTCTAAAAACTAATTTGAATTACAGTGAGAGTTTTTGTGTGTTGAGCGTCTAAAATCACTCATTCACTGTTACTTTGAACTGGCAGGTACTTATGTTAGTACATACCAGAAAAACATTCGTTAAGTTTTCTTTTGTTAACAACAGCACTCACTTTATAAAGTACTTTTCTCTACTCAATTACTCAGTGCTGCTTAATCACTCATTGATACCTAAACACTCAACTGGTTGTAAGAATTAACTCAAAATGGTAAGCCACGCCTTTGAAATACGCTCCCTCGCTCTTTCTCATTCGCTCATATTTTTTCGTATGCGCTTTCAGCGGCAAACACACACACACACACGTATACCAGGTATATACTTATACAATATATTGTATCGGAATTTCATTAGGATTTCACTTTAACGCCACTAGATGTCTCTTTTGCTCTTTTGTAATATCAACACAATTTCAATGAAATCGCATATACACACACACACTCGGCCATATGCTCCAATATATGCCACCCAGTTAAGAAATTGTTGTTGTTTTTTGTGTGCTTGATATCATTGTATACAGTATGTTGTAACTACTGCTCCAACTGCTCTCGTTTTCCCCCCCCCCCCCCCCCCCAAGTTATTCTCAATTTCTCTTGTTCTTGTTGTTGTTTTATTACATTTGAACCTAATCTCAGAGGTTCTCGTAGTATTCACTTCTGCTTGTATATGTATGTATGTATATTCGTTGAATGTTGTTGTTATTGATGTTGTTGCTTTTGTATTCATCGTGTATATGCATTACTTGTGCTCATGATGGTGCTCCCTCTTTTGGTGTTGCTTTTGTTGCTGTCGCTGTCGCTGTTGGTGTGTGGTTGCCTCTTTCTGTCTCAATTCATTCGAAGAGTTCGCGCATCCATGCAGCACCTCCACCCTTTCGGGTTAAATACTGACAACCCTATTTGAGCGCCTTTTTGCACTTGTGCCGTCCGTCGTACTACCGCAGTATATCTACATAGTATATGTACATATATTTCTATGTAGATGGATGAATGCTTCAACACCACTGCCAACATCAGCATCGTCAGCACCCACCACCAGCCCACCACCAGCCCACATCAGTTCCACTAGTATTCATTCTTACACTTGCTGGCATGCAAGTGTTGAAGTGTATGCGGTACGTAGAAAAACGTTGGAGGCGACACATTGAGTATTAATGAATTTGATTCTACTATATTTCTTTCTTATTTCTTTTTTTTTTTTTTGGGTGTCGAGGGTTTGGTTTGTTTGGCTGTGTATTATAAGTAGTGATATTTTATGGAAAGTATGTAGTGGCTCCCTTAGTGTTCTGTAAAATTTCTAACTGCATCTAGCATCTTTAATTAACAGTGGTAATAATTGTGAGTGAAGTTTTTAAGATACTTCTTAAAAATCTTTATACTTTATCATATTGAACCCATCACTGGTGATTAATGGGAAATATGTAAGTGGAATTTTTTAAACCAATAGCTTTGATTTCATGAACTTGAATATGAGTTTATGGCATGAGGTTTTTTTGTTTGTTTAATTTTACTAGCAACAAGCTCTACCTACACTCTTGGTGTTCAACACATTGGAAGGCCATTCCCAAAAAAAATTTAAATTTGAATATCCTAAACATTTTTCTATATACATAAATAATAACTGTGAGAGTTTATAACCAAAAGATGCTCCTTAGTTAAAAGACTTTTTGAAAAATTCGCTGGTACTTCCTAAGACTTTTTGCCTTATATTAAGCTCCGTTTTAGAAAATTTTTGTATTTATTAAAACTTGATATACTTTTAGAAAATACTGCACTCTGTCCAAAAAAACATGTTTTGTATATTTGTTAAGTCCCCATTTACAGCTTCCATGATTTGGTCGTAAAATTTGAGTAATCCCTTTTCAACTTGCAATTTTTCTCTCCAGCAAACTCAAAATATAACGTTCAAGACTTGAAAGGTGTAAATGAGGTATAAGAGAATTGTCAATGCTTCAAGTCTTCTTTCTTCCTCTTTTAATAGCACAACAGCCCATGGCGAGTCTACGACGGGCTTTTCGCATCCACTCCTGCTGTGCGTGTTATATTCTTTGTATATGAATGGAAGGGGCCTGCAGTTTTATGGTCCAATCCGAACGGCGAAGAGAAAAGCTTTTCATAGGTAATTTACACTCTTGTAGGTTTACTATTGCCTGCCAAGAGGTGGTGCTGGGTAGAAAAATAGTTGTTTCTGCTTTTCGATTTTGCTGGTGCTGAGTCTTGAACCTCGGACACTCAGCGTAGCAGGCCAATGCACTACCAAATATGCCACAGCGATCACAGTTCTATGTTCTCTCTTCTTTAACCATTTCAGATGTACAGGAAAAACTTATGCTCATGCTTATCTTCAGAAATTTTTTTCCATCCTGAGGAAGAAGGCTCGAAGGTGGTGCGGGAAAAGGTGTTTGAGGGGAGGGAGAGTGTTTATAGTTAATTTTCACTTATGTTATTTCAACTTAAGTCAGTTTGAGGGAGGTCCAGATTTATAAGGTTACCAATTCCATTGGTTTGTTCAGAAGTTGTCCAATTTTCATAAACAATTTTACGGCATACAATATTACACCTTGTGAACACCCTAATATTTTTACTTGAACTTTCTTGATTGTTCTCATTTTGGTATGTTTCAAATGTGTATGACAATCCCTCATCACGCTTTTCTTTAGGGTACTAGTGTTGCCAATGAGGATTTGTTCATCAAATAGTACGGAATTAATGAAAAATTTACGAAATATTTTACCCTGCTGTACGGTTGCGATCTTTTCAGTAATTGCGACGTCATATCACAACAAAGATTAGATAAGATATTCAATAATATTACCAGATATGTATTTGGGCTTACACGGTATGATCACGTGTCTCACTTTAAAAACAAAATACTATCGATGTCGCTCAACGAATATATGGATTATAGATCTCTGATCATGCTACAAAAAGTAATATACTTTAAAGAACGAACATATTTATTTTTTATTTGTGCATTGGACTGCTACGCAGAGTGTCCGGGGTTCGAATCTCGGCACAGGCAAAATCAAAAAGTAGAAAAAATTATTTTTCTACACGGCACCACCTCTTAGCCGACAATGGCAAACCTACAAGAGGTTACTCTTCGTGAATCGCATATGAAAAGCTTCTCACTTCGCCGTTCGTATTCGGTATTAAACTGTAGGTCCCTTCCATTCATGTACAAATATAACACGCACAACATGAGTGGATGCGAAAAGCTCGGCCTAGGCCCTCCATGGGCTGTTGTGCCCATGTTACTTAAAAGTAAGTAAAGTAAAGTACATAAGTAATTACTACCTCATGCCGCTGCTCCATTTTAAGGAATATACTTTCAGTCACCAGCAGAACGGTGGAATATTTTATTTTCAAGATTCTACATCAAATGCTTAACAGCAAATTTTCGAACAAAAGTTTAGTTAAAATTAAAAATTAAAAATTAGTTGAAAATAAAAAAATTTCCCCCCGTTTTAATATTTTCTATGTACTGGAAAATATTAAGAATAAATTATTCCACTGTAAATATATTTACAAAAGAAAAGGAACAACTTACAAAGAGAACTTTTAATTTAAACAACACCAGGCCCCATGCCCCCCACCCAATACTCCCATCATCATCGGCAATCAACTGCAACAGCAACAGCAACAAGAACAACACCAAGAACAGCACGACAAGCACATTCACTGTCAACTATGTATGCACGTATATCATTTAAGGGTCGTGAAATGCTTTGGCTCATGGACTTTATGGTATTAAGGACAGTAAAAGAGTATGATCCTTCTACATACAGCATTGGCAAAGTAACAAGCTGACCAACAAGGATATAAAGTACGTATGATATACATATATGTACTACAACATATAAATAAACATACATACTTATGTTATATACTTGGCTATACATATTTATTAAAATATAAAATATGCAGTATGGTAGATGCCCGCAAAAGAGTGTGGGTAACATGCTCTGGAATTGAGCACATAGTAAAAGTGTTTAGGTTCTGGTACTTTTTACACATTTTATGTGCGATTTTTTCAACAGGAACAGAGTGTAGAACTAACAATGTATGAGATAGTATTATGCAGTTGGCAAGCATGTTATCTGACACTAACATGTTGTAACGCGATGTATCTCACCAACGATGGTATGGGAATAATATTTTTTTAAAATTTTTTTTTTAAGTATATAAAACTAAAAAGTATGAATGAGTTCGAGCAAACACAGAAAGTGGGAGTGACATTTTACATAAGTACATACAGTATTTTTCATATCGACTACATTGAATTGAAATATGTATTTTATATACAAAGCTCTATGCTCTAGCGTCATCCGGCATGATAATATGGTCGTCCCTCCTATACATAAGTATACAAAAAGTATCCTTTGTTTTAACGCTCAATCCTTGTCACTATGGTATGTGTGTAGTATATAGTACATGTATGTATACAGATTCATATCCAACGCTGCCACCATCCATCCAGTCCACTCCACTCTCTCCTTACTTTTCCTGCATATAATTTTAATTTTTCATGCATTCTTTTTTACCGAGTTTCGATTTTTTATTTATGTTTCTGTGTTGATTTTTCTTCTTTTCTCAACTCTCTCGCCCTTGTGTGTGTCCAACTTTATGAATAAGTGCTAAAATGCCAGAGTCCAGGACCGCATGGAGCATGGCATGTCATGATGGTTAAACTGATGGGCACTCGCGTTCTTTCTCATTTTACCGTTTTTTGTTTTTTTTACACTGACTTTGTGTTGTGTAGATACTTACTTCTTTTACATCCTCTGCTCACAGTGACTGTGATTGGTGTGTGCGTGTAAGCGGATATCGCTGAAAGTGTGTGGAATGGAAAAGGCTAACTTTGTCAACTCAACTCAACTTATACACACTTTTGATGTATCTTCATTTCGATGATGGATTTGATTTGGGCATTGTGAAATAAAGATGGAATTCGTTCTTAGTCTCATTTTGTTAATGAATTAAAGTTTACCATTTTATTTTTGGGGTTTTTTTTTTAAATTTACCTAATATTACAAATTTGTAGATTTTATGTTTTTGAGTTAATTAGAGGCAGTTTAAACTTTCAGTGGGAGTTGGTCGTTTAGTGTTGATTTAAATTCAGATTTACCTAGTGCGATTTAGAAAGTCAAATAAAATGGTTTGAATTTTACAAAATTTTTTCATATTTTTTTAATTTCATTTATTTAGTAAAATTCTTCTTACTGACTAGAAACATTATAAAATTATAAAATTATAAAAAGTGTTGAAGAATTAGTTAGCAATTTAGATAATAAAAATTATAAATAAAACGATTCAATATACTTATGATAATGCTTGAAATGATTCCCAATTGTAGAGAAATTAACATCGCATTGTTTTGAGACTTTGTTAAATTCAAGCAAGGCCCTTGTGATTGGAGCATTCATTAGATAGTTAATTTTCAAAGTGGATACATAAAATGGAACATGATGCCGCAGTTGACGTAATGGCACATTAAATCTAATCTTTTCAACTAAAAATGGAGAATAAATATTTCCATAATGTCTATGCCACCCTATTGCACCTTTTCTTTCCTATTCATTTTCTCTATCCTTTCTTTTCGTTCTATTTCTTTTTCTTGCTATTGCTTTCTCTAAGTTCTTCTCTAGAACACTTTCACACCGGTCGGTTGGGCTCTTCAATATATTTATTGTACAATTTTTCCTTCCAATAAATTTGTCAATCTTGTTTAACATTAAATACGAATTCTCAGTGTTTAATTTTCAATCTTTCCTTTAAATAATTCATTTCTGAATTAAACACATAAATTAGGTCATACAAAACCGTGAGGGAATGTATAAGTACCATATAAATCTTCTGCTCTCAAGAGACTTCAAACTAATAAGTAAGCATCGAGCATTATACGAAGGAAAAGGCTCAACAAAATGTAAAGGTTGGAAAGCAAAATGAACAAATTCCTCCTTCAATACGCGCAGTGTGTATATTTTTGTAGAAAGGATTCCAATTGAAGGAAGCATATTCAAGTTTTGAATGCACAAGTGTTGTAAACAAGATTTTACGCGTATACGGATCTTTGAAATCCCTGCCATAACGACGAATAAAGGCAAGGAGTTTACATGGTTAGGTACAAGGTAGTTTACATGGTTGTTAGAGAAAGTAAGCCTGGTATCAAATAGACCCTCCCAAATCTAGGAATTCCTCAACCGACTTCAACGCATTGTTAGAAATACTATAGGACAAAAGGTACTGACTAGAAGACCTTAGAAATCTCATTTGAAAACATTTGTTTTATGTTAAGAATCAATTTGTTTCGTTGACTCAACTCGTTGAATCAACAAGCGATTAATGTCCGATTGTAACAGAGCAGTATCAGTCAAATTTTTGATTTCTCAAAAGAGTTAATGTGAGTGGGAGAAGCGGATTCCAATGTCATTTGCAGATATGCAGGTGACACAGTGCAGCAGCCTGAGTAATTCCTGTTTAGGATAAAAGTACTTGTACTAGGCAAGTAGAGTAAAACCTTCAAAGGGTTTAACGTTGCCAGATCGCTGGTTTTTTTTATGGCTTTTTGAAATTCAATACGTGCTTTTGATGATTTTCCTAAGGTCTTAAGAAAACCAGCGGTCTGAAAAAGTCAAACCCTTTCAAAGTTTTACTCTACTAGCCGAGTACTTTCATCCTAAACTGGAATTTCTCACAAACCAAACAATGGCCCGGAAATTGCTGCACAGTGTGTGTACGAGTATGAAACCGTATTTTTTTTTTAAAGAAAATACACGTTAATTTCTGAAAAATGGTTATACATTCAATCTTCAAAGTAATGGCCATTGCTAGCTATACATTTGTCCCATCTCTCTAGCAATTTGTGAATGCCTCGCCAAAGAAGGAAGAAGTAATTCGATTTCCAATCAACTGTGAATATCTCAACAGTTTTTGTATTAACAATTTTGCGATAATGATGAAGATGAGCAGTCAAATTTGAGCTATTAACTACTAATTAAATGTGTATTCAATGTGTATCTGTATATTCACATATATTTATATTTACATACATACATAAGTGCCATATGTATTATTGTAGAGGGTGCGCCTTCTTTTATGTCAGTAAATGAATATTGAATAACTTAAAAAAAACAACAACTAATTTCCATATATGACGTATTTTAATTTAATTTGGTCCTTTTCCATTTATATGGGCTAGTTTTTGAAAACAACATCAATCAAGTGGCTGCCGTCGCCAAAGCAAAATGTGCCTTTTTGCTGATTTTCGGAGTATCTTGGGGGGTTTACCGATGATTTCGGCACGAATACCATATTTTCCTTGAGCTCGTCAATGGTCTGAGGCTTGTTGGCGTACACTTTGTTTTTCAAATAACCCTACAAAAAGAAGTCCGTAGGGGTCAAATCTAGAGATCTGGGTGGCCAGTCAATGTCGCCATTTTTTTTACATACACCACACGTCCAGGGAATTTTTGATGCAGAAACTGCATTGTTTGATTTACAGTGTGGCATGGTGCACGGTCTTGTTGAAACCAGTAAACGTCCACACCTTCTTCATACATTTGTGGGCAGACATAATGAGCCAACATCCACCGAAATCAATTCCAATCCCATTTCTGTAGAAAAATGGCTCAATGATGATTTTGGCGGAAACGCCGGCCCAAGCAGTCAATTTTTGGTCATGCAATGGTGTTTCATGGATCTCGTGTGGATGTCACGTTCCCCAAATGGGGCTATTTTGCTTGTTATGGCAATGTTAGAGTGTGAAATGGGCGGCCTTGTCGGTCATCAAAATTTTCTCCCAAAAATCAGGTTCAGCGTCAGTTCGAGCGACGACTGTTTCGCCGTATTCCAGCCGACGTGGACGGTTAGTCGGCAATATTTTTCGAATCAAATGCGCCGCAAGTTGGTCCCACTGACGCTAAAATGCTGATCGCGGTGAAGATACGACACATGTGGGTTCTCGGCGACACTCTCTCCTACCGCTTCAACCAGTTCATTGGAATGTCTTGGGCGTTGATGAACGGCTTGTCGACGATCTCCCATGCTCCCGTGCTCAACAAAATTAGACACCAGTCGGTGTCAGACGGTGCTTGTTGACCACGATATGCACGCTTAGTCAACACAACTGAACCACTATTTTCAATGTACAGCGCCACTATCTCGGCGCGTTGTTTCAGTGTGAAGCTATTCATAGTTAAAATTATACTGAATTGACGTTTCAAAAACGTGTCTACTCAAGTCAATCGGTTGATAACTGTTACAATGATTAAATGTTTACATACCGATATAAAAGATGGTGCACCCTGTGCATACTCAAGTTTACATAATATGTACTATGTAATACTATATACATAAGTACAAAAAGGAAGTACCAAACAACGTATCATACAAACAAATTGTACGCGCATGTCAAAAGGTCACATTAATATGCATGCATACATAGTAACATATTTATGTATTGTATTTACGAGAATGTGTGTGTGCTTGGTATAATACTTAGAATATTTAGTGTGAGTTACAGCAACAACAAAACCTCCCTATATTATTTATGTGTTTCTCCAATACTGTAAGTAGGTACTTTCATGAATTGTTTGTACATGAAAATATGTATATACATACTAGGTATGTATACATACATACATAGAGACTCGTACCTACAATTTCAGTTTCCCAGTTGAATAATCGATAAGACCTTTAAAATATTTTTTTTTTATATTTTTTCAACACTATAAATGCAGAATCAACACAATGGATTGGAAGGAAGATTGATAGGTGGGAGGAAGAAGGAGGGAGAATGAGAGAGGGAATGCAAGCACAGGACACCGATAAACACCGATACAGATAGAATTGAGCTTGCATTCAGACCTGAAACCAAAACATCATACATACATACCTTTCCTAAATCAAGGTTGACTTCTGGCCTCTCTTATTTGGACATGAAGTCGGTATGAACCGAGCAAAAAAACGCTAAACTCGCTCAGATCATTCACGAGCTCAATACCAAAATTCGTGACGGAAACATCGCTTTACCGCCCAAGATGCTCGAAAAAGTGATGGAAAATGCAGCAAACGGGAAATAATAAAATTACCTTATATATGGAGACCGGTTGTTTTTTTTAAAGTTATTCAATATTCACATACCAACGTAAAAGATGGCGAACCCTGTGTATCCCCTGTAGTAGATCTGCTCTGTTTACAATTGTGAAAATAATTATTTGATCCAGTCTAGCATTTAAATTAGTATCGTTACGTGCTGGTATTGCACACCCATTATTTTTCTACTGAGATATACATATACTGCATGTATTATAAGTATGAGATTGCGATTTAGGTAATTTCCATAAACATAAATTAGTGAAACTAAAAATAAATATCAATGCAAGTATGTAAATGTGCATATATTTATGTTAATGGAGTTTACTTACCACGTAGTACGCTTTACTGGTTGAAAATATTTTTTAAAAACCTAGTTGTACTCGTGCTCTTAAGATCAACGATTGCTGCTATTGCACTGTGGATTTAGATCAGTGACGGACAAATGCACATTTTACACAAAAAATGGCTGCTGCTTTTGAATCAGGAAAAGCTTTCAGAAGCAGCACAATTATTAATACATAGGTCAACAGTTTTTCTGTCTCCACGACGAAGTCACCGATAACGGTATGAGACAGATCGACTTCGCCGCCGCACGAAACATGACACTTAGTAGCACCAGATTCCAACATAAAGATATCCATAAGGCCACTTGGCTGTCCCCTGATCAAAACACACCAAACCAGATTGATCACGTTGTGATCGACGGAAGGCACGCTTCCAATGTACTAGACGTACGCACAATACGTGGTACAAACATCGACTCAGACCACTACTTGGTTGCAGCCAAGATCTGCACACGTATATGTGTAGCAAATCGCGTACGGATAGGCACAAAAGAGAAAGCTGGATGTCGAAAAGCTGCAATCACAACAGACAGCCAAAGTCTTTGCCAACCAATTTGCACTTCTCCTTTCGCAAAACACCCCTCAACTTGATGATATATGCGCGCAGTGGACGCACATTTCCCGCTCTATGCGTACGGCTGCCGAAGAGGCGCTAGGCTACCACCGTCGACGGAGAAATATGTGGTACGACCAAGAGTGTCGCGATGCTACTGAAGCAAAAAACGCAGTCTACAGAGCCTGCAGTCAGTTGCAACGCGAGCTGCTAAGGAGCGATACAGAAAGTTGAGGAGGGAGGAGAAACGTAATTTCAGGCGCAAGAAAAGAGATGAAGAAAGACGCGAGTTCAATGATATCGAAATGTTGCGGGACAAGAACGAGGTCCGAAACGCCTGACTGATGGTTTGAAGACCGGGGCCTCTTCCTGCAAGGATGAAGACGGAAATCTGATGGCAGATGTTCAGGGCATAATGAGATTATGGAGGGAGCACTTTTCACATCTGCTTAATGGCGATGACGGCAATAATCTCGCCACTCCGGAATCTACAAAGACAAAACGAAATATCTTGTGTGAACAAACAAAGAGTCAAGGCGTCTTGGACAAAATGTGACTGTTGACAATTATACTTTTCAAGTAGTCAATGATTTCGTATATCTGGGATCCAGCATAAACACCAGCAATAAAAGAGAGGAAGATACTCCGTAAGATCTACAGTCCAGTATGCGTGGACGTCGTGAATGGAATAAGATGGAACGATGAGCTGTATGAGCTGTACGCCGACACTGACATAATCGCTGGCTGGGTCATGTTGAGCGAATGGAAGAAAGCGCTCCGGATAGAAGGGTGTTTTATTCGAACCGCAGTGGAGGAACACGCAGAAGGGGACGTCCTAATCTCCGTTGGAAAGACCAGCTGGAGGGCAACCTGACTGAACTGGGCCTTATAAACTGGCACCAGCGCGCGCCAAGCAGAGGCGGCTGGCGAAACTTTGTAGGGGCGGCCAAGACCGATCATCGGTTGTAGTGCCAATTAAGTAAGTAAGAAATGGGTAACACTGATTTTTAGAGCAGTATTGCTGATTTCGGTGATACTGAGAGGAAAGTTTTCAAACTTATTAACTTAATATGCTCGCATGAGAAAAGTTTAATTTTTAACGCTAATGTCCTAATTGAATCTGATGAGAACGATTTTTCGTGCTCAGTCGTGTACGAAATTTTAAACGAAAATGGAAACTGGAAATAAAAATATAAAGATAAAATATTTACAAATAAAGAAAGGGAAGAAATCGCATGCGATTTCCAGTCCGGCAAGTCGCATCGAATGAGGAAACTTGTGCGACTTGATGTTTTCGTATGCTATAAACAAATTCCACATCGCTCGCATTGGATTCAGTTAGGACATAGCGTGTACAGCTTCAATCGTTTAGAATCTCGTGTACTCGAGAGCACTGCAATTCCGTACTCAGTTATGCAAAATTACTTGACAGGCAAATAACAAATATCTTCTACTATATATTTCCATTTGAGATCGGGCAAAAAGCAGGAATGGCGGCTTCTCATATCTTCAAATTATATAATAAACTAGTGACAAGTACCTAATTTGGCATATTTTCTTTGAACCAAAAAACAAAAAGGACCCCAAACGGATATATTAAAATTCTAGAAAAATGTAGGGTATGTCACATCATTAAAGCCTATTCAAATGATATACCTACTGGGACAATTGCATGAACCTCTTTCTGCCAGATATGCAAAATTACGCATATACAAATCCTCAGTTCCTTTTCTCTTTTTGTTAACCTCAAATGTTCAATGCCAAATCCTAATTACAGAGGACACCGAAGGTCAGAGGCTGCGCAGACAACATGATCATGAACACAAATTGAGTATGTAGAGCAAGCAGGAAGCACAAGGAAAAAGTGATCATCAGCAACAAAGCAACAACAATCAAGCAACAAACAAATATGCAAAAGATGCCAAACGTGAATATCTCATAAAAAAAAAATAAAAAAAATACGAACTGTTTTGCCAAAGCCAAAATACTCAAGTGATACTGACCCCACGAAGAAGTAAGAAAATTAACCTTTGCTCATGATCGCCTGTGCAAATACGGAAGGAAGCTGCAGTGACGTGAGGACATTTAGGGATGCAAGGCTTTGTGTGCATATGTGTGTGTTTCATATCCTTCGGTGTTTATGTCTACATAAACTACACAGCCGGACAATGTCAAATGCCATCAAAACAAAGAAGGAGACAGAGGGGAGAACTTTTTAAATTTTCTTATTATTTTCTTGTAGAAATTTTCTGCTTATTTTTCATAGAATTTTACACATTTTAATGAATTTTATACGCTCATATGCAAAAAAGGATGAAACTTAAATTTATGTTGCTACTGTTACATTTACCTGGTCACTTTAATGGGAAATCACTGAACATTTTGGGGTTGACTTTGTTTGCATATTTCTCGGCTCTTCTTCGTGTATTTCCGTGTTTTTGCATACGAATTTCATTTCATTTTTCAAAAATTTTCAATTCCTTTTTCCCTCACTGCATTTTTGCTGGTCAGCGTGAGAAACTTTTGGCTATCCTTTGTTTGGTGTTTAAGAAAATTTTCAATGTCCTTCTTTTCTTATTTATGGACGTCATGGATTATGTCAGCCAACAGCAGCAGCAACAGAGCAGAAATACACGAGGACGCACACATTAATCCGATTTTAATGAAGCGCAACGATTTTTGCGGTCGGCCGAATGTGATGTTGTTTTTTTTTTTTTTTTTGTTTCTTTTGTTTTGTCGTCAAGCTAAGGGTGCGAGATTTTCTCTATTCGCATTGTTTAGGAATTTTGATTAAAAATTTGTGGATTTCTTTTTGTTAGGAAACAGCTGAATTTGTGCTTAAGAAATTATTGAAAAATATGTGAAATAAATAGAAGCTTCTACGTTGCACTGCATTAGTGCACCGTATCTGAAAATGGATCGTTGTTCACCAAAATTGTCCAGTCTTTAATATAAATTCGATTCCTATAGAATAAGGCCATGCTGCATATCACGAAATCCTTGGAAGAGCTTATGCCAGTTGTGTGTTTCAGATCGCTCATTATTAGGGTCCAATTAATTTGAAACAACTTTAGGAAATAATTCAGGTTCTGTCTAGGCGAAAGGATCGCACAATTTTGCTGAGCAGGCTATATACCTCGCCCTCCCCAACCACCAACCATTTAAGGTCACACATTAGTATCAGCTAGTCTCAGGTGATTGGCAGAGAGGCTCCAACTCTGCAATAGCGTCGCCTTCAGCTTTAAATCTGTAGTCTAATCAGGAGCTCGGTCAAAAGTTATTAGATGACGAGCTATTTTTCGGTTTCGTGCCAGCCAGTGACTGTTAAGGCTTCAGGTTTCAAAAAGATGCCTGAAACCATCATCGATCGATTCATTGTGACTGTTCTCTTGAAATTTCATCAATTGTTTTTGTAGAGAAACATACAACTTCACCACCCGAGTACACTTGGAATGAAGTCAACAGGCAAGATATGCATCCAGAAGTCTCCAGATCGACATAAGTACGTATGTACTATAAGGTCGACATTAAAGTCTCTAAAGGTTTGAAACCAAAGCCGATTATTTCCTCGCCGATATAACCGAGTCCGATACAGACTAACTCTTCTCCTGCTAACGCGCATAGTTCTAAATTGTTGGGTGAAACTTGAAGAGTATCCATCTTCACTCGGTAGGTTCTGGGTAACTTTTGATGTAACAAAAGAGCAGAGAGTTACACAATTTCCACTGCAATCAGCAAGCATGCTTTGGTTAACCATGACTGGTTTCGATCATTTTTGATTAGCCCCGTGCTGATTTTTTTTGGACTTTGGTACTACTTTCAAGTAAAACCTAGAGTTTTAGAGTGAAGAAATGAATTTTGAAATGCAGAATATGCAAAACTATGTTCATTTCCGAAATCGTAAATTTTTAGCATATTTGATTAAAATTTCGAACATTTTAACTCAGGTTTGACACAGAAGATATTATTATATTTTGATCAGACCAAGAAAGTTCTTTTTCGGTCCTGGCTAGTGGGAATGGTCATATAACCTGAATAACCCATAAGAGTTACCTCGGGAACTATTTATTTTGCGGTACAAAAATCTGATATGAAAGTATTATTTTGCTGTGGAAAATATATGTATGTGTAAGCTTGGGTTAATGGATGTGATACCTCACATGCAATACTATTATTGATAGTTGGCATGAGAACTTTCATTGTCAGTGGAATGTTACAAGATGAAAGGAACTGGATTGTGGTGGAAAGTAAGCGTTACATCTCACATACAAAGAAAATACCTAAAATTCCAGTTTGTGCGTAAAGTCGGAAGTAGTTAAAGGGACTGCATGTGACCTCATCTGGAAAAGTGGGCGTGACACTTTCCTCATAAAGAAGGGGAATGCATGAAACCGCATATCTGGGAACTATAGAAAAAAAAAACAGCAAATATTTTTTTGTGTTTAGAGGTCGTTATGGCATAGTTGGTAGTGCGTTTGTCTACTTCACAGAATGTCTGAGGTTCCAATCCCGGCCCAGGCAAAATCAAAAAGTAGAGAAAAATCAAATTTTCTACATGGCCACACCTATTGGCAGACAATGGCAAACCTTCAAGAATAAAAATTGCCTATTAAAAGCTTTTCACCTCGCCGTTCGGATAAGGGATAAAACTGTAGGTCCCTTCCATTCATGTACAAATAGAATACGTATAACACAAGTGGATGCAAAATGCTCGGCCTAAGCCCTCCATGCGCTGTTGTGTCATTAAATGAAAGAAACAAAAGAAGAAGTGAACACTTCGATGCAGATTATATGAATGGAAACTTACTTACTTAGCTGGCGCTACAACCGATGATCGGTCTTGGCCGCCTCCACAAAGCTTCGCCAGTCACTTCTGCTATGCGCGCGCTGGCGCCAGTTGATAAGGCCAAGTGCAGTCAGGTTGCCCTGCACCTGGTCTTTCCAACGGAGATTAGGACGTCCCCTTCTGCGTGATCCTCCACCGTGGTTCGAATAAAACACCTTTCTAGCCGGAGCGCTTTCTTCCATTCGCTCAACATGACCCAGCCAGCGAAGCCGCTGGAGTTTTATACGCTTGACTATGTCAGTGTCGGCGTACAGCTCATACAGCTCATTGTTCCATCTTATTCGAAACACGTCATCCACGCATACTGGACCGTAGATCTTACGGAGTATCTTCCTCTCGAACGCTCCTAACAGTCTCTCATCATT
The DNA here is from genome assembly GCA_958295655.1 of Palloptera scutellata. NCBI lineage: Eukaryota > Metazoa > Arthropoda > Insecta > Diptera > Pallopteridae > Palloptera > Palloptera scutellata. Next base: position 84,926,742 of record OY282450.1, on the reverse strand, counting down.
GATGGTCAATGTCCACGTCTCTGCGCCATACATTAGGACGGGAAGGATGAGGGACTTATAGAGCGTTATTTTCGTCGGTCGAGAGAGGGCTCTACTTCTCAATTGCCTACTGAGCCCGTAGTAACACCTGTTGGCAAGAGTTAGTCTCCGCTTGATCTCAAGGCTGACATTATTGTTGGTGTTTATGCTGGATCCTAAATAAACGAAATCCTTGACGACTTCAAAAGTGTAGTTGTCAACAGTGACATTTTGTCCAAGACGCCGTGACTCTTTGTTTGTTGACACAAGGTATTTCGTTTTGTCCTCGTTCACCACTAGACCCACACGACGAGACTCCCTTTCCAGGTTGGAGAATGCTGCACTGACTGCTCGAGCGTTTTTGCCAATGATGTCAATATCATCAGCGTATGCTAGCAGCATGACACTCTTGTAGAAGATAGTGCCAGAGATGTCGATGTTCGCAGCTCGAATTATTTTCTCCAGCATTAGGTTAAAGAAGTCGCACGATAGGGAGTCACCTTGTCTGAAACCTCTTTTGGTATCAAATGGTGCGGAGAGGTCTGTCCCAATTTTCACTGCGCTGGTGGTGTTGGTCAGTGTCATTTTGCAAAGACGAATGAGCTTTGCAGGGATACCAAAATCAGACATTGCGGCGTACAAGTGATCCCTAATCGTGCTGTCGATCCCTGTCGTGCTGTATGAATGGAAAGTCCCTACAATATTTTAAGGCTTAATAATGGATACGTATGATAATGGATCTACGAGTATTCATAATGGAACTCTATGCCGCGTTACGATTTCGGTAATCACTTGCACGCAATGCTCATATAACTGATCGATACGTGACATTTGGCAACGTAACGATACGCTACGTTACGTTAGAGCTTTTAGATCTACTATATCGGAGATTACCACGTTCATATGGTAAATTTTTTATTGATTTATTTCCTATTACCCAAACTTTGTCAAGAACGGATATGGTGAAATGGCAAACCGACTAGTCCCTGCTTGTGACGTACATAGTATGTAAATGGTGATTTTTTTGCTACTTCGTTTTCGACGTTTATATTTCTGACATTTCACTTGTGATTCTTGACAAGTCTCAAAGTATAAAATGCTCAGTGATTTCATTACGAATAGACTGACGCCTGCACAACGTTTGCAAATTATTGAAATCAACATTCGTTCCGTTTTTTTATCTTAAATATCCGTTTAAATTGTCTTCAGCGACGAGGCAAATTTTTGGCGAATTTGTGAGCAGTTAATCTCACGTTTTTGCTATGAAAAGCTTTTCACTTCGCCGTTCGGATTCGGCATTAAACTGTAGGTCCCTCCCATTCATGTACAAATATAATACGCACAACATGAGTGGATGCGAAAAGCTCGGCCTAGGCCCTCCATGGGCTGTTGTGCCATTAAAAGTAAAGTAAAAAAGTAATCTCACGTTTTGGTGCAGTCAATTGGCCACCAAGATCGTGTGATTTGTCCCCGTTTGACTATATTTTGTGGAGCTATGTTAAGTCTCTTGCCCATAGCGACAAGCCAAACACGATTGCTGCTTTGGAAGCCAACATTGAACGCGTTGTTGGTGAGATTCCGAGATTCCGCCCGATATGTGTGAAAAAGTGTGCCAGAATAGGTCCTTCAGAATGGTAAGTAAAATTAGCTGGCAGCAGCTTTAGCATTGAAAATGAATGGATACGAGTATGTAGAGGCATGGCATGAAGTTCTTGTGGCATCGTAGTGCAGCGCAGCGCAGCGTAGAGCGTAAGTTTAAGTAAAATTATCTTTAAAAAGTAAATGGCAGGAATTAATTTATCGATGCAAATAGAAATTTCATTCACTTTTGTCATATTTCAGAGTTTTTTTTTTAATTTTTCATTAACCTAGCTCTTAAAAAATCACCCTTTACCATACATATACATAAGTATATAAAGCAGGCAAGAATTAAAACTTTCAATGCTAAATTAGGTATTTTAAAAAGCACTTCTAAACAAAAATCAGGAAAAAAAATTTTGCGACCAACGTCATTGATGATAAGAAAATTAAAAAAAATAATTAAATTTTTAAATTAATAAATGCTTGAATTAAATTGAAATGGCAAGCAGAAAGAAGCGTAAGTTATACAATACTCGTACATATGAGTTAAAATGTATTTATGTATACAAAGATTCAGATAGTATCAACGCAAAACGGGCAATAACAACAACAATAACAACAGCAACAACAACAACAACAACACCATATAAAATGTTGACAAAAACAAACAAATAAAAGAGATGCGTGAATCTGTGAAGGAAAAACATTTAAAATGATAATTATGGCAATAGTACGTGATGATTGCTGAAAATTGCGTTGCAACAAATTATAAAAAAAAAAAAAACAAAAACAACAACAAACAGAACAAATCCAGCATTAATCACACGCTCTACGCTGCGCAGCGCTGCGCTGCACTACGATGCCACAAGAACTTCATGCCATGCCTCTACATACTCGCATCCATTCATCTTCAATGCTTAAGGTGCTGCCGGCTAATTTGTGTGCAGCGCGCTGCGGTGTTGGTAAATTCATAAGTGTGGATGGGTCTGTCTCGATGCCTGCCTGCCTGCCTGCCTGCCTGCCTGCCTACCTTCGCTTGCTCTGCCTATAAGTCAACTGACATCTCTTTAATATCTTGTATGTTATGTTTTTATATATTTATGAGATTGATCAACATGCGGCATATGTTTGAAAGATGCTTGCTTACCTCAATACTACAAAAAAAAAAAACGAAAAATACAACCAGAAATAGAAGAAAAAAAAAATTTAACAAACCAAAGTGGCTCATGTCAGATTAATGCTTAATTACTTAGTATAGAAACTCATTTCGAAGTTACTAGACACAAACATGCATGCATAAGTATCTCATAGATACTGGCTTTAGATGTGTATGGTAGGAAATTATTGAAAAATAAATATAAATATAAATATTTATTTTCAAAATTCTTCTCTTCCATGCACACATTTCTATGCATGCAGTCAGAAAATAAAGGTCACTGAATTTCTATTGGCGAGGTCAAGTTTTGACCCATTTTGTTTCCGAAGCCTATTAGAGAGTCGCTTGTTTTATTTCGAGCATACTTTGCTAATGACGAAAAAGCACGTACGAGTACATCTGTTTTTCTTTTCTTCCTCTGCAAAGTCTTTTTTTTTAGCGTCTTCATCGGTTTTTTTAAGGGTATGAAAGGAAGCCTTTACGAATGTGTATTAATGCGATCAGAGTTGATCAGTTTCATTTGGGTCGCTACACCAGCATGTGCATACACAGTTTGGTGTATGGACCACGACCTGAAATGCAAATTTGTGGTCTTGAGGAAATTACTAGTGCATAAAAAAAATTAATAGTAATATGGTAGTAATAATGAATATACTATGTGCAAGCCTCTTAAGGCCTCTCAAGTGGGTCCGATAATAATAAGGGATTCAACTTTTATCATCTACAAAGCCCACTTTGACTGGGGAAAACAACTATCAGATCGTTAATGTTGAATAGTGTCAAACACCAAAAGTATAAAAGCAGAGGCTAACATAGTTTAAGGCTTCTTAAGTGGGTCTGATAATAATAAGTGATTAAACTTTTGTCATCTACAAACATTTTGGACAAGCCGATTTATTTTATGGGAAATATACTATTCTGTTGTGGATCAAGTAATTCAGCCCACACAGTAGTAGCCTACGAGTAGTCTATGCTTGAAGTCTTTAACTCAAAAACCACCTGAACCTCTTCATCCTCACTATAAGCTTTTCCACTTTGACTGGGCAAACAATTATCAGGTTGTTAGGATTGAGCACTGCCATTGAATACATACCAAAAGTATGAAAACAGAGGCTAAAATAGTTTAAGCTAGAAATAACAAACTTCCTATAGAGTCAAAGTAGGTCTAAAGTATATTCGTTCACGACCTCTTCAAATATTCATATTTATTATTTATTTGTTTATTCATAAAATTATTTAATATGTAGTAAAAATTGAAGTATGCTTGTTTATTTTGGAGGGGAAATAATATTTTGTTGTTTTCATTGCATTTAAAAATAAACTTGTCATAATTTTCATAATTAACCAACTTGAAATCATTTGCTGCTGTTGTGGTTGTTTTTAGCTTGTTGTTGTTGTTGTTTTTAGCTTGTTGTTGTTGTTGTTGTTGTTGTCTTTGGTTCATTTAAATAATCATGATCTGTAACGTTTGCTGAAGTCTTCCTCACCATACAAATAGTATGTCAAAAGATTATAAATGCACTTACTAGCTACTCCCGATATTGTACATAAGTAAATATGTATGTATGTCGATTTTAGCATATGACAGCATATGTATGAGTAAAAAAGCTCATTTCCTGGGTATTCGATAGAAAGAAAAAACGGGAACATGCTGTATTGTGAGCTAAATAACGTGATTGTATTTCATAAAAAAAAATACGTGGAGCAATTACTTCGATTATCAACATCAAAGAACTTAAAGATGATATTAAGGATATAGAGAGTAAGTATAGATTGGAGAAAGAGTATGAAAGGGAAAGACAAGGCAAATAGATTAGGGAGGATAGAGACATTGCATGGTAACAGAGCATACAGAGGATAAGTGTTGGGAGATACCATAATGCAACTGAATGAGCCTGACCACACGAGAGCAATTATGCTGCTTAAAATCGAAAGGTACCGGTACCGTTCGATGATAACGGAAAATGCAAGAATTCAACTCGGCCGACATGTGGTTCGTTCCAACAGGACGGTGTCACTTGCCACATTACTGCTTTGGAAGCCAACATTGAACGCGTCATTGGTGAGATTCCGAGATTCCGGCCGAAATGTGTGAGAAAGTGTGCCAAAATTGGACCTCCAGTATGGAGCCCTTGAAGCGTAGCCGCGGGCAACATTTAAGTGAAATTATCTTTAAAAAGTAAATGGCAGGAATTGATTAATCGATCCAAATACAAATTTCTTCCACTTTTGTTTAATATCTGTGTTCATTTTAATTTTCCAAAATCAAGCTCTTAAAAAATTACTCTTTACATGCGCATTTGCTCTCATGTGGCCAAGCTCTTTGGTTGACTTTCCATTTGATTGGATTCATTTACTAGAATGTTTCAGGCTCCAGACTATCGGCTTCAGAAATGAAGGAAGAGAAAGGTGGCAGTACTGCAACCCCCGCCTACTTGGATCATTCCTGATATGCCTACACTAGAATTACAAAGGTTATATTGGCTGATTTCATATAAATTGGGTCTAAAGAATTCAATTGTGTCAACAGTTTTCTTGATAACGCTATTGAAAAATATTTATTATTTATATTTTAGCAAATTAGCTTAATAAAAAACAAAGAAATAAAAAAAATTTATTTCAATGGGTTGTGATACAAATTGATCTTTTGTATTGTATCTTTTATTATGTAGACCAGTGGCGTAGATAGAAATTTAAAGTAGGCTGTTTTTTTCTGGGCCCACGTAACTTCTAGCAAAAAAAGGCAAAATGAATTTACGTATATAAAAAAATTTTCAAGGGGGGGAAACATCCCTTTTATTCCTCCCCTACCTACCGTTAGGTTGCTCTCAATGGCATTCAAAATACCGTTATCTGAAAATCTCGAACCAATCTAACAAAACCTTAAGCATCATTGAATTTCTTGAGGCCAAATTAGGTAATAACAGCCAATTTTATGGTATATGCTCAGTTTTTGAACTTTAACTTACTAATTTTTCTGAAATCTGTGAAACTTACCCGAAATCAATCTTTCATGAATTCTTCTGGTATCGAGAATCGGATTTAGAATAATTAATGTAACTGGTTGTGATATTTTCGGTGGACTGACTTTAGCGCCAGCTGCATAGTTAACATGTGGTCGCTGTGGCGTAGTGGTAGTGCGTTGGACTGCTACGCAGAGTGTCCGGGGTTCGAATTTCGGCACAGGCAAAATCAAAAAATAGGAAATATAATTTTTCTACACGGCACCACCTCTTGGCAGGCAATGGCAAACCTACAAGAGTAGAAATTGCCTATGAAAAGCTTTTCACTTCGCCGTTCGGATTCGGCATTAAACTGTAGGTCCCTTCCATTCAAGTACAAATATAACACGCACAACATGAGTGGATGCGAAAAGCTCGGCCTAGGCCCTCCATGGGCTGTTGTGCCATTAAAAGTAAAGTAAGCATAGTTAACATAGGCCTTTACCTTATGTCCAGTGGCGGGTCCAAAAAACTGAATTTTTTTAAGGTGGCTCTTCAGTAAACTGTTGATCTGAAACTGTACTGAGATCTGAAAGTCTTATAATAGAGAGCTTGATAATAGTTTTGGTATTGAATTTTTATACTTTGGTTTTCAATTCTATTTTAGGTTAGGTGTTGGCTAAAATATTTTTCTGATTTCTAAATGGTTTATATATTAAGTTCTGGTTTGATTTTCGTCGAAACTTGGTGCAAATTTTAGTCTGGTTTTCTATCTGAATTTGGTTTGAGCTTTGATTTGATTTTGATATAAAGTTTCGTTTGACTTTGGTTCTGAATTTAATTTGGTTTAAGTTACATATAACTGAAATGGCCTGAATTTACATCTGAATTTTTTTTTTTAAATTTTGGCTTGAGTTTTAATCTGATTTAATTTGTATCTAATTTTTACTTTGAATTCTAGTTTGAATTTTCTTCTGATTTTCTGCCTGAATTTTAGTAGGTTTTTTCATTTGAATTGAAACTGAAATTTTGTTTTCATTTTTTGTCTAAGTTCCGTTTGAATTTGATCTGAATTTCTGCGAAATTGGATTTCTGAACGTGGTCTTAAATTGTGGACTGAGCTTTGGTCTGATTTCTGCTTTGATTTTTGGAGTGATTTCTGTCTTTGAGTTTTGGTTTGAATTTTAGTCCTCGTTTTCGTTTAAGTTCTGGTCTGATTTGTGCTATGAATTTCGAACTTAATTTTGGTCTCATTTTTGTTTCGCAATCTTGTCTAAATTTAGTCTATCCTCTAGTATGGTTTCGATCTGATTTTTAGTCTCAATTCGGTACTCAATTTGTGTTGGATTCATGGACTGAGTGCGATTTCTGCTTTTGGTTTGAATTTTGTACTAATTTTCGGTCGTAAATTTTTGTTCGATTTTTAGTCAGAATATAATGACAATTTATGTCTGAATTTTTCTCTGATTTTTGGAGTGAGTTTTGATTAATTTTTAGTCAGAATGTTGGTCTGAATTTTGCTGAAATTTTATTCTGAACTTTAGTCTGATTTGAAGTTAGAATTAGAACTGAAGTTAGTCTTAATTTTGTGTAGGTTTTTCTTTTAATTTATGTATGGTTATTCTGGTTATTCTCTAATCTGGTTTAGTTTGCTTATGACTTTAACAATCAACTTTTATGTATCCTTCAATTCTCGCACTTTATATCCCATTAAATTTTTTTTGAATTCCAATGTTTCTAACAACAATGTTTTCCAGCATCGAAAATCAGGAAATGCTGAAGTTTTATGGATATTCTCATTTCGCTTTTAATCATCGCATAATGATTTCGTTAAAATAATAAAAAACATATGCTAAATCGTTGACACGCTATCAAGTTTAAATGATAATAATATAATAACCTAAATGTGTCTTTTACTTATAAAAGCTAAAGAACAAATATCATCAGTTGTATTAAGAAGATAGATCACCCAAAACTAACAGCACACTTCTGCTATGCAACATCAAGCATATAAAATTACCAGAGAAAAAAACCCAAATTTATTTATGTTTGTATTAAGAAATAAATCAATAGTAAAGTGCTTTAAATTTTACAGCAAAATTCATTGTCAAGTTGGGGTTTTTTTTTTGTTTTGACATCCTTTGATCATCGCACATGTTGGTTTAATATGGTATAAAAATTATCACCAATGCATATCACAAAGGCGTGCTGCAAAAATCCAAAATCAAAAAAAAAAAAAAATTAATTCCAATTGGGAAATCAGCAAAGAAAAAGCGCACGCCCCATCAGTAGAACTATGAGCAGACTGAGCGATTCTAGTACTCGAAGTTTGTAAGTATGTTTGTATGTATGCCAACGATCGATTTTTTATTGAATCCATAAATCAGTGGCGTAGCGCAACAACGATCGCTCTATACACAGGAGTGGTGGTGTCAACAACAGTGGTGGCACGAAAATGCTATGCACTTGGTAGTTCGACGACATCGTCACATGTGTGTTTATGTCTGTGTGTGTGTGTGTGTGTGTGTGCTGAGAGCTGTTTCTTTTTGGCTTTTGTTGTAAGCTTTTAAATGCGCCGTTATTATTCACATCATCGTCATCATCATCACCATCACCATCACCACCGTCCGCCGCGATCGCTCATTGTTATTGCCATTGATGATGCTCTGCTACTGATGATGATCACCAGCACGATCATCATCCACAACGGGGCATTTATTGTTGTAGTTTAATACATTTTTAAGGGTTCCGTAAATCACGCTCTTGTCTAATTTTCAGAAAATGTTTGTCTTGCTCTCAGATTCCTGACATACTTGTTAAGTCAATGGAATTAAGTATGTATGTATGTACGTTTGTATGAAATGAATGAATGTATCTGTATCTGTATCTGTATTTGTGAAAACGTATCTGTATCTGTGCGCCTTACTTACTGTGTGCATATCAAGTGATGTTTGCGGATAAATCTTTCAGTTTTTCTTCTCCTTTTATTTCGATCATTTTACATTAAAATATTATTTTTTTTTGCCATTTTCCCTAGCTTTGTATTTGTTTTTTTAAATTTTTTTTTTTTTTTTGTCTCGATTCGATTATTTTCTGTTTTTGCTATCGTTGTGTCAAATCGCGCGAAACAGTTTTAGTAGCAGTGAATGTCAGTGGGACTGTTGCTGTTGCTGCATTTTCGGTGTTCATAACATCATTACTGCATACTGCTGCCTCCTTTAACCCCTGCCCTACTTTGCTGCGCTCCTCCGTATCTTGCATTTCTTGTGTATATCTTCTACATGGCTACATTACTCGTACACTTGTCTCTACTGTATGCACAAATGCATATGTGTAAATCGTTTCGTTGATCTTCAATCATGCATAACTAACAATTGCACAGACACTTGCTGTGTTGTGTTGTGTTGTAGTTGATGATCGTTGTTCAATCGATGATCGGCCAGCGCCAGTAGACATTTAAATTTCTGTTGCTGCTGCCGCTATTGATTTTGTGCTGATATCGCTGCATTGCATTCGATACATTCTTTGTAGTCTGAGAGCATTTATGCTGAAGATGCGCCATGCATTTACTATTTTTAGAAAAGTGCACTTAGTTTCATTTCTATTGTGTTGCACTTTTGGAGATTTTCTTATGATTTCGTGAATTTTGAAACCACGTTGGAATTATAATTAATTTGAATACCGCAGAATTTTTGTGCTAGTGGAATATGTAAAAGTTGTGGAATTTAAGAAATCGGTAAAAAAAAGGGGGCATTTTTATCTTTTTTTTGTTTGTTATGTTGCATCCTAATAAGTAATGTGATCAAACTTGCAACCTACTCCAATGTCTTTTAACTTCCCCTCGTGATATTTGTTTGAATCTGACTCCTTTATCATCTTTGGTTAATTTTTCTTGTCACTAACTGCCGCGGACTGAATTCGAAGGAATTTTGATATCTCTGACTGTTTTGCTTGGCGGCCTTTCAGATTTTCTCCGATTCTAGTTTCCTGCTTCTGGTTTCCCTTTGCAGCTTTGCTATTGATACCACAAAACAGCCCCATTTTGTAGTTCATGCCTTCCTAGTTAAATTCAATTGACTCCTTCGACTGTTCTGTAATGACCTTGAAAGCATATGATGGCCTCCTAACGCCTCATATCATCTAACTATAATTGCTTTAAAATGTACCAGAATGCCTGATTGAATTTGACAGATTCATAATATAAAAATTTTAGCTTGTTCTATTTGCCACTGACTGACTTCCTCAGACTATATCTTTTAGCTGCAGAATGGTTCTAAATTAATCGTATTAGTTACATTTGATTGCGACATTCTAGCAGGCTAGGGTAGAGCACTCGACTTTCACCCAGGCTTATGGGTCTAGTCTAGTCTAGTCTAGTCTAGTCTAGTCTAGTCTAGTCTAGTCTAGTCTAGTCTAGTCTAGTCTAGTCTAGTCTAGTCTAGTCTAGTCTAGTCTAGTCTAGTCTAGTCTAGTCTAGTGTAGTCTAGTCTAGTCTAGTCTAGTCTAGTCTAGTCTAGTCTAGTCTAGTCTAGTCTAGTCTAGTCTAGTGTAATCTAGTCTAGTGTAGTCTAGTCTAGTCTAGTCTAGTCTAATCAAGTCAAGTCTAATATAATCTATATACAATGTTTAATGCTGTTTCTTTATACTTAATCCTATAAAGACCCCACGATCCAAATGAAAATGAAAATTACAAAAGCTCAAGTATTTAAAATAATTTAAAATTTAACATCACGTGTCTATTATCCTAGTAGAAAAAGAAGGAAATATAATAAAGAAAGTGTGAAACTGTAAAATTTAATGCAAATTAATTAAAATGAAAATAACTTCATAGACCCCTATGTTTTATATATTATTTTCATATAGTATCTAAGGTTACATCTTAAGCCTTTCACTATTATATTAATAAACTATTGCTCGACTTTGAATTATGAATTATTCCCTAGAGGCGTAAATCCTTGTATCGATTACAGTGAGTCGTACTCATTATACCCATACCGACGCACACATACTCTCGCACACACTATCTCAAATGACATGTATGGGCCTAGACATCGGCTGATTACGTCTTACCTTAATAACAAAGCCAACCATTTCACATGTGGTTAATTATAATTATGCAATTTTAATAAAACACAAACCAAACATTCACACACACATAAATAAACGTACTACGTACATATGCACACACATATGTGTGGAATCGTATATAAACCGAGCGTATAACCGACAGTTACGCTTTTGACGTGTGTTTAATTTGTACGCAATTGTGGCTTTGAGCAACAACAAGAAAAACAAGAAGAACAACAGCAAACCTGCAACATATCCGCAGTGGATATTTTACATACTGTGGGGGTTGTTACTTGCACATACAAACATACATACTTACATGCATGCATACATTTGGGCTACATGTCCAGCTACTAGCAGAGCGTTGAAAAGTCAGACAGCAACAGCTAAATGATGAATGAAATACGATTTTCGTATGACAACAACAAACCACCCTCGAAGTTAGCAGGTTCAACATTAACTTACAACATTTGAGGTTACATTACAGTGAAAATGGTATACACAGATTCAAACAAATATACATGCATACATAAGTACATGGACATATGTATGTATGTATCTTGTATGTATATTATAACTTTGATTGAGCATATCCGTTGGGATTAATGTGAATGAGAATGTATTTATGTATTTGTGTGTTTGTGTGTGTGTATTTTGATATATTTGTATACTACAATATTGCGGAAAAAGAACGTGCAACCAACTGAGAAATATTAGCTTTTCTATGGTATATTGATATATAGAACTTGATGTCTATTGACAATTAAACAATGTGCGCGTTGAGTGTATGTGTGTGTGTTTGTGTGTGTGTGTGTGTTACTAAGGGGGGAGTGCTACTTACTGAGTGCTAATAAAATGGGCGCAAATGTATACGAGTACATGAAGCGATAAAGATCTGAAATGAGGTAAGGTAGAAATTAATATGCGAATATCATCATCATCATTGCTGGCTACTCCCGTTGAAGTATCACAGCTCCGAATATTTTCATATTGATGATGACGATGAGAGTATCTTTGGTTTTTTTGTTTTGTTTTTTTTCGTGGGGGTCGTTTATTGTGTGGACAAAATCAAAGCTATTTGCGTGATTTTTATGTTTATTAGCTGGATTAGCATGTCGTAAAGTGGACTAATGAAATTAAATTGTTATGTGCGTGTTACACAGAAAACGGAACGGTTTTTGCAACAACCGAAATTTTAGGGGTTGTAAATGTTTGAAGAAACTGAATTATACCTTTCTATAGGTAGATAGATTTTATAAGCTTTGAAATTTAAGTATCATTCACAAACTCGTTGATTTTATAGGGCGTAATGAGGCCTATTATGACTTGTGTATTTGTTAGTTAGTGAATCACACGAATCTTAATCGATTGATTGAAATTTGAGCTCGACATTGTAGAGAAGAAACCTTATCATAAGATGGTTATATTTCTTGTGGATACTTGCTTGCTGTCTAGAATCGCGATTCATGTCATTTCATCTTCAGAGTTGGATTAATAATAGAAAAAAGTTTTAGTAATCTAGAATCGTGATTCATGTCATTTCATCTTCAGAGTTGGTTTACTAATAGAGAATAGTTTAGGCTCTGGAGTATTTATTGAGGTATATGGAGCACTGTTGATCAGGCTACCAGATCAAAACTATCTGCTAAATGGACAAGTTCAGACAAAAAATTGAGCAGAAATATTAGGAAAATTCTGATCTAAAAGTCATATTAATTAAAATTTGTCAAAAAAAGAAACCAAATTTAGACTAATCTGATCAGAACTAAAACTAAACTCATGACCGAAAGAAAACCAAATTAAGAACCAAACTCAATTTAGAAATTTAGAACAAAATCAGAATAAAACAAAAAAATATAAAAAGAAATTGTCCGAAATTCAAACTTAAAATAGACCAAAACTAACTAATATCAGTCTAATAACTAATAAATCGCTGATTTAAAATCATTCTAAAAGCAGACCAAAAATGTATCAAACAGAGTCCAACTCAGACCAAAGTTACAACAAATACAGACAAAAACTGGCCTGAAATCAAACTTCCTAATTTACCCAGACACAATTAAAACAAAACTATTTGGTATGAGTTAGCACTTAAAAATTATAATTTTAACCAAATATATGATTAAAACTCATGTTAATATTCAGATAAGAACAAAAATTCAAAACAAAAATCAATTTGGATCTAAGTCGCAAATTCAGACCAAAATTAAATAAAACACAGATTAAAAATTAGAGCTAAACTCAGACTAAAAATATACCATCAGATCGAAAATCAGACCAAAATGAAGTCAGTTCAAAATCAGACAAAATCAGATCAATATTCAGACCATAAATAGATTAACATGAGATCAACTTCTCACCAAAAAGAAAAAGACAGAATTCTGATTAAAATCAGACCCCATTCAGGCCAAAACACAGACCCAATTCAGCCTAAAATCTGTTCAAAAGTCTGACTAAAAAAATCGTCAAAAATATCGTCGAAGTAAGTATTTGGCTTGGACAAAAAATAGAACAAATTCAACAAAACATTACTCCAACAATCAAACTTAAAATCGAATCCACACTAAAATGCAGAAATCTGAAACACCAAAAATCATAGCGTAATTTGATTTGAATCAGAATAAAATTAGTCTAAATTAAGATAAAATTTCAAGCCAGAGGGAGAATAATTTTAGATGATCAGCCCAGCTCGGAGTTAGTCGCTATTTCCTTTACGATTAAGCTCCATACGTCATACAAAAAGAGGCCGAACTCCAACCAAAGCTCAGTCCCTGAAATTTAATGTTGGACTACACTAACATATACATGTCTATATTTTAAACTGTTGCGCTATCGGAAGATATGTATAGAGGATAAGCACACACGTTTTTTGGGAGAGACTGCAGCCTCCATTGCCCCCCCTGGATCCGCCATAGAACAGAACTAAAGTGGCTGTCCTATAGTAGGACATACTTGGTCCAATACGGCCCATTGTAAGGCCACATTGTTGGACCAGCAGTTTAACATCGGTTCCGAACACCGATTCCGTTATTACTTGTCGGTTTTGCCTTCGCCTGCCAAGTGGTGTACTTGTACGCTTTCATATAATTCTTATTCACTTCATATTGGTAGGAATATAAGACGGTTATGAAAGAGAATTAACTGCCACAGAAAGACGAGAATCGAATCTGAGTCTAATACTCTACCCACTAGACTGTCGAGGTCGAGAACCAAAGCTGTGTACCAAAATTGTAGGTATGTAGTTTTTGGTTTTTGTGTAATTGAGAAGAGATTTAAGTTTGCTAGCTGAAAAGCGTTTGAATATAATTTCAAACGACAGGACAACAATGCGTTGTGTTCTAGCAAGTTCTGCCTCCTGCGAGGTTGTAATTTGTACATTAAAATAATTCAGGAAAGGGAAATTCTCCACGCAGTAAGAGTGAAATTCATGTGCAGTGATTCATAACATCATACTTATCACACTCACACAAAGCAAAACTCAAACTAAACTTTAGATTTTTCCCAGACTGAGTGCAGTCATCTTCTCATTTCGTTTCACATGAAAATATATTCCCAAATTCTTTCAAGGTATAGCACAAAAAACAGACAAACAACAATAACAACAGTAGGTATGAATCGGACTAACATCAAAATTCCAACAACCAAATCAAGGCAGACTGAAATATGTACCATATGTACTACGTAAAAAAGTATGAATAAATGTATCTATGAATGTATGTATGTATGTATGTATGTATGTATGTATGCATGTATGAGTATGAACAGGAATTACAAACGCGTTGCCATTAGTTAACTTCAGCTTTGATTGATTTCAATTAATCTTGGGCGCGTGTAATTAATCATTGAACACTTTAATATGGTTAACAACTTTTGACCAAGCAACGGTTAAAAAGGTTCAACGAGCATGGCAGCAAAGTCAGCAAACCAAGCATTCGAGGAGTATATGATAAATAATACAAAAATACTACAATATGAGATGAAAAAAAAACCACAAAAACAACACAAAAATTAACAGCATATGTGCACGTTTATATTAAAATGCGTTGGTGTAGCCAAAGAAGCCCAAAAAAAAGCTAAGCAGCAACAACATTAACTCTTAGTTTGGATTTTTTATTTTATTGTTTTTTTTGTTAACTGCTGCCAACAGGTAAACTATAAACACTCTACAGCATACTACAGCATATTTACAACATTAACAAATCATAAGTTGAGGCGGCTTGAACTCTTGAAAATATTTTGAGCTGCTGCGGCTGTTGCTGCTGCTGCTGCTGCTGCTGCTGTTGCCAGTTAACGGCAACAAGTTAAGCTATGGCTGCCAATTACTAATTGTGATATACTTGTAGCTATGCATTATTTCCAGCCGTGCCGCGCCCTACCTCACCCTAACCTCCACTCATACGAGAAGTAGTTGGTAGTTAGTTACCATAGTTAAGTTGAGCAACTACTGCATACATTCATTCGGCATTTGCTGAAAGTCTAAAAATTACTTACTTACTTACTTACTTACTGACGATTGATGACTATCAATGCTTTGAATAATGTACTTAGAGCTGGTCGAATCGGGAATCAAATTTTTTTATTTTATATTTTGGGTGAAGTTTCCAGCTTCAGGCTTTTTGCGTATTGATTTTCCCATGGCAAATGGCAATAGCCGCCAGAACAAATAGCTTCAAGTATTTCACTAAGTTGCTTATAAATTTATGTAATCTGTTTGTTGCTCGGTTAAACTGTGAAGCCACTAAAGCCGAGGGGGAGGAGTGAGTGATGTTGATATATTACAATTTGATTATATGGGAATAAAATTTCTTTAATTTCAATAGAAAAGCATACTTGCTTTGTTTTCCCTCAGACAATACCAGTAAATTACTAAAAAGCGAAGAAGCTAATGCAGGTACTGTTTTGAGATGAACTGCTGCACCCAAGCAATGACGAAATCTTAATGAGAAGCTTGTTTACTACCTGAACCTGATTGTTCAAAACTTACGTCAATGCTCTCCCTTTCATTTGATGCTCTTTGAGGTGAGGTTGTGTAGGAAGGAATAGTCCCTAGTGCTGTCACAACAGAGTCAAGAGTCAATGAAAACTGCCTTTAATATTCAGTCGTCAATACAAGAAATGAGACACATTTATAGAAGGAAATACATTTGTAGAAGGACTCGGCATAAACTGGAGGTCCCTTCCATTCATGTACAAATTTAACATGCAAAACATTAATGGATGCGAAAAGCTCGGCCTAAGTTCTCCATGGGGTGTTGTGCCATAAAAAGAAAAGAAAATAAAAGAGCGAATGAAGAAAGCATAACCTAACATCTTTAATCTGAACTTAGCTAGATCTATACAATGACCAGGTATGCAAACCGGTTTTGAAACGAATATCAACCGTAGTTTGAGTTACCTGAGCCGAACCATGAATCAAACCGTTTCGTTTCATGTAAACCAAATCAAAACCATACCAGTTTTGTTCGAAAAAATGATTTGGTTCAATTCATTGACTGAAAAAATTGTATCGTGCTAGACTTTATTCGTCTTGGGTTCAACCCTATCTAGGGTATTGTCTTTATTTTAAGCAAAAGTACAATCGACAGCAAGCAAATCTCTACCAAAACAAAAAAAAATATTATTAAATAATAATTTTGATGGTTTTGAAAACCGATCCAGCGGTTTTTCTTATTGAGACATTCAACACACTGGGTGAATACAGAGCATTGTGTTGAATGGAAGGAAGATTTATAGGTGGGAGGAAGAATGAGAGAGGGAATGCAATCACACAGGACACCGATAAAGAGATAGGCAGCCATTGTGGCAAGTGTTATACATTTACCACAATGAGCTTCAGTTTATCAGTGTCGACTATGACCGCATGTAGCGCCAAAGGCGCTAATCTTTAAACCTTTAAGTAGAACTACTCGTATGTGTTGGTTCACATCCCTGACAAAGCCGGTTTATTGCCGGTTTATCTAAACGGCGAAGTGAAAAGTTTTTCATACATAAGTAATTTTTATTTTTGGAGGATTATTATTGAGAAAAAAAATAATCTCGTTTAGAAAAATTCAAATTTCCTAATTTTTAGCGCTGCCGAGGTATGAGCCGGGGCACCCTGCACAGCAGTCCAGCATTTGCAAAGCCTGACTGTGATAGACGAAAATCTAGATACAAATTTTTTTTACAGATAATAAATTTTTTTCCATATAGAAAATTTTGTTTTCCAATTTTTTTTCTAAATGAAAAAAAAAGAAAATATCAACCAAAAAAACGAATCAGCGAAACTAAGCAATAAGTTGAAATGGAAAAAAAGAGTTTAATTGGTGGCATTAACGTTAGTTGAAGCCAAATTACATGGTCATGTCAGTCCAGTTGTCAGTCAACAGAAAGTCACATTTCAAATTCGTGCACTTTATTTTGTTTGCATCAAACAAATTAACACAAAAGTTCACACAAATACGCACACAAACTCACACAAACTCACACAGGCACATACATAAGTAGCCTCGAATACAAATGGCCACAAGGCAAGCAAACTAACTTGTGCATGTATGTGTCTGTCTGTATCTATTTGTAGTCTGGTTAACATACTTTGCACATAGGGCTCGAACATTATGACCGTATACATACAAACATATTGATGACACAAATCGTTAACGTGACATTTTACCTGTCGTTTGATTTAAAAAATGGGGGAAAAGAGTTTGAGCTTGCGTGTGATAATGTGATAATGAACAATAGAAACACACACTATGCTTGTTTGTATATATGTATGTATGTAGGTATGTATGTATTCATGTGGTAGTGCGCTTAACTCTAAATATGCCATAATATTTTGATTTTCGTCAAGTACTTTAACGTTGTAAATAATAATAACAAATTTACAACTCAACACGTACATTGGACCCAGCCAAAAAGTGGTTAACTATTTTAGAGAACAAATGCTTCGAAGGCAATCGACTTGATTTGAAATGTTAGCGACCTAAACGACTTGAAGTGTGAATTCTTATGGCACGTTCGAGAAGTTTTAGCTTTGCTAGTAAAACTGAAATGTTATGCTGTAATTTCACATTAATCCCAAAAGTATGCTCAAGTTTTCTGTTATACTTTAATGTAAGTATTTGCTTATTGCTATGGTTATACCGTCGTTGTTTTTTCCCCCATAGCATCCTTAAAGTATGCACAAGTTTTTCCTATCACACTTTGCTTTACAAAAATCAAATAAAGTTAATCTGTTGTTCATGTGCATATGTATGATGTAATTATCTAAAAAGATAAGTTGGGCTTGAGAAATTTCACTTCACACGCGACTTCTTAAACTCCCTCTAAACTGGTCAGATTTTTGTATTGATATTCGGCTTTCTTTTGATCTCAGTTTTGGACTGAGTTTAAGCTTGATTTTTGGTGTGATTTTTATCCATTTTTGGTCTCAACTTTTGACTGATATTTGATTTGAGTTTATATTTGATGTTTAATTGAAATCTGCTCTATTTTTGAATTGAATTTTGATCTAAAATTTTGCCTGTTTTTAGTCTGGTCTTTTCTCAATTTTAGTCTGAATTTTTTGAGTTTTTATTTTAGTTTGAGTTTGATTTGTGTGGATTTCGCCTGAATTTTAGTCTGCTTTTGGTTTGAGGCTTCGGTTTACTTTCTTATTTTGATTTACATTTTGATACGAGAATTTTGGTGTGGTCACACTTTTACTTTATTTTTTTATTTATTTTTTTATTTTGTTTAGTTACTTTTATCTGCTTTTCGTTGAGATTCTAATGCCGATTTGGATAAGTTTTTAGAACTGGTTTTCAATCTAGGTCCAGGGCTTGGCCAGCATTTTGGTATTGTACATATTTAATTTGAATGCCGATCGTAATTTTGGTCCAGTTATTATTGGTCTAATGTGTGATATATACTAAGGGTTAACCTTTAATTCCAAATTTCGTAAATTGCATATTTTTGAAGAAGTTACACATACATTTTTGTTGGGTATATGTCAATAGCGTTTGATAATTTCGTGCGTGTTTTATTGTGGAAAATTATTACTATTATTATTGTTATAATTAACATCATAGGTAGTATTTCATGTGCTGTTATTCATAGGTGATGAGCAGCTTAATGGAGTTATAGTGTTAATAGGAAAGCAATTTTAATTTTTCCGATATTGAAATTATTTTATATTTAATTTTAATTAACCTACAGTGCTTCATTTACCCCAGACCCGTGATTGCATTCCCTCTCTCATTCTCCCGCATTATTCCTCCCAACTATCAATCTTCCTTCCAATCAACACAATGCATTCATAGGGGAACATCCTTAGTGTTGAATGTATCAAATAATAATCGGTCTTGCATTTTAACCTTTTACCAGTGAGTCGTCTCCAGCTGCCGGCTGACTGGTCGATTTTCATAAAAATATCAAGTTAGTATGGGAGCCCGATTTATATTCAGGAATGTGAAGTAAGTATATTGGAGAAAAATATTGTAGAGTAAAAGTTGATGGAGGTTGGTCTGACATTTTGCACTTTTAAGATCATCTTGGAAGCATCAGCAGATCAGAATTGAGTGGTCGCTGTGGCGTAGTGGTAGTGCGTTGGACTGCTTTTCACTTCGCCGTTCGGATTCGGCATTAAACTGTAGGTCCCTTCCATGCATGTACAAATATAACACGCACAACATGAGTGGATGCGAAAAGCGAAAAGCTCGGCCTAGGCCCTCCATGGGCTGTTGTGCCATTAAAAGTAAAGTAAGGAAGCACGGGGACTATAATAACACGGGGCCCCCCTTAATGTTCAAAGATGAAGGGTAAGTATGTTGGGGAAATATGTTGGCCATTGAAAATTAATGAGGGTCGGAGTTGTATTTTGACCTTTTAGGTTCACACTGGAAGAACGGGCCCCCTTTAATAGTTGGAGACGAAGTACCAGGTATACACGTATGAAACCGGTATTTTAAGAATATACACGTTCATTTAAGAAAAATGGTTATACATTGAATATTCAAAGTAATGGACATTGCTAGCTACACATTTTTATCATCTCTTTGGCAATTCGTGAATGCCTCGCCAAAAAAACTGTTCATTTTTTGAGTCAAACCAGTCATCGAGCCATTTTTCTACGTTTTCGTTCGAATTGAATTGATGAAAATAAGTGAAAGTCAGATGGAGACAAGTCTGGAAATTATTGGGCATCGGTCTTACATTTTAACACTCTAAGAGCGACTTCTGATCAGCTGTGAAGAGATTAGTCGATTTTCCTCGACTTTTTTTTAACTGTAGCATCGATCCGATTCTACTTACCCTCACCCCATTCTTTTAATTTTTTTCCTTACGGCTCCTTATCGCTCGATGACTGGTTTGACTCAAAACTCACACAAGTAGGAGTTGCAGCACTGTTCCAGCACTATTCCTCAGCTGGTGGACATGCAGAGAATCTGATCTATTTTTTATTAACGTATTCTAAGTAGTGTGAAAATAGATTTGTTCAAGATTTTTCAAGAGAGAATCTATATAAGTTTCTATAATTATTGCTGGTAGTTTCATTTTTCACTGCCCTTGCCACAGCATTAAACTGGTATCAGTGTATTGACCAGCCTAAGACTTGGAAAGTCCTTCTCTACTCTTACCCACCAATTTTTAGAATATATGTATCATTTAAGCCTAATGCTTTGATAACATACGAGTATTTAAGGTCCTTTTTGCCTTTTTATGAAATAGATTTCCTGACGCCCTACTCCTTCGAACAGCTAGTCTTCCATTTTGAACCATATTAATTGAGCCAGGTAGGATTAAAAATTTAAAAAAAGACTGAAATGCTTTTTGTATGACAACTTCACAGGTTCTTCAATTCATTTTGCATACACAATTGCAGATTTCCACAACAATAACTCTTCCAAACAAGTTTTCCTGAAGTTCAATCTGAAGTGTTTTAGCCACTGCACTGCAGCTCCTTAACTATTTACATTCAATTAAGTACAGTAAATTATTTAAAATTCTAAGCTCTCTACTTGCTGTAAAAGTCATTAAATGTGAAGTCTCGAGGCATCTTAAAGTCCTATATGCAAAACATAAAAAAGTGTAGCTACACTTTTCCACATTTAACCGATTATTGTTTAATCAATTAAGTATTCGATAATTCTATAATTGACATAATAAAGATCGGCTTACCATCAATAATCTTAGATAATAATAAGAATGGGAAAAAATGATAATAAACGGTTTGGTTAAAAGAGTTCAAAAGGTTTTTTTTGTTGTTGTTTGTTTCATATTTTTCACCTCTTTTGTGGTTGTTGTTGTAATAATACCTAATACTTAGAGAATAGAGAATAGAATAGAATAAAAATCGTGTGGCGTGTTGAAACATTTTAATCAAATACCACTTTAACAAGCCCATCAACTATCAACAACAACAAGAACCGATCAAATGATGAACAACATTCGACAACTGACACCGCCACCACCACCACCACCACTATCACCAACCAGCCAGCACCAGTTAACCATAATGGTGGCTTTGATCTTTCAAATTATTCCAACTGTGTGATCATCACATCGCATCGCATCGGTTGTGTTTCTTTCAATTCTTCTTTCATATATTGTCAGTAGGTAAGTAAAATGTTATAATTGAGTAGTCAGAAAATAAATAATAAAAAAAAGAAAACGAAAATTTTATTCTTTATGCTGAAAATCATCAGAAAAAACGAAAAAAAAAAATACAAAAAAAAAACAGAAAAAGAAAAAAAAATCGCTGATGATGAGAGAATTATGGTAGTAGATAGGAGGGGGCATGGCATTGGTGAAGTGGTTGGTTGGCTTGGTGTATCTGGCTGCCTTTGAGAAAACACCAACAGTAGGTGACTGAGTGACTGACTGAGTGAGTGAGTGAGTGAAGGAAGCAGCCAACAATGGCAACTCATTTAGGCTCTGTGTTGTTTTCTTTTGATGAATGATCTCATCAGTAGGTGTCGGTTGTTGTCGGGCTGTCTGTTAGTCTGTTTGTCTGTAAGTAGATATGCTGTTTCAAGTTGCATTCTTTAATGGCGATTTTTAATGAAGTTGTCTTTGGAAATTTATTTCTTACTTTATGTATTTTACTCAATATTAATGAAGTTTTTCAAGTTGCGGCGTATTTCTGAAATTTTTCCAAATTTTAATCAACTACATTTTTACGCAAAAGCCTAAAATGTGTGAATATTTTCGCTCAGCTCAATATTTGTTCAGTAAAACTTCGTTCGTTTAATTGTGTACTTCTCATAAATCCTGAGCCACTTTTGTTGAACGTCTCCTTTCTTTATAACATATTGATCTTCTGATGCCTTCTCTCGAATCTTAAAGTCTCGTTGATCAGTTGCTATTTCTTTTCATTAATGATTAATGATGTCGAATTAATAAGCAACTTGCTTGTTCAAAATGTTCCAAACAAGCAAAATGCTAAGTGAGTTTAAGATTTTGTTGTTGTTGTTATTGTTGTTGTTGTTGTGTTAAGCAGCAAAGAAAAATGATTTCATTAAAATGATTAGCGCCCATGTGTGAAATTCGTTCAATTGTTTCCTTCTACTTAAATTGCTTTCGTTATTCAATAAGAATGGAATTTTTATTGAACATATTTCTTTTTCTTTTCATTTAATTTGAAAATAATACAAAATTAATAGTATTTTAACTTGAGGGTAAATGCGATTTGAAAAGCGTGAAAGTGTTAAAACAATAAGGCAACATTGATCGGATTAAAGAGAAAGACTAAGTCGTAGTTGGACTCATGTTAGATTATTCGTGATGCTGTATGGAGACAGATATAATGCCTTTGGTATTTGCTAATATGGTATGCTTAGAGGGAGAAAGAGAGAGTGGAGCGAGAGAAACGAATTTTATCTTTAAATATTCACCAGATATTGTAAAGACCAAGTCTTGCACAGACTTTTACTGAACTTTACAACACTGGTAGGTTTTTAGAAAAAATAAGAGAAATACAAATGAAGAACAACAGATAATATTCCGCAGAAAAGAGGAAAGGCCGATATTCTTACAAGAACTGAAACCAGATACCTTTCTTACTTTCAAAAAGAATAGAAAATGTCTTTCTAAGTCTATAGCTAGACATTTCTCAAATATATATTCCAGAACATAGAAAGTTGTTTGTGGGTAACGAAAAAGCAGATTAATCACTAAGACAAGGCATAACGCTTGACATAGTTCAGGTGTTACTAGTTACAAATCCTTTTAGTTTAAGTAGATAAAGAAAATAGAATATTTTATATTACACCAATTAAAGATAAACAACACTCTACTTACGCCACAGTGAAAAAAGTGGAATGAGTATAATAATTATTAAGATCTTTGGTATAACCTTTCATTTCATATGTGTACAAAATCGTTAAGACCCGACAGTAATTATGTTAGTTATTGATAAGACTAGAATCAATGAAGCGTACACCGAACTTTGACTTGGAGTGGCTAATTTTGCTATATTAAGGGAGGCATAAAAATATGAGGAGACATTCCAAAGTAATCTAATCATTGAGTTGACCAAAAATCGATTGGTAACTCAGATCATAATTCATTCCAAAACTAGAAGCGGGAATAGGCCGAAAATTAGTCTCATTACATAAAAAAATGTATACCTAAAATATCCTGATATTCAGACCGAAATTTAGACCAAAGAGGGCGACATAACAGACCGAGGTTCAGATTAAAATTCCGACTAAAAATCATCCCAATGTATTCACCCCAAATGTAGACATGAATATAAACCAAAACTTACACTAAAATTCAAACCAAAAACCATATTCAGGCTGACCAAATTTTTGCCTACAAAAAATTTAAAAATCGGATCAAAATAAAGACCAAATGTAAACTAAAATTCACACCAATAATCATCCCAAGCAGATCAGAATTTAGGCTAAAGATAAGACCGAAACTCAGACTAAAACTCAAATCGAAAATCATTTCGATATTCAGATCAGTCTCACTGTTCTACCGTTACTTAACCGGTAGATGTTCTTCTGAGAACATCTACCACCCTTTTTACTTGTGCTGATGCCGCCAGTTCGTGTTTTTAATAGAACTACACGGTCAGCTACACGCCTTCCACGTAGATACGGTGTTCTAACGCACTACGCATTACAGAGAAAGTTCGTTCATTTGTCGTACCGCGCGTATTTGGAATAAGCTCCCTACAACAATTTTTCCCAATGATTATGGCCCTTGCAAGTTTAAAGCAAACGTTCATAAACACTTCTTCCTCCTTTTTCCTCCCACCTATCAATCTTCCTTCCCCTGTGTGTTGATTATATTTAAAAAAAACTAAATAGAACATAAGTCTGATCAAATTTCATGCCAAAAATCAAAACGAACTTCAGATCAGAACAAAAACCAAACATAAACCAGATTTGTATCAAAAAAAGACCAAAACTTGGACCACAATTCTGATTAAAAATCATCCGAAAGTTCAAACTAAAAGACAAACTAACAATCGAACCAAAAAACAAACTAAAAATCAGAAAAAATCTCACACTAAATTCAATCTAAAAGTCAAATCGAAAATTAGTTAAAAAATCAAGCTAAAGTTCATATTAAATTCAATTCAAAACTCAACCCGAAATTCTGACCAACGCAGAATAAAAAAAAATCTTACGATAAAATCGTAAGATCGTAAGAGAAATAATCATATTAAAGCCGTTGTAAAGCTCTGCAGAAGTTGTACATAAACTGACCATAACATTTTGAAATTTATTGTAGTCGAAATGTTTATTGATAAAGAATTGAAATATAGGAAATTATTTTTGAAGATTGAATCATGCACTATTAAGCAACCCATATTCCAAACATTCTTACCCACCCTTTTTACTTGTACTTGCACTTCTTATATTTCCCCAATCGATCATTGAAATCACTTTTCCATTAGGTGGTTTTAATGTTCGTTGCGACCGTAAGCATTTCAAAATGTTTGATTTCCATCAGCTAATTTCTTTGAAAAGGATATTTGACCTTTATGATAGATAGATTTCACGACTATTTACCCAGTTTAAAATCCTTACACACAGTAACATAAAAGACAGGGAACACAGGTAAATAGCTGCACATTGGTATCGGGATCATAAAATAAAGTAATAATTTCTCATGAAACTTTTAACTCTGAATTCAAATCGGATCGACTTCTAGCCAAAAAGTGGAAAGGCCTATCTTGAGAGTTTTTAACTATTTCAACCATACTTCACGCTGGGATGTAGAAACTTTTATTCCTGGGTCCGGCTCAAAATTTTTCAGTCCTCTGTTATTTATTATTATGTATGCCTTAACTTCGATTTCACAATAACATTGATTTGCTTCACGCCTAATTAAGGTGACCGACCGTCTTACAATTTGCATGGTCTTCAAAAAAATAGAAATCATTGCCGACACATAAATTCAATTTTAAAATTGTCAACCAAAAAAATATTCCCATAAAAATCAGAGCAATATACCAAATTACTGTTGCTGTTTCCATATGCACTTTGAATACAATTTACATACAAACAATAACAACACATTCAACATTGATCTATTGACCTTTACGCATGAGTGGCGGTTAATCGCAAGCAAAAAGAAGAAATAAAGTTTTAAAGTAGAAACATGTAAAATAACGCAATGAAAACTCGCATCTTATAAAGTATTCATATTGCATGTTGGGAAACACTTTTCGGGGTGGGAACTGGACGAAAGGCGCTTATCAAGAAGGCGACATCGTCAATGCAAATGGCAACGCGTAGCAACGTAGCAACTAAGAAAACGCACATGTCGCAAATGACAACAAAGAGAAGAAATTGCATAAAAGTGAACGTTAATTTGAAAAATGTTTTTAATATAAAAAGGGATTAAGATTTTTGTGTAACAAAAATGTATTATACTTGAAAATTGTAAAGAAGCAAATTTATGTGACAATCTGTGACAAAGAGAGCAAATTTCTCCTTTCATTGGGTTTTTGCATAGAAAAATTGCATCTTCAGGAGAAAAAAAAATAGTAATGGATTAGTTGATAGCATGGGAAGCATATGGATAGAGAATACGTTTATGTAAAAGGATGCACTCAATTTAAATTATTGAGAGAATATATGTAAGATGTTGGTCGCCGAACTGGAGTGATGCTATGCAGACTACACTGGTTCAAATCTAGGCTAAAGTTAAAAAATAGAAAAACAACGGAACAGTACGGCATCAACTCTGGGAAGGCAATGACAAACATACGAGAGTAAAAATTGCATGAGATAAGTTTTTCACTTTATGGTTCAGATTCGGCATAAATCTGTAGGTCCTTTCTATTCGTGTATCTAACAATATAACTCACCCAGCATGAGTGGATATAAAAAGCTCGGCCTGGGAAATCCATGGGCTGTTGTGTCATTAAAGAAGAAGTAGAAGAAAATATAAGATTTTCGAAAAAACAGATTCCTGGAAAATAAGAATTCTTAATATTAACTTTTTTCAGGCTGCATTTCAACTAATTACAAAGTAAACTTAGAATTGCTCTCAGAGTCATTTAGACTTTGACGGTTAGCTTTTTAGAGCCTTAATTTTACTTTTAATGGCACAACAGCCCATGGAGGGCCTAGGCCGAACTTTTCGCATCCACTCATGTTGTGCGTGTTATATTTGTTCATGAATGGAAGGGACCTACAGTTTAATGCCGAATCCGAACGGCGAAGTGAAAAGCTTTTCATAGCAATTTGTACTCTTGTAGGTTTGCCATTGCCTGCCAAGAGGGGGTGCCGTGTAGAAAAATTATTTTTCCTGTTTTTTGATTTTGCCTGTGCCGAGATTTGAACCCCGGACACTCTGCGTAGCAGTCCAACGCATTACCACTACGCCACAGCGACCACAGCTTTTTAGAGCCATGTAGATAATTAAAATAACTCCAAAAATTAAGGCATAGAGTTAAATTAACTCCAAAAATATTTAAATAATTCTTATTATAGTTATATTATGTAACTCCCAAAAATTGTTGAATTAACTCCCCACATTTTCTCAGTGTCCGAGTTGTTATGTTATGTTTCAGAGTAAACTTAGAATTGCTCTCAGAGTCATTTAAACTTTGACAATTAGCTTTTTATAGCCATGTAGATAATTAAAATAACTCCAAAAGTAAGGTATAGAGTTAAATTAACTCCAAACAAAATTTTAATAATTCTCTAGTTATTGCTTGTACAGAAGTAGTATTAACTCCGCAAAAGTTATATTATGTAATTCCCAAAAATTGTTGAATTAACTCCCCACATTTTCTCAGTGTCCGAGTTATTATGTTCTGTTATATGTATTTGTTATACTTAAAATGCGGAATATAGTTCAGTTGGAACTCAATAGTTAACACATAAAAAATTAAGAAACTAAATATTTTAAAAATTAAGATGATGATTAGCCCATTAGAGCTAAATACTGAAAGCATGTGGGAGTTGGATAAAGTTAAACTTATTGCTTTAGTACAGTGATGCTCAACCAACTAATGAGATCTTTTCTATGTACTTAAGTAGCAATCCTTTTCAGTTGGATTCTTACCAGCCACTTTCATTGAGGGAGTTTCTAAGATTGAATTAGATTTGGCGAAGGACCATATCCCTGCTTCTTCGTAAGACTGGATTAAATATTTCAATATGCAAGGCTATGCAATATTCGATAGTAGTACATGCGGATTATAAATATTCAATCTCTTTCATATTAAAATATTTTACATCCCATCTGCCACTGGAGCAGCAAACAAACATTTCAATAAAAATGTCAAAAAATAATAATAATTTGAAAGCATTTTACAATCAATAATTAAAAATGGCTATAAAAATGATACCAAACAAATAAAAATTTCATTCCAATTAATTTCGTTTAAAATAAAAATAACTTCAGGTGCGTCAAACAAGATGAAGTAGAGGCAGAAGCCACTTGAAAATTATTATCAATTTTATTGGTCTGTGGCACGTGAACCCTTTTAAAAATACAAGCAATTACTGAAGGTGGGATATATGTAAGTAGTACTTACTTACTATACATACTATGAAAACAAATACACACTAAAGAAAAGAAAAGAAGCTGAAGTAGCACACGCAGTGGCTATAAAAATTAAATTGTCAATAGAGAACGATGCTCAAGTAAGCGTGTAAATGCATAGATATGACAAAATATACTTATACACAAATATCCATACTTATTTACCCCTTTTAAGGGAGAAACAAACAAAAGGAAATTTTTGAAAAGTGTATGATTTAAAGACTATTCTAAAGTGTTGACAGAAAATTTAACAAAGTCGTAGGCGTCATAGGATGGCTACATATTCCCCCTATATCAAGTGAAAACATGCCACAACAAATGAAATTGGAAATGTAGTAGAGAATCACGAGCAGCACGAGTCATCATTAAAGCATAAGCAGATGCGTGAACGTTTTTGAGTAGAGAACAATTGAAAGCACTTGGAGAGTGCCACTCAGCCATTGAATGAGCCTCCTTAGTTATAGTTGACTGGCTACAGTTGTCAACTTTCTTATTAACACATACTATAAGCTGAAGCAAAATCATGAATCATTTGGTGCCGTCACTTCATTTCTACTCCTCCATCCAGGGGAACAGTTGAATAGTCGTTGGTAGGTACTTAGTACTTCGAAAAATCTGCGCATTAAATCCTAAGATCTCTCTTTCGGTGAGTGAGTATATAAATCCATGTGGTAGCGCAGCGATTTTAGTCAATTTATTAGCACATTAAGATAAACTTATTTTATTGAAGGCATGACGGCTGCATATTTGACATTAAATTTTATAGCGTTTTCATTCTGATGGAGACGTTGAGTGTGTACGTATGTGGAAATGATATTTGATGTTGGTATGTTTGGAATTTTTTGGGGGGGAATGTTTTGAGAACTAAATGCTTTTATGGATATAGAAATGATTATAGAAATATTCATGACATCTAATTGTAAATCCTCTGCTATTCAACATTGCAGGTGCCTGGTTCCAAAATCTCAAACTTGAAATTGAATAAGAAATCATTTGGAAATAAAGTACTTTATCAATTAGTGTCTGAAAAAAATATTTCGTTTGTAAAAATCTTAAAAATAAAGCGGTCAAAATAGCATTGCAAACGTTTTTTTCAGATTCTTGGAGAACTACTTTACTATTCGCCAAGTTTGTAGCTTTGGCCTGAGTTATAAAAAATTCGTTCGTTGAAAACCAGTTAAAGTTTCACTTGATTACGGCAAACGGCTCACCTTTTATGCGGTGTTCGGTGGAGACTATATGAATCTCACGTTTAATTTCAGTCCAAAAAGCCCAGTTGTTGATAGCTAGTTCTTTTACCTTACAGTCCACTAAGAATTTATCGCATTTTAACTTAAGAATCGCTATTTTAGTTTCATATAAGTTTAGTTTAATTAAATGTGCAGATGCTATTTTCCACTTCTTTTACTAACTTTCTTTCTGTGACTCTTCTTCTTCTTTGTCTACATTCTTTATATGGTGAAATACTGTTATTTAGGTAAGGAGACCATTGTAAAAAGCACATAGTGCATTTGTTGTATTTCTACCAAAGAGCGCGAAATTCTGATTCTTCAGTTTGGTTGATTTTCTTTTGAGAAGTTCAGCAGTCTGACTCCTCTATGCACTAATACAAGTGCATTGCCGTCAATTGCTGTTATAAAAAACTTTTTTCATCTTGTGTTTTTTTCTGCAAACCTGTGCTCAGTTCTCCACAGAGATAGCTGACAACGAATGTGATTGCCAACGCCATAGAGACAATGAGTTGAAACTGAGAGAGACGACGTCGATTCACATACGATCATAAATATAATTCAAACAGAGACGTCGAAGTCGGCTCTCTCAGTTTCATCTCATGTGTTCTATGGTTACCACCATTTCATTCTATTTTCAAGTAGTGCAGTGTGCATTTTTCTTTTGATTAAATAGAAGCATTAATTAACGTTAAAGCGGTGACAAAATGTTTATTTTTGAATAATGATGTATCATCGACATCGAATACATTGTGATTAATTTAGGACTTTGGTAAGTTCACTTTGTTTGTTTTAAGGAAACTCTTTTAAACATTGAAAAAATTCCTTAATCTTGCTAAACTGAAAAAATTATGAATGCATTAGCACTTCCTCTTTTAGGAACCAAAATTAAGCTCTTCTCAAAGTTAAGGTCCATGATTCCCCCAAATATTACATATTAATACAATTCTAAAAATTTATAAGTTTTTTGGAAAATTTTTTCACGATTGTGTGACATTTTTAAATAGTTTTTGGTAATTATTTATCTGGAAATTTAAGAGGACTTGTGAATAGGATCAGTTAGGGGCTCACTTGTCTGTATTTCCACTCTTCATTCGTTCTTTCTTTTATTAATCAGCGACGACTGTCTCGAATTAATAGCATCACTCCTCAAAGTCAAGAAGTAACCGCACAAACAAAGGAAAGAAAGCGCTGGAGGATATTTGACAACGCTTTCCAAAATACAAAAAAAAAAAATTCAAGTTTATATTTATACTTGTACCTATGTACTGTAAGTATGTATATTTGTATCAGTAGTAGGTGGAAGTGTTAGTAATATCCCAGTAGAAAATTCTCAGATGCCTACAGCCCAGAAAAACTTCAAGGATTGCTTTTTACTCATTGAATTTTCTACTGGGATACTCTTATATAATATATACATATATCCTTTTTAAGGAAATCAAATTTTTTCATTTCCTTTTGCTTTAACTTTTTTGGAGCAAAAAATAAAAAAAACACGTATTTTTCTTTTTTTTAATTTTGTTGACATTGCTTTGAAAAATGGCAGTGGAAAAGTTAAAAAAAAAGTTTTTCTTTTTTCATAAACGATTATATACTTACACGTTCATATACATATATACATATATACACACCTGGACAAAATAATAGGTGTGAACCCAAAAATTTTTAAAATGAACGAATAAAATTAGTTGACATGGTCTACAATCAAAAGGCAAATTTGGAAGTTTGGTGGCACTGTTTTGAATTGAAATGGGGGAATCCCCGACACAAAAGTTCTTCTCGATAAATTTTGCGGCTTGTTTATTTGATCTGGACAATAAGATAGGTGTGTTTTGGTAAAAATTAAAAGTGGATAAATTTAAAGCGTTATTTAGTTCCAGAAGGTAGGATTTCGATGAAAGTGAACTAAATTAAGGTTTAATTATAATTTTTAATAATAATAGTAGATGGGCCGTGGAGTTCATTGTAGTACAGAGCGGAGAAGACTTGCTCGTCAGCTCCGAAACAAAGGAAAAACCTACAAATTCATTGCCAGATCGATGGGACGGACGGTCTCAGAATTTCGTTACATATGTTTTCAAGCCAGAAAAAGCTATTGAAATGCGTGGAGCACCTAAAAAAACTTCATTAGTGACCGACAATCGTATCTTTACATTA
Source organism: Palloptera scutellata (assembly GCA_958295655.1). NCBI lineage: Eukaryota > Metazoa > Arthropoda > Insecta > Diptera > Pallopteridae > Palloptera > Palloptera scutellata. Next base: position 84,895,612 of record OY282450.1, on the reverse strand, counting down.
GCTAAACACGACCCGTTCAAGTTGCCCACAACAAATGCATGCGAAATTGGGAATGTTGTATCATCAAGAACCGTTCCAAGTCGATTAGTAAGCTCAAATCTACCCGGTAGGATTGCTCCCAAAGTTCCTCTGCTTAGAACTGCAAATTTGAAGAAGAGGAAAAATTTTGCATTAGTTCATAAAACGTGGTGCGGTTCACAGGGGGAAAAAATGGTGCAATATTCTCTGGAGCGCTGAAACAAAAATAAATTTGTTTGTTAACGATGCGGAAAGAAAAACAGTGAAGCACGGAGGTGGCTGCTTTATTTTATGGGGCTGTTTTTCTTGGCAAGGTAGATTCGTGTATAAGGATTTGTTGGAAACGGTAATGTTACCATATGCCGAGGATAATATGACGCTTTTGTGGACATTTCAGCAGGACAATGATCCTAAACATTCATCGCGAGTTGTCAAAGCATGGTTCCAAGAGCATAATGTAGACATCCTTGAGTGGCCAAGTCAATACCCAGATCTAAATCCTATTGAGAACCTCTGAGGAGAACTTAAACGCCAAAACAAAACGAATTTTGAGAAAATATTCAATAAATTTGGTACAACATTCCTGCAGAAACTTGTCGGAAGTTGATATCGTCAATGCCCGGAAGAATTGAAAAAGTCATCAAGAATGATGGTGGATATTCTGGGTATTAATTAATGCGTTCTTACTAATTCAGTAGAATACCGGACCATAACTAGCAAAATTTCAATATTTTTTTCTAAGTTTTTTGTGCACACCTATTATTCTGTCCAATCGAAAATCTGTGTATTTTATGAATCAACCAAAATTTAAGTTATTTTTTAGAGTTTTAAAACCTTTTATGTTTTGTTATGATGCTAAAGTATGTTTATGTTGTAAAACAAATTGATTTTTTGAAGGTTAATAAAAAATATATGAAAAGCCAAGCTTTTTTGAACAAAAATATGTTCACACCTATTATTTTGTCCAGGTGTGTACATACTCGTTTACCTACCTACAGTTTTTTGCAATTATGTTCCACATGTCACAAAAACACATACAGACGCACATATACGCATACTATGTACGTATGTGTACGAGTATGTGTGCGAGTATGTGCACTCAAAAGCGGAAACGGATCCTTTGTGAGCAGGCGGTTATGTGTTGCAATCAACGTGAATATCAACTACAAATACATATGAATTCGTATATAAACACACGCTTCTGCACATTCATTCACAGATAGCACATGTATAATCATATATAGAAATTTTATCATAAAGAATGATGAGGCTGCCGCTGTTGACAAACAAAAAAGAAATAATGAAAAAATTCTATGAAGATGAAGAAAGAAAAGAGCAACCTGGTTTGCTTTGTTGGCGGTGTGGAAATTTTTGCTCCTTTTTTTGTAGTCTGTAATAAAATTTCAATTTAATTTTCTCGCTTTTATTCAACTTTTTTTTGTTTTTTTTTTTGTTATTTGTAATTTTGATGTATGCCTGACACTTTGTGACGTTTGTTGCCACTGTATTTGTGTTCTATGTGTAGCAATGCGTTCGTAGCGTTACATTGCACATAAGTATGTATGTACAATTCTGACGACATTCAAATCGCTCTATGCGTATTCAATATTCTGCGTAATCTTCCTAATGCTTTCATCCATTTCTCTTCTGTAGTGTACCCACAATATCTGTTTTGCGTTTTTTTTTCTGTTTAATATTTTGCAAGAAATTGAACTGTCAAAAATTTTGACAGTTCGATTGTCGCATGACAGATCGGTTTATGCACACTTTGGGCAGTAGCATATGCTTCCGTTGTCGCTTTGTTCATTTACGGTATTTCTCTTTTTTTCTGGCTCTTTCTTCTTTGCAAGTCACAAGTCACAAGTCAAAATAAACACAAGAGCAGATTAAATTAATACTGAATGAAAACGATTCGTTTGATAACGTTTTATTATGAAATTTAAATGCAGGAATGCATTTTATGGATGCAAACCGTTAATACTTAAGAGTTTATCGATCTTACAACTCTACTTTCCTATATGGATTTTTTAGGGAAGCAAGAAGTTTGACATCATTCTTATGAAAAAATACGTGCCCAGAGATCCTTCCTCTCTGTTTCGTTGGCGAGTTGGCAAACTCCAGCGCGGTCCAGCTCCAGCATATAAAATTTAAAAGAAATTCGTTGATCAATACTGAAAAATGCATGTACTTCACTGAATGGCGATGTACTTTTGCTACCAAATTCTTTTCAATGTCTAAAAGTCTGGTCTGTTATACTTTGGAGCGGCACAATATTAAAGAGCATACCTCACTCAATTACAAATTGGACCAGTTTTAGTATGGTGGATACTTACTATGTCAAAGACAATACCAAAATCTATATTTTCTTTGCCTCTAGTAGAACTAAACGAACTACGGAGAAGTTTTAATCGTTACGCCATCGGAGTGATGTAACTGAAAATGGTGATCTCTTTTAATCTGAAACTATCATAGTTTGATACTCTATGATCCCCTACCTTTCCGAAATTGTTCTACTCTTTTTATATTAATGCTTCGAAGACCAAAGTTTTCTATACTAAAAAGTTGCTAATGAGTTTCTATGAGAAATAAGTCTCCTTTGTATCTAATCTGTTAAGGATGGCTAGAATATTTTGATAAGAACCTTGGGATTCTCTTTGTTATTTGTGGACGCGATAATTAAATCTCAATTTGTTTTGCCAACCAAATCATAGAAAATGTTTCTTTATTACTCGTAGGTGTGGTCAGAATGGGCCGTGAGATCAAGCCTTACGCTAGAGCCTAAGTGTGTCCTTGAACAGCCTCTAAAATCAAACCAAATCACTCGTTAAAGAACTAAATAATTTTTGTTTTTATCATTGTTGGAACTTTTTAAAGAAATTTTCAAGCGCAAACTAATTACGTATTTCTGATTTTTTTTCTTCTCTAATAAAAATCCCGCCAAAGTATAAATAAAAAGAAAACCTCTTTGCAGTTCATTCTCAAAGCTAATTAAGGTCATCTAATATTCAAAAAAAAAAAAAAAACAAATTCGCATATTCTACAAATAAAAAATGTAACATAAACGCCCTATTTTGACACGCAGCCAAACAAATCTCAATTTTTTTTTATCCAATAAGCAAAAATAACACTTAAAAAATTTGCAAACATATAAAATTTCGATCGTGTCGATCAACAAATTTTCTCATAATCCAAGTCTCGGATGCATAAATCAAGTCGCATGCAAAATAAGAGAGAAATTCGCATGGCACCGCATTGCACCCGAAACCTTTTGTCCAGCTGTGTGTGACTACGTACATGTGTCGTTTCGAAAGTTATTTACATTTATTTTTGAGACTGCCCCTTTCAATAAACTTACCTTCCGTTTTCCTTTTTGTTTTTTTCAATCATTTTTAGCATTTCATGGCACCGAAATATGTAGTGCAAATAAAAATGTAATGAAAATGTGTGAAAATCTACCCGAAAAATCTTATTTGCGATCTTGGTAACAATAAGAAAAATCAAATCTTGAATTTATTATTGTACCATATATTTCCATAGATCTCACTCGACACATTTGCGTAAGAACAAAGCACGCATCCCGGGATATTTCTTTATTTGCATTTTGCACTTTCATAAATTTTGTGTACCGAAGAAAAATTTAAATTTTCCATTGTTATGCAGAAATGGTTAAATGGAAAAGAAAATTTCATTGCTGCCAATGCTGCTTGGGAGACGTACCGACATCGAAAGGTGATGTGAATAGTTTTGATTAGACACGGTAAGTAAATTTTCATCAAAGCAAATTTAGGTACTATTGAGGATTTTGCAATATGTAGGTATTTATTTTAGGGGCACAAATTTTACGGACGATGAGTATAGCTATGGTATGCAGATACATATACCTAGAATAGATATGTATACTGCATCAACAAATTTGGGTGTGAAAATTACTGAAAAAAGTTTTTAAGAATTAATTAGCACAGCTTCTGAATCTACTTCGTAGAGAAAAACGATACTAACTTAGCTATAGCGCTGTAGGGTTAAGGTGGTGCAGCTCCTACCAGCAGCGTTACTCTACACTTACTCTACATTTCATGTGGAATTTTAGGGTCAGTTTGTATATGTCCTTCTTTTGGAGAACTTTACAATGTATCTTAGTTTGCCTTTTGACCTTTATTAAAACTTATTTGTGATGTGAATTTGAGTTTGATTTTTTGTTTATTTCGGCTCGGTATTTTTTGGGTAAAATTGCAATGACTTTTACTCTGCATTTAAGAAGATTCAGCTTTTTTGCCTTTTTGGTTTAAATATATATTTTAAATATATTATATTTGAATATGTATAGCATTTTTCTACTTAAAGTTGGTCTGAGTTTTGATCCGAATACTGCTCTGAATTGTTTTCTTTCTTTTGGTCTCAATCTTGAGCTATATTTATCTGAAATTTGGTTCAAATTTTAACTCGGATATTTTGCTCTGATTTTTATCTGAATTTTGGTATAATTGTTAGTCTGGGTCTTGGGGAAAATTTGATTTTAATTTTAGTCTGACCTATGGTCCGAATTTTAATCTGAGTCTTGCTCTACATTTTGTTTTATTTCTGATTTTCCAAATTTTTCCAAGTTTGGAAAGGTGGTTCTAATTGGTTTATGTATTGTAAATTTTGCTTTAAATTTTGATCGGAACTCTGAAATTTCTGGTCTAAATTTCCATGTAAATTTGGTTTTATTTTTGGTCTGAATTTCGAGATGATTTTTGATTGGTGTCTCGATATAAATTTTGTTTAATAAATATCAATTTTGAATATATTGGAATATAGGATTTTTCTATCTAAATTTTGTCTGAGGTTAGATCTAAAGACTGGTATGAATTTTTGCTTTTTGGTCCGACTCTTGACCAAATCTTTTTATCTGTAAAATGGTTTAAATTTTTTCTGAGTTTTGATTTAAAGACTGGTGTGATTTTTTGCTTTTCGGTCTGAGTCTTGATCATAATTTTGTCCGAAATATAATTCAAATTTTTTATCAGAATTCGGTTCTGAGTGTTTCTCTGAAATTTGGTTGTATTTTTAATTTGAGTTTTGACCTGAAGCTGGTTTTATATTGGTCCGAATTTGAAAATAAGTCTTGCTCAAAATTTGATATCATTTCTGGTTTGACTTTTGATAAGTAATTTCTACAAGTTTGAAAATGTAGTTTCAATTTTGGTTATAAGTTTTGATATGATTTCCAATCTGATTTTTGGTCTTAATCTTCATTGGAATTTTGTATTATTTTACTGCTCAAATTTGAGATTTGCCCTCGTTTTGGTCAGAAATGTGGTCTGAATTACGGTCTAGGTTTTAAAATGAATTTGGTTTTGTTATTCACCTGAAATTTGGTTTCAATTCCAGTCTGATTTTTGATCTGACCCATGATCTAAATTTTGTTTTATTTTTGAATTGAAATCAGCTCCAGTTTAAGACTAAAATTCGGTTTGCATTTTGATATGAATTTTGGTTAGAGTTTTCGACTGAATTCTAAACAGATTTGGTTTTAGAGTTTTTGACTGAATTCTAATCAGATTTTGGTTTGAATTTTGATCTGAGGTTTGGTCTGAATTTCAGTTAAAATTTCTTTTTTATTTTTATTTTGGTCTGAATTTTTCACTGAGTTCAACTGGTGTAAATTCAGGTCTGATTTCTAGTCTGAGTCTTGATATAAATTTGATTTAATTTTTAGTGTGATTTTTGCATCGATTTTTCCCTGAGTCTGATTTTTGGTCGAATTCTGGTAGATTATTTGATTATGGCCTGATTTTTAGATAACATTTTTAGTTTTTAGTTCAAAATCTTGGGCAGAGATTTACTTTAATTCACAGATTTGCTCACAGACTTTCATTGGTTGTATTAATCAAGCCTCTTCCCGCCACCTCCTCCCTTTCCTTATTACATCAAATTTTTCGATTTTCTAACTAAAGGGTTTTCAAATTCCCAGTAAACTGGAAACATTGCGGTTTCAAAATATTCCCACGTAAACTAAAATGTTCAATTAAAAAAAATCGCTGAAAAGTTTAAATTCAATTTAATTCTTAGTTGAATTTCCTCTGTACCACATACTACATGCAACAAAATCAGACAACCCTCAATAAAGCAAATTAAACACGATTCTCAGAGTATATCACCGGAACATAGCACCAGGTATTTTCTAGCGAAACAATTTCATAATTTCCAGATTATTTGGTTGCGCATCACTGAACGTCGGCGGCCGCGTCGTCAAACTGAAAGGAAGCTTGGATTTCCATCAACCAAAAACGCAAGTAAAATAATGAAAAATTCCCATGCAAGGATAATGCACACACAATTGCATATTGCACCCTCAATAAAACGAACAACAACAAAAACAACGGAAAGTGAGGGTGAGCACACGCAGTTGCGCAACCGAGGATAATAAGTAAGTACGGAAAGTACCCTTCGTAGTTCGGAGTAGTTGTACTCGTAGTAATTTACTGCGGTCTGTATTTATTATTATGACAAGCGACAATTTTGGGTGCAATATCCTTGTTATTTTTGTTGTTTTCGTTTGTGTATTTAACTGCCACTGATTGAGTGAATGAATGACTGACTGACTGACTGTCTGACTAGATGACTTGAGTGACTTAACTGCATCACAATTAAATGACATTTGGTGGAAAATAGTTGACAGAACATGCAACAACAACAACAACATCAAATAGAAAACTTTACGTTCCTTCTTCCTCTTTACAGCTATTTGTGTGTGTATGTCTGTGTATGTGTGTGTGAGTGTGTGTGTGTGTGTGTGTGTGTGTGAGTGTGTGTGTTTCTGTGTTTATTTGTGTGTGAAAACATGACTTTGTGATTTTTTGTTGTCACAGGAAGTTATGGTTTTTGTAACAGGAAATGTGATTTGTTTTATAAAAGTTGATTTAAAAACAAACAAACAAAAAAAAAAAACAAAAATTAATAAAAATAAAAAGCCACAAAGAATAAAAATGAAGGCAAGAAAAATGAAAGGTGTTTGTGGTTTTCATGCAACTCTTTCCACATGCTCAAGTGTTTCTCTCCTACTCTTTGTCAGGTTGAAGTTGTCAACGCTGTGCACAACTGAGAACAAAGGATTGTTTTTTATTTAATGTGCCGCTTATGAGTGACAGTAAATTGAGCTGAAAGGACAGGTGATGGATACAGAGATATGCACCTACATGCTTACTATATTCGAGTATCTAAAGGTGCTTTTGATTTTGAAACTACACAGTCACGCAAATCTCTTGCTATAAATATAGAAAATAGGAACACTTTGATAAATTTATTTTTTATTAAGAAGAACTTGTTCAGTGCGTCACTTACACTTGAAAATCAGTAGACATATCGGAAAAGTTTCATTTAACAATCACAAGAATGTTCGCATCAAAACGAAATTTTACATTTTTGTTAGTAATGTATGAATTATGGGTCATATGTCGCCTTTTTGCACCACCTAACCTTGAAAAAAAAAATATTTGAATGATTCAGTTTTGAATAAGCGTCATAAAGAATTTAAAATTTTGAAAAGAATTTGCTATTGTAAGTTATATTATAATTTTAACACCAGCACCAGAAGCAAAATCCAGACCAGATTTTCCACCAAGAATCTGTTAAAAAAATGGTATCGAAATTCACTCCAAAATTCAGATCAAAGGGTCGAAGTTGAGCCCAAAAGCCATATCAAAGGGAGATTAAATAAAGTCTAAAGGAAGGCTACCAATATTTAGATCAAGATTGAGACCCAAGCTTAGACTTGCTCTAAGTAAATTCTTATAAAATTTGGACAGAAATTCCGAACAAAAATAGGACCAAACCTGAGATAAAAAGGACTGTAAATTCAGATTAAAACTTAAAACGAAACTCAAACCAAATTAGACCAAATCCAAATCCTTAATATTCAGACTAAAATCCAGACAAAATTAAGAGAAAATGGATATTAGGAAATAGGTCGATATTCAGACTGAAACTCCGACCAAAAAAGGGATAGAATTGAAATATACATGATTAAAACAAAACCCAGACCAAAAATCAAAATAAAAATCGGACCAAAAATAAAACCAAATTCAGAATAAAAGCAGCCTAAAGTCAAAAAAAGAAGAAAAATGTACCAAAAATCAGTCCAAAAATTAAACTGAAATTCAGACACAATTTGAATCAAAATTCGACCACAATTGGGTACCTAGGTGGAAGAAGGGTACTTCTGCAAAACTGGTATTTTTCAAATATTGGTGTTTACAGTCTTCGATGCATGCAATAAGGGGACTGATTGTGCTCGGCTTTTTGATCTACTGCCACGAGGGAGGAGATGAGAGACTGCGGTATTTATATATACTATAAAGACGATTTACGAAAAAGCGGCACTTTTGCACAATTTCCCTTAAGAACCCAATATTAAGACCAAATCCACACTAAATCGAAATTAAATAGCGACCAAAACACAAATGACCGAAATTCAAAAACAAAAACGTGGACAAAGTCAGACCAGAATTGAGTTGAATATTCAGACCAATGATCAGATCAAGATGAAATGAAATTCGTGCCAAAAGTCAGGGAAAAACGAAATCAAGTGCAAAAAACCCATAATGAACAGAATCATTAAAAAAATTATACATAAAGATAAACCAAAAATTCTGACAATTAGTCAGGAAACAGTAAAAAAAAAAAAAAAAAATTACAGATGACATTTGAATCAAAAGATTTAAAAAATCAGGCCGAAATTCAGACCAAAACTTTGATCAAATATCGAACCAAAATTTAAATCAAAACTCAGACCAAATTACAAGGAAAATTTTTATTGAAAATTCAGAACATAAAATCAGATCATCGTCAAACCAAAAATTAGATAAAATTTTAGACCAAAAATAAAATAATGTAAAATAAAATTCAGACCAAAAATCAGACCAAAATTCATAATAAGACTTCAGAATTCATAATTCACCACAATTTAGATAAAAATTTAAACCAAAAATCAGACCATAATTTGGACTAAAAATCAAACCAAAATCAGATCTAAATTCTGACATACATAAGATCAAACGAAAACCTTATACCAAAATTCAGAACGAAATTCATAACATAAAAGCAAAAATGTGTCCGAATTATATAAAAAAAAAAATGGATAACCCTAAAGCTCCTTCACAAACTCTAAAAGTCAGAACGAAATTGATAACATAAAAGCATCAAATCAGAAGTCAGAAAAAAATTATCAAAAATTTCAATCCAACATTCAGACCAGAACCTGAACAATTTTTAAAAGTTATAAGTATACTGAAGTTCTACAAAGATAAAACAATAAGTTTTTGAATGTCTCAAGGACAGACAGCATTTAATATTATATTTCACTTAAAGGAAGAAAATCTTTGGATAAATTGTTTACTTACTATTATAAAATAATAAAAATTTTAAAAGGAAAAAATATTGAATTAACTTAATGAAAACAAAAACATTTTATGCTGCTCGTCAATTTATAAAACAGCAACAACAAAAACAGAAATGTCACCAAACTGTGGCAATAACAAGAATTTCAAAGTTCAAATAAAACAACATCACAATAGCAATTGACTCAAAAACAACAACAACAAAACATATCGGTGTGATCACTTTGATCTACACGAATATATATAGTATAACAAATTATTTTCATTCGAATAAAATTGAGATCATTTTGCTGATAAAAAAAAAATAAAATAAAATGCAATATCAAAAAAACAGAAACAGAAAATATGTAGGCGTTGTTGATTGCCGCCACAGCCACTGCCACTGGCGATGTTGCTACTGTTTCCGTAGTTGTTGGTGCTGCTGGTAGCTGCCTGTCATTAGTACTTTTATTTATCACACGATCATCATACACAACAAAAGAACTTATTCCTTCCCCCCATAGATGATGATCTTCACTCCCTCCCAAGTGCTAATCGTTGCCTATAAATTCTACATAAAGTAGAGAGATACCCTGACGTGTTCTTGTGTCAAACAGCGAAAATTTAAATTATTTAAACAATTTTTATTTCATCTATGGTGAGAAATGAAGAAAAAATCATAAAAATTGATATTGAAAGCATTGATGAATGTGAGGTTAATGTGAATTAGGTAAATGCTTTTTTGCTTATTTAAACATTTTGTTTTAAATTGTTCACTTTTCTTTTTAATAGAAATCGTAAAACTTTTTACACAATTATTTGCTATTTTTTAGTGTTGGTTGCTTGGCATTTTTAACATGACTTGAAGAATTAGTCACTGTTGCACTCAGGCGGTCCAAATAAATATAAGCGGAGTGGAAAAATAGAAATGTTCTATTCTGGATCATCTCTTGATGGAATGATGGTTTTACATAGGAATTTAGTATGTAAATGAATCGGCGTGGTTATCAAATCGGGTTAACTCTGTACCGAGTTGATACTCATCTGTTGAGAGGTGTCGAAATGTTTTGTTTGATGGTGATTCGGGTAAAACCAAACTGAGAATTATATTCTTGACGATGTTAAAATTAACCCTGCTCGTAACTGATTTACGAATTCTTCACTTCTTGCTAGAGATTCTTTCCCAATCTCATTTTCGTACAATTGCCATACATACTTCTTTTCAATAATGATCAAATATTATGTTAATGATTTCATTATTATGTTGCTCTAAACCCAACTACTTAAGTGACTTCATTTAGTTTAATTAGTTTAAACTTTTAAATAAGTAAGTAGTTAAACTTTGTCAACGGATTATTTTAATTAAGAATTAAACAAATTTTATTACCATTTAAATTGAAATTTGAGCGCGTGCGTTCTCGTACCTAAAAAGTAATGACAAATTGCTTAGATATAATTGTCGCATCCGGTGCAGAAGAAAATATTTAAACAATAAGAAAAATGTATAAAAAAAAACCAATGAGTAGCTTACTTAACTACTTAGTAATAAAATAAATTTTATTATTCTCACCAGCTAACAAGGTAACAACACCGGAGCATAGTTCCTAAAAGTGCCAAAGTAATTAAAAATTATCTATGTTTTTCGTTAGCCGCTACTGTTTGCTTGGGGAGCAACAATCTACTTTTGTGGTTAATGCAAAGAGATTTCCAAAAAACGAAGACCCTATATGCTGACCCTAGGAAATATGGAGGTTTATTTTAATATCTTTATTTAGTTTAAATAGCTTCATGAAGACTTTTTCTGATTTCGAAATGTTAAAACTTAAAACACATTAAATTCAGAAGGACAAAGAAAAAATTTCGTTTATTGCAAATGTTGTCTGCAACTGGGGATACAATGAATGCGGCACCGATATTTTATATAATTTTTTCATTTGATACTTTGGTATCAGAACATTGTGTTGATTGGAAGGAAGATTGATAGTTGGGAAGAAGAAGGAGATAAAATAAGAGATAAAGCTCTAAATAACGGTTATTCCTGTTTATTTTTTAATTTATGAGAGTCTTGACGCTTTATGTTGAAGTCAACATTTAGTCCATTTCCATAAGATACAATTTATACAAAGTGGACCACAAAACTAACTAACCAGTATTAACGAACCTTCTTGGTACACGTTAAACAGCCCAGAAAACTACAGCGCAGAAGAGCTCCTTCTTAGCTACTTAGATGAACACAAGCAGGGAACAAATTTTTGAAATCAGAAAGTGACGCAGACAGAATTTCCCCTTTATCTAAGCCACTGAAATCAGATAATATCTAAAGATATGGATGGATCTTGAAAATTCTGTACATAAAGGGTGTCCCAAATTCAACGTCATCCCTTGTAGGGCTGATAGGTCAACTATCAGAATATTACCCTAGTAAACAATTTTTTTGGTCGCTGTGGCGTAGTGGTAGTGCGTTGGACTGCTACGCAGAGTGTCCGAGGTTCGAATCTCGGCACATGCAAAATCAAAAAAAAAAAAAGGTAGAATAAATAATTTTTCTGTACGGCACCGGCACCACCTCTTGGCAGGCAATGGCAAACCTACAAGAGTAAAAATAGCTATGAAAAGCTTTTCACTTCGCCGTTCGGATTCGGCATTAAACTGTAGGTCCCTTCCATTCATGTACAAATATAAAACACACAACATGAGTGAATGCGAAAAGCTTGGCCTAGGCCCTCCATGGGCTGTTGTGCCATTAAAAGTAAAGTAAAAGTAAAAATTTTCCGATGGATAATGCTAGATTAAAAACTTTTCAACATTCAAATCTTAACAAACAAAAAAGCTATGCTTAAAAAGGGAATTTTTTAAAATTTGCACAATAAAAACGTGTTAGAACTTTTAAAATAAAGAGACATTTGGATTATTCTGAAAGTGAAGTGAGTTTCATGAAAACTCATGAATCGGTCCAAAATGTTTTTTCCCAAAGGCATAACAGAACTACTTTTATTTTCGACTATGATCATTGGTCAATATCAGGGCTATTCAGCGTTCAGTAACAAAAATTAGAATATTAAAATTTGGAACTCGAATAACTGATCTAAGAAGTCGATTTGATATAAATTTATAAAAGTGCCAATATATGCATCAAAAAATAATTTGTTTTTTACTACGGCTGTATATTGATATCCTGATGAGTTATGAGCTAGTCTATTAATCTTTCAAACACCCAGTATAAGTGGTCGTCACATGTCGTCATGTTGCAGCATCCATTGTGTTCACCACTATGTTTATTATTAAAAACAACAACAAAATACATATAACGTTTTTTCAATTTCTCACAATAGTCGTTTAAAAAATAATCGCCGATACTCTGGACTCATTCTCTCGCGAACTTCTCTAAACGTGCATTATTTGAAAACCATATTGATAACTGCTTAGTCCTTATTAAAAATATCTCTCCCTATTTATATCTAGCCGTAGAATGCGCTGATTACATGAATGCCTCGAATAACACGGAATGGATTCGTTTCACTTTTATGAATCATATGAAACAGAGCTATGTAAAACTGAGAACAACGAGAACTGGTTCAACTTAAATAAAAGTCTTAGAAATGTTTTCAATAAACATTTAAAATGATGTTAAGATTTTATGAAATGTTTCGCTCCTTTGGTTTTGTTAGATGACTGCGCTATTTTCATAAAATTTTAGCATATTGCAACTATTTCCATTAATTAAAACCTAGTTAAAGGATTTCCCTTATCAGGCTTCTAACATATGATTTACATAGCTTTGTAAATCGTTCAGTCTTGCCAATAGATAAGCTACTGTCATCATTATTGACAATATCGACTTTTTAACTCATTTTTGTATCGGATAAATATCAAGTCAAGTGGGTACTGTCGGTATTATTGGGTCTCTCGAAAAGACTGGATATACTTACTTACTTACTTAACTGGCTCTACAACCGATGATCGGTCTTGGCCAAAGCTTTGCCAGTTGACTCTGTATGCGCATTGCTTTGCATTTCCGTATTTATTGACCAAGCAAATCAATATTTCTCAATCGTTTACAAATTGGAAATATTTACTTGCTTTTGGTATTTTGCAAACAGGTCTTTTAATTCAGATTCGTAAGCTAGAGCTTCTGGCGTTACTCGCGCTGGTGCCAGTAGATAAGGCCAAGTGCTGTGAGGTTGCCCTGCACCTGGTTTTTCCAACGCAGATTAGGACGTTCTCTTCTGCGTGTTCCTCCACCGTGGTTCGAATAAAACACCATTCTAGCCGGAGCGCTTTCTTCCATTCGCTCAACATCAGCCAGCCAGTGAATTTGCTGCTGGATTTTTTTATACGCTTGGCTATGTCAGTGTCGGCGTACAGCTCATCGTTCCATCTTATTCGATACACGTCGTCCACGCATACTGAACCGGAGATCTTACGAAGTATCTTCCTCTCGAACGCTCCTAACAGCCTCTTTACATTCATGGTCAATGTCTACGTCTCTGCGCCATACATTAGGACGGGAAGGATGAGGGACTTATAGAACGTTATTTTCGTCGGTCGAGAGAGGGCTCTACTTCTCAATTGCCTACTGAGCCCAACACCTGTTGGCAAGAAAAAGACTGGATATGCTTGCTGAATTTTCAAGTTCTGGTGAGCACCAATTCGAGATACAGGAATTGATAATGAGCTAATGATAATATTCCTCTCAGTGCTATATATTTAAAAATTTTTAAAAACTATATTTTTTTTGGTTTTTAAATATTCATTAATTTAAAGATTCTTATCATAAAGGATCAGTTTACTTTACATTGAACATATTACTACATGTCTTTCAAGTATGGGAAAAATGAATACAATCTCAAAAGAGTTTCACCGTATTGTGGCCACTGAAAGTGAAACGAGATATTATTTGAAGCGTTACATTTGAGATAGGACTACTTTTCAAAAAATTCTTTATGTAAAGTAACCTCTATCAGCAGTAACTTAATCGTTAAGCAGAATTTTTCTTTTTACAGTACAGTTTTCACTAGCGTCACCCCTCAGATCGAGAGAATTGGAATTGGGAGAATTGGTGTCACTTCAATACGAATTTATTCTGCTTTTACAATTTCCATCTTACGTGAAATTACACGGTAGTAAAATATATGTATAGCAAAAGTTGCCGATTGATTGGGGAAGAAATTTTATATTTTTCACCACTCACTCATAAAAGATTTACGGTATACAGGGTTTATAAAAGTATATTTTAAAATTTTAGGTATTGTATAAATCGTGGGCTGGATGCATCTCTTGACAATGACAACCTGCGCTCTTAAACGCTGCAGCTGCGATGCAATTGCAGGCAACAACAATTTGTAACTAGTGTCAACAAATGCGGTTCATATTTTAACTTTGATTGCATACAGTCTGCTTCTTCTTACAAAAGTCAGTGGCCTATTTGTTGTTGTTGTTGTTGTTGTTGTTTGTGTAATTCTTTATCACACTGTGCACATCTTTGTTAGTTAGTTTTTCTTTAAGAGGCCACCACTGTACGAGTATCAGAATGTTAGAGTGCGTGCGTGTGTGTGTGTGTGTGTGTGTGTGTGTGTGTGCGCTTGCGTACCTGATGTTATTTAATGTGTTGCTTTCTTATTTGTTTTATCTTAACCGCTCGTTGACTTTTGCCTCTAACTAAAACCATTAAACTGAATATGAATGAGTCTTGTTGTTTTAAAAATATTTGCTTATTCCTTTATTTTTTTATATTTAATTTTTTTTTTCTGTTGTTCTACATTCTTGTTATGTACTTGTTAGGTACATATATTATGAAGACTTACTTCCGGATTTGTATGTGTTCTACGAGAATGTACCTACATTTATTGTCTGTTGTTGCTGGCTGCTGTTGTTGTGTGTTTTCTTTTAAAGAGCATTTGAATAATGGTTTTTGTTTTTCTATACCTCTGAGTTATGTGAACTTTCATATGACACTTTTATGATAGTGATGTGATTTTTTTTTTGAGGATTGACTTTTGTTTTACGTAATATCTGACCGAAATGAAATTATAGAAGAAATTTTGTTTCTTTAAATTCTCGGTAGGTAGACAAAAGCAGTAGGTTCCCTTAGAACGATGGGCAGCATATCTCGTTCATTTTTTTTTACGCAACTCGACCTAACTGCCAACTGAAATGTGATCTAAATTTTTGTCAAATTTTTTGACTGATTTCAGTCTGATACTTGGTCAGAATTTTGTTCCGATTTGTAAAGTATATTTTGGTCGAAATTTGGTTTAAAATTTTGTTTTAATATTGGCCTGAATTTTGGCCTGAAAACAAAAAAGTAAAATGGTCAATGGGAAAAAGATTCGTTGTTGCTGAGAATGTTTCAAAAGATGTCGAAGTTCACAAGATCTGCTTACTGATACCTATAGTGAATGGAATACAAATACAAAACAAAAACAAAAAATTATGGTGAGTGAGCAATAAATGTAAATTTTGAATAATTAATAAGTAAATTATTAGTAACAAAATCGTTAATTGGGCAATATTAAGTTAAATTTAGTTCTTAAAATAACTTCAGAAAAAATTGAAATGGTTTGAAATATTCAAAGAAAAACAATAGATCCGCTACTAATCCGCTACATCAATAGCTTTCGGATTATAAAGGGTGTATTTTTTAGAAGTGTGGTTTTCAATCTGGCAATACTTTTTTCAGAGTTGGTCTTTGTGACAGCTGTCACTTGATTTATGCTCAGTTTGGTTTGGCAAACTGAGCAACTCCTGAGCAACGTTTGCAAATCGTGTAAATTTATTACCAAAATAATGGTTCGGTTCTCGCGACGTATCGCGCGCAGCGTCCAATATTCGGTCGACATAATCGCCCAGCAGAGTCGGTAATTCGTGCAACCATGGATCGGTTTCGCACCACGTTTACTCTAGTGGATAATGCGTATCCTCAGAGACTCCGTACAGTGCGCACCGAAGACTCTATTGCTGCTGTGGAGCAGAGTATCGAAAAAGACCTGAATTAGTCCATCCGCCATCTCGCGCAACAATTGAAGCTGTGCCCATCCACTTTATGGAAGATTTTGTGGATGGATCTTGGTATGCGATCTTACAAAATCCAACTCGTGCAAGAATTGAAGCCGAACAACCATCAAGAGCGTCGCACGTTCGGTGAATGGGCCCAAAACGAAAAACGAGATGGCCACCGATCCCGATTTTCACAAGAAAATTTTGTTCAGCGATGTCATTACCAGTTTCATACACCTGGTAAAAAGGTGTTTTATGTATTTCAGAAGGTGTATACAAAGTTCGGCCAGGACTGTACTTAGCTTTCTGACAAGTCATGTATATGATGGCCTCCTTCACTATATACCTATACACAACACTTTTAATGAGTTTATCTTTTATTTTTGTAAAGTAAATTTATAAATAATTTTCTCACAGTTTGTCACAAAAGAAAAATGTCAAGTGAATGAAGAAGCCATTGAACAAACCACAAACTAAAGTCGTATGTTGGGAGCTAGGTAGCTACTTTAAATTAAGATTAATATGAAACTGTCTCAAAAGTTGATACAACTGATTGGATAGATGTAGATGCTCATTTTTAAATACTCATACGTGTAAGAGTACTTAACTTTAATTAACATATTCTTTATTAATTATGTTTTTTTTTATAAATGTATAATATTTTGGGTTGAAATTTCACCTTTTGACACCAGCAGCATCAAATGCAAATAAACACATTTCAATCCTCTATAGAGGCAGCGCATATTAAAATGCGTTTCCTCTTTACTTTTTCGTTGTTTTGTGAGTGACAATAAAATTAATAAGCCGAAGTTGACACATCCTATGTAAACCGTGAAATAAATATTCAATATCCTATTTCCAGCCATTGTCATTTAAAAGTAAAAATGCTGGTGCGAACTACTCGAACTTGGGCTTTACTTCAGTTACACATTTTTGAAAATTTTCATAATTACCCCATCAAGTTGACTGATGACGCACATGAATCTCTGTCGTCCCTTACACAATACTAATATGCATAAATTAATAATTATTCTTTCTTTTTCTCGGCGCACGTTTTTTATGCGCGTGCATATTAACATTGACTTCATCATCGCCATCATTTCTCCATGGTAGTCATGTTAACTAACCCCTTTCACCCTTGTGTGAATTGAATGAGTTTGCCTGTGAGTGGAGTGCTCATTCGACTGGACCTTTTATATTTGTTTAATGTCCTGACTGAGAATTTTATTACAAGTCGTATAAAGAAAATATTGAAGAATTATTTTTATGATTATCAATTTAAATTCCAAAGGCAACGATCACTAAAGGATCTAGAAGTTCCTGAAGGTGGGCATTAAGGTATTTTCTTTACTTCAAAAACTCTGTTAATCGAGAAGATGACTTCATTGAAGCTTCGAAAGGATTTGAATTGACTGTGGGGAAGCGCTGAAGAGTAGAACCCGGCGCATGCAGACTCTTTTTACTACTGCTTAGAATTGGTGTAATTTCGGTAAGAATATTTGAGGAGAAATGGATTTCACACATAAATTAGAATGCATTAACAACAGGTCTACATACAATCAATAATTTTAAGTGGTTGCTGAGCAGGGTTCGATCCAAAGGGAAGATATGGAGGCTGCAGTCCCTCTCAACAAATTGGTATACTTATAATCTTTAATATTCCTTGTGCTACATCAAATCTTATATTTCTGAGTAGATGCTATACTTTTTGAGAGCTTGATCTACTTCTTGATCTGTTTTTAGAACCCGACTATGTTCTGAGTCTAGGGCTAAATTTTGAGCTGTTATTTCAAAAGAGTTTAAGTGTAAATTGTTGTCTGACATTTAATCAGCATTTCTTCAGAATTTTTTTTTCCAAAGTTTGATGTAAAATTTTCTCTGATTTTTAATCTGAATTTCATTGAAGTTTAGGTCTCATACTTGGTATGAGTTTTGTTCTTAAATTTTGTTCTATTTGTGGTTTAAGTGAGTTTTCACTTGAATTTGGTCCAAATTTATGTTTTAAGTTTTGTCTAAATTTCTGATTTCTGAATTATGGTTTGATTTTGGTTGGAAGGTTGGTCTGATATTTGTTCTGAATTTTAATCCAATTGACTTGAATTTCGGTCAGCATTTGGTCTGGTGTTTATGGTAGTCTCAATTTAGTTTAAACTTTATCTTGAGTTCTGATTAAAATTTTTTTCTGTTTTTCGTTTTAAATTTTGTTTTGATTTATGATCTGAGTTTCATTTTGAGTTTTTATCTCGATTTTGTACAATTTTTGGTCTAAGTTTAAGTCACATTTTTTTGGAGTAATTTTTATTCTGGTTTTTCATCTGAGTATCGATCTGAAGTTTTTTAAATTTTTGGTTAGATTTCTGGTCTGAATTTTCGATCTGACTTTGAGTGTGATTTTAAGTGTGATTTTTGATATGAATTTGATCCGACTTTTGGTTTAAGCTTTGATCTTTGATCTGAGCTACATCTGATTTTTGGTTTCACTTTTATTCCGAATTTCAGTCTGAGACTGGGATTTCTTTCATCTGATTTTTTGAGAGAATTTTGGCCTGATTTATTAACTGAATTTGATTTAAACAGTCTGTCTCAATTTTCGTGTGAATTTTGGTTTGTATTCGATTTTTAAACTGGATCAGGTTTAAGCTTACAGTCTGAATTTTCGTGTGACTTTTGCTTTGAATTTTATGGTCAAATTTTTGAACTAAATTAGGTTTAAACTTTCTGTCTGAATTTTCGTGTGACTCTTAGTTTGAAGTTGATCTGAATTGTGGTTTGAATTTCGGTCTGCGTTTTGGTTTGAGTTTTGGTTTCCACTATAATCTGCCTTTGATCTAGATATATGTACTTATTTTGGTCTCATAACTAACCAAAATAAGTCCTATTAAATTCTTGATGCTCAACACTGATACTCAACACCCTGAATTTGAGATAATGCTGGAAATTCCATAATTTTTCTCTATAAAAAAATTGATTGTTATTAAAATTTATTACACATTTTAGGTAGTAGATAGTATTTTAAGAAACGTCTTCAATTTCCTTAATTCAGTCTTTTCTTGAATTTTTCTGTGTGGATTTTAGTAAATAATTAATTTAAGCTTAAAAAACAGAACCATCCAAAATCAATAATACGCAATAATAAACAACTAATTAAAATAATAATTGTAAACAAATCTTGACAATAGAGAGACAACGATACGGACTGAACTGGAAAATTAAAAAAAAAGAAAACACACAAAATGATTGATATGCTCATTGTTAGCTAATGTCAGTTTTCGGCTAATAATGAAATACTCAAATTGCCAAACGAAAATACAGCAACAGTGAGCGATACAGCTTCAAATTACACCTGGAACAAAAACACACAACGCAATATGAAAATCGCCAGCAAAATTCAAATTTGAGCTGAGCTATGTAAACCAACCAACCCATCATATCCTTTCTCGTCGGTTCGTTGAGACGCACTAATGTGCAAACAGATTATTTTCATAAATTACTCTTTATTAATCATTAAGTCGACAGCGCAAAGATTTTTGAAAGGAAATATCAAGAAAAAAAAAAAATTAAATTAAGTATCTACAAGCTGGACACTTTCAAGAAAAGTATACAGAAAAATAAAAACTTTTCAAGCGAAGGATAACGAGTTTGCATACTAGTATAAGCTCAGAAAAGGGGAATGTCTTCGGTTACTGCTCAAGGATATCGCTGATGGTCAGTTTACACATTTTGGATATGTGCTGTTGAACTGGTCAGCAGCGCAGCGTGCATTGGTCAGTCACGCACGTAATATCGCACGATTTGTATGTGTGCATTATCCTTGCTATGGGACATGCAGAGATCAGAGGTCATCACCGTACTTTTGGTCATTTCTTCTCACACAGCGGGATAACGCGTTTTCTTCGGCAAATGTAATTCCTTTTTTCATGAATTTTAATGATTTTTATATTTAAATTAGTTTTGCTGCGCGCCTCTTCCTTTAAATTTCTAAAACAGCGGGCAAATCACTAGTACATAAGTATGTAACCCATGGTACTCTAATAAAGGGGAGTGTCTTGAAGAGTTGACCCTTTCAATTTGAAAATGGCATTTTTCAATTGAATTGGCTAGGTGCAAACTCACATACTACTGTGGGCAAAAGTTAGTAAGACTTTGTTCATAATTTCAAATTTTTTTATTCATTCTTACAAATCTATTTCGTTCCCTTCAAAGTAATCCTCCCCGGCCCCAATACACTTGTGCCAACGTATTTTCCAATTCTCGAAACAGTTGTTAAAGTCAATTTCCAGAATAGCCTTCAATGCGCTTAGCGATTCATGTTTAATGTCTTCAATTGACTCAAAACGGTGTCCACGAAGCGGTTTTTTGAGTTTAGAAAATAGCCAAAAGTCCACGGTGGTAAGTCAGGCGAATAGGGTGGTTGCGGAACGATATCAGTCGAATTTTTGGTAAAATGGTCTCGTAAAATCAATGCAGTGATTTTGGAACCAATCGTGCATTCACTCTTCTTAGGCCCAAATGATGTTTTAAAATGGTTTTCACTGATCCTTCCGATATTCCAACGATGCCAGTAAGGTCTCTGTAAGGGACTGTTAATCGTCGATTCTCGAGCACCAATTCCTTGATTTTATTGACGTGTTGATCATCAGTTGATGTTGATGGCCGTCCTGGACGTGGTTCGTCGTCAACGCGTTCTCGACCATCTTTGAACAATTTGTACCAATCAAAAACACTTGCTCGCGACATACAATTATAACCGAAGGCCTTTTGCAACATTCTGAACGTTTCGGCACCAGAAATTTGATTCCGCACACAAAATTTAATGGAACTTCTTTGTTGAATAATTTCACTCATTGTGAAAATTGCCGAATGCACTTTTTGTACTTCAGAAAGACAAGCGTATACTAAACACTAATGATTATTTTGATGTGACATTTGGCACAGATGTCACCGACAGTCATACCAACCTTAAAAAATAATATTTTGATGAATGGGTTTCCGCGCGAAATTTAAATTAAAAAGTCTTACTAACTTTTGCCCACAGTAGTATGTATGTACATCTGTATTCTGTATGTATCTCTGAATACGAGTATGTACTTAGTTGTTAAAGACATACTCATACTACATAAGGGTCAAGTTGGTAATATTGTTTATAAGTAAATAGATATAATTTATTCGCATATAAATCACAAACTATAGTACGCCATTTTGGAAAATTTTTTCTACAAATTTAGGGTATGCTTTAAGTTCAGCTAAAGTTTTCTTATTATTCTGAAGTAGGAAAATTTGAACTTTAAAGAGTTGGTTTTGAGTATTGGGTATTTTTATATTCTGGAAAGGAGTTGATGCTCCTTCTTCATCATCAGTTCAACATGCACTTTATCACTAGTTTTGAGGTAACCTGGTAAGATATGAGTGCCTTGATGACATTGTACAACAAAATCGGACTTTAAAATAGTAAATAGGTTGAGGCCCGGATTTTCTGCAGTATTGTTGGAGGCTGATCATGAAACAGTAAAAATTTTTTGCGGGTCACGTCAGGTTTCGTGTATAGAGCAGTCCATCTAACATTTGGAATTTGAGCTACTGGTTATTTTGAGTGTGGCAAGTCTAATGCTATTCATATTATGTCGGAAAATTATTTTTATATTTGCGTTTAACGAAATGGGTTGATATACGCTTGAAAAACATTGGAAGTCTTCTACCGAAAATGTAAGAAAATTACGTTTAAAATTCAGTAGAAAAGAAGTGGCTTGCACGCAATTTGTGGATCAATTTGTGAAACGTGTGCATGAAACTGGATCTTTATTGGGTAAATCAACTCGTTCTCGTTCTCCTACAGTGCACACAACCGAGAGAATTTCTGCTATTGCTCAGAATGTGCAAGAAGAACCAACCACATCAACTCGTCATCATTCTTAGGAGTTGAACATTTCACACACTTCTTTGTTGCGAATTTTGCTTAAAAACCTCGGTATAAAGTCATTCAAAGTTTAATTGGTACAACACCCGAAGCCACATGACCATTCGCAAAGTTTCAGGTTCGCCAATTCGGTTCTGGAACCCTTGGAAGAAGGTGAGCATTTTTACCGAAAAATCATCTTTTCTGACAAAGCTCTCTTTGACTTAGGTGGTTACGTTAATAAGCAAAATTGATATATCTGGGGCTCAATAAATCCATGCGCTATTTTTGTATAGTCAATGTACCGTCAGCGAGCAACAGTTTAGTGTGGTTTTTGGACCGGCGGTATTATTGACCCATTTTTCTTTGAAAATAATGAAAGATGATGCATTACAGTGAATGGTGTGCGCTATTGAACAATGATTACTGATAGTTTGTGGTCTATTTTAGTAGATAGGAACTTTGACCATATTTGGTTCCAACAATATGGTGCACCGTCTCACACAAGCCGTGCAACAATCGACCTTTGGCCGTATGGGCTACTGCTAAGCCAGCCAATGAAATCATTTGAATGAAATAGTGTTTTGTGGCGTATATTTTTTCTGATCCAGTAATGATGAAACTCAGATTAGATCGAACTATAAAGGTCAAAGCGAGCAGTTTTTATACGTAGTTGTGTTTGACCAGTTGATATTGTATTTTATACTTTCCAGACTAGTACATGGTTCTTGCAAGGGAATATGTAATGCAACAGTTGTATGCCGAAAGTGTGTCCTAAGTGAGTATCAGCTCTAAAGGAGTAACAGCTTATATCTGACTAAATTATCATAACATTTCCGTAGTAAAAAGTGGTTAGCTTTTCAGGAATTTTGTGAAAATCGACACCTTAAGTGAGTTTTTCAAGTGTCACAACTGCAAAATGTTTCGATGTATAATTTAATAATCAGATTATTGCTAACCATTACTCAATAGCCATTTTATTGGTCACAGCCCTACCAGGGATGACGAGGGGCATCCTGTAACGCGAGGGAAAATAGTCAAATCACAAAATCGGTGCTAAGTACAGTGAACATGTAGTACCGATGTGGGTTTACGTGGTAGGCGGCTTCAGCCAAACCAATAGACTAATAGTTAATAATAAAATGTACTGTATTTTATAAAATAAATGTGTCAACTAACCTAAACTAAACTGACAGAGAACACGTAACCATAGAATGAGTAATACAGCAGCAAATATTTTTCGGAATATTACTACTTTTATTTTTATGTGTGTCCTGTTAATTGGTTGTTGGTAGTGCTGCGCAGATGTTTCAATATTAGGCATCCACACCGTCTCCACCTCTTGGCAGGCAACGGCAAATCTACAAGAGTGAAAAATACTTTGAAAAGTTTTTCACTTCGCCGTTCGGATTTGGCATACAAACAACTGTAGGCCCCATCCATTCTTACTACTTACTTACTTGACTGGAACTACAACTTAGGCCGCCTCTACAAAGCTTCGCCAGTCGCCTCTGCTAAGCGCGCGCTGGCGCCAGTTGATAAGGCCAAATAAAGTCAGATTGCCCTGCACCTGATCTTTCCAACGGGATTAGGACGTCCCCTTCTGCGTGTTCCTCCACCGTGGTCCTCCACCGTGGTTCGAATAAAACACCCTTCTAGCCGGAGCGCTTTCTTCCATTCGCTCAACATGACCCAGCCAGCGAAGCCGCTGGAGTTTTTTACGCTTGACTATGTCAGTGTCGGCGTACTGCTCATACAGCTCATACAGCTCATCCATTCATGTACAAATATAACAGACACAACATGAGTGGATTCGAAAAGCTCGAACTAGGCCCTTCCTGAGCTGTTGTGCCAATAAAAGAAGAAACAAAGAAGTTGTTGTTTCGTTTCTACTAATCAGTTCGCTATAAGTGAATTCTACTGTGGTTTTAATACGAATGTTAGTATTATCATAAAAAGTATACGTAATTACATTCGATATCAAAATTCTCTGACAACAAAGACAAAACAAAATTAAAAACACTTACAAAAAGAAGATAGCTAACAACATAGGGGAGAAGAGGGAGAATGGCTTTTACAATATGAATAAGCAATGTGCTAATAATAAAAACGGTATTTAGCGTGATTTAGCAAAAGATACAGTTAAAAAAAACAAAGTAAAATAAAACGTTACGAACAAAAACAACGCGCTTCAACGCGTTTACAATTGCACTTTAAACGCTAATCACACATCCACACCCTTCACACCTCGCACACTCTCACGCCTCTTCTAATGCAATATGTTGCTGGCGCATTGTCATTGACAACTTGAGCGCGTTGAATGTGAGAAATTTTGTTGCTATAGAAAGTGGCGGCAGCAAACAAAAAGCACTTGTTAACACGCTTAACACCCTCATAAATTGTATAGAGAATTATTAGAGAACGTTTTCCGTTTTATTTTATTTTTTTTGTTTTTTTTGTCGAAATGCGGTTTTGACGTATACAATACATAAAAAAACCAACAAACAAAGTGTTTAACTATTTAATACAAAATATAAGTACATAAATATCCTTTCAATCGGATTTCAATGCTAATCGCTTGAATTGTAAAACTTTTTTCAATAGCTACAAAAAAAAAATATTTTTAAATGTTAATAAAAAGGAAAATTCATTTTTCGAACATCCCTTTTTGAGCTGTACCGTTAACAAACCCCGAAACAAACTACGCACCACAAACAACAAAGCGTCCAACACATACGAGTACATATGTACATAGAATATGCGTGCAATGCGCACACGCAGCAGGATGCCACAAAAGGATAACAGAACACAAACAACAAACAACAAACACAAGCATGAGATCATAATCCTTTCAATGCGCCACTTAAGCTGATCATGCGTGGAAACTGAAGTCTCTTTCTTTACTCTGTTTCGTTTTTTTCATCTTGTTTTGTCACTTTTCAGTTTCCGATCCCTTCTTTTTTCTTGATTTTTATTTGTTTGCTCTTTGTTTTTCATATGTTTAGGAATACATTCATCATACTTATTTGCCAGATGCACCCTTTACCTGTTCTCATCATCGTCATGCATACATGGACCATTTACCTTGAATGATCGGATCCGATTCATTGCGATACTCATTTAACATCGCAATGTGCTCGCTGTTGATATTTCACCCATTTAGGGTTTGATCTTGTTAGGTTTTGGGCTGCATTCGATTGTGAAATTATTGAGGTCGTTTATTTTATTTTTGTTTTTTTTTTATCGCAGATGATCTTAAGATCATTATGTTTTCGGTTCGCTTTGCATTGAAGGGTTGATCTACATTATTTATTTGTTTTTGTTTTTTTTGTTTTAGGTTTAATTTGTAATGGGATGCTGCTTATTCTTATTACGTTTGACTTTTGCACTTTGGAAGTGCAGATATATTTTTTTTTTTTTATTCTATATTGGTTTTAACAAATTTTTATTGTAAAATTCAATTTTATTTGGGGCAGATAAAGAGCACGTGTCAAAAACATAATGTAAATATTTCTCTTGCAATGAGTTTCATGATAAAGTGGAAATTTGGTGGAATTCTGAATACTAGGACCCACTAGAAGTTCTAGAGAGACGAAGAAAGACTTTCATTGCTTTGAAAGTCTTTTAAATCGTGAGATATGGAATATAGGATTAAAGGAATTTTATCCCCAAATAGTTCTTCTTATATCCGCCAGTTTTTGGATAATACTTCTTGAAAGTTTTTGTACTGTCAAGACCCTTTCTCTAATGTCATTCTCAAAATCAAGGCTTCAAAGTTGAAGTTGTGGAAAGTGTTGGATTTTTCTGGCAAAAAGAGTGGAAAAGAGGAGTCAGAATTAAAATTTAAAAAGTAGGAAAAATCTAATCCTTTTCAGTTTCATATTGGAACGGTATGAAAAATTCAACATTCCCTTTCTATATAAATTCAAACCGCATTTGCAAAACCAAAGCTGCCATATCGGAGTTGTGAAATGTATTGAATTTCCCTCAGGTTTGGGAAGGCAGAATCGGAATTAGGCAAGTTTAAAATAAGAAAAAAGTATCAGTCTTTGAATAGTGAATCTAAATTCAATATGTGGACATTGTAGCTCTGAACTTCAACTACCTTCTAAGCTTTTTTTTAAGTGTGGGAAATTGTGGAAGAAGGGTTTAATTTTCTGTCCATTAAAACTTGTATTGATTTATGAGAAGCAATCAAAAAGTATGAGATATGCATCGGAAAAGGAGAAAGGGTGAAGGGAGGGTTTCACCTCAAAATTCCCTACTGATGTTGGCGCCCAATAACAACTTAGTTAATTTAAAAAAAGGAAAATCTCTCAGTGTTGTTAATAAATGTGAAAAGTTCTTTGTATTAACACCGTTTAAGTTCGGCAGGACCAAAAAAGATTTTAGCACTACTTATAATCTTGACCTGTATGAAAATGGACAGTGAATTAATATGTATATCTAAGGTTGTAAGAGCGTAAAACATTGCTAGGTCAGTATTGGAGTAACGGTATTTTAGAGGCAAAGCTTGGGAAATTGATCTTGCACTCATTAAGAAAAAAATGTCTGATTGTCATATTTTTAAGGGCAGACAGTCTCCATCGCTCCGTAGAGGAGATAGACAAGTTCATTTCTAGATAAATAAAGATTTCAAGAATGACGCTTATTTTTAGATTTATATCATGCACTTGTAACTCAATCTTGACTTGAACAATAAGGATGAGTTCTGTCAAGAATAAGACTATGGCACTTGAGTTCAGAAACACGGGAAAGAAAATGTTGTGGTCTCTTTAAATCCAGACCGAAATGTAAACTAAATTCGGACAAAAATTCAAATCTGTCTCAAACTAAACATCAGATAAAAAAACGGAATAATTATCAGATCCATAACTCGAGAAAAGTTTTGTTTAAAAATCTTAATAAAAACTATATGAAATCCAGGGCCAAACCAGGTTTAAAATCTCGTCATAATTTAGAACAAATTTTAAGCTAAATTAAAACAAGAAAATCTTAACGAACGCTGACTAAAAATCAGATACAACCCAGATGAAAAGATGTTCAAAAATCCAGCAGAAATCAAACCAAAATTCAGACCAGAACTTGGACCAGAAATCATACCGAATAATAGGTCATAACTCAGACCGAAAATTAGAACAAAACTTAGACTTTATGTAAACATAAAAAAAAAGCAGACATAAAAAGCTCGATTATAGTCGACATTGATAAAAAGCTGAAGTTCATTGTGATCCTGTGATTGAATTCCCTCTCTCATTCTCCCTCTTTCTTCCTCCCACCTATCAATCTTCATTCCAATCAACACAATGCTTTGCATTCATAGGGGTACACCCTGTGTGTTTACTATATCAAAAAAAAAAAAATAAAGACAAAATCGCAGCCCAATAACCTCTATCTAGCTCTATAAACGTAGAACAGAATAAACTGATCTTAAGAATTTGGATTTATTGTAGTGATATTGTAAATATTGTACTATTGTCATATAAACAGTTGCTCTGAAGAAAGTTTTTTAAAAGAAGCTTTAAGAAGTATTAATATTTTTGGGAGAGGTTGTTCATAGTTATCTAGCTCCTCTGAATTCGTCACAGATTTCGTAATTGTATATTAAACTCCTTTACAAGAATGTGTTATAAACTGCCGGTTAAAGAGCGCGATAAATGAACTAGTAAGAGCTGGTCTGAAATATGTACGGGTCTGAGCTAGGATTGATGGGTGCTTTAAAATGAATAACCGCACCAATTTCATATGAGTACAAAGTCAGTAGCTGGTCCAAATCATCGAAGAACACCGCAAAGAATTGCAAAGGAAACGATACCTAAATTCAAAATGGTATTTTAAGTCCAAAGTTGTGCACATCCATCACAAACGACATCCTCTGCTGATTTATGACACTATAGTTTCATGAATATGTAAAAAGACGAAGAACATAAAAACCACTTATTAAAATTATGAATACATATGAACATACGTGTACATACTTATATAAAGAAAGAATGATAACATTGCTCACAAACAAATGCATAAAAAAATAAATAAAATAAAAGTGGTGCTGACTCAAGCCTCAAAACTCAACGACCACTTAGAAGAGCAGTGAGGAAAAAAGAAGAGCTGTAATTCAACAATACATACGGAGCACATAGCGTATACATAAATACGTACATATTTATGTATATGTAAATATGTATTTATGAATGTATGCAAAGTGCAGTGATGGGTCTCAAGTGCTTAAGTACTATCCTTTTTTGTTTTTTGTATGTAGATGTGCTCAATTTTGTTACACTTCTGAACCACACCCTCTATCTTTGCTTCTCTCTTCTCTCTCTTCCCTCTCTCCTCTTTATCTCTCATATACGATTTTATAATTTTTCTTTTGCATTTTTGCTACAATTTAACAATTTTTTGCAAAAAGGTTCGACGACATTTTGTAGCAGAGCTCAAAGTAACGCAACGCAGCGCAACGGGAAAAATGAAAATAAAAAGGATATCATTATTATCCTTAGCTCAGCAACACTTAAGTTTAAATGCGATTTGTGTTGAGTTGAAGGCGAGTACGAGAGCGAATATGACACAAAAGACATCGAGTGCAGTGTGGCATAGTGGGATTGTGTTATTAAAAAATGAAATAAAATACAAATAAATATAAAAAGTAATGACTAGTGAGAGCAAAGGAGAAAAGGAGGAAAGAGTAGAGCAGAGAAAGCAAATTGTTTAGAATTTCTGACATAATTTTCTTTTATGCATATGCTGAGCAAGAAGCATGCAGAAAATTTGTAGTAGCACAATGTAATGTTAAAAGGATTTAGTCCATAATGATCAGCTTAAAATTTATACGTTGATGAGATTGTGTTGAAGAAGCAGAAATCGTTTACAATGGGCATTATCTTCTACTTGTATATGTAAATGTGACTGGGCTGACTAATTGCTTCATCGCTTAGAAATAATGGGCTGGAGGTAATATGATTTAAATTTAGCCCCTTAAAATCATCATGGATGAGTGTGAACTTGAAGTCAGGCTTGGTAGAGGAATCTTCTCTGAATATTGAAATTTCAATCATTCTCTCAGGCTTCCGGATGTCCCAAATTTTTCCACGCTAAAGTTAAAAGAATTATATAAAGGATATGTGTATATGGTAGCAATTGATTTATCTTAAAACCAACCAGTTTTGAATGTCCTAGACGTTTTTGAATTAACACCAACAATTGTAAATAAATGTCGCGATTCTCTCTAGAAGGCCACTTGTCCTGGATTCAAGTTCAGATGGATGATATACAGGAATAATACCTAGGTTTCCATTTCCTTCCCGGCAAATATGCTATACTTATAATCGATTATCCTGAATAAAAATGATTTTTGAATGGAAGAAAAAACAAACTACATTCCATAAATGTCGTGAATCTACGAAAAGGATGACCAGAGCTGATTTTGCTTAAATACAAAAAATTTTCTGCCCAATAATTAAAAAAAAAGTTCCAACTGAAAATCTGACCAAAAACCACATCCATAGAACTATACAAAAAATTCACTCCTACATCTGGAAAAATTCAGACCAAAAGTCAGATCAGAATTCTGGTCAACCTCAAAACAAGATCAGGCAAAAACTGAAACCAAAAGACAGACTAAAAATAACTTAAAGTCAGATGAAAATTAAGACTGACACTCAGACCAAAAATTGAATCGTAAATCGGAACTAAATGAAGTCCGCTAAAATAAAAAAAAATATCGGAAAGAAATTCATTTCAAGACTCAAATCAATAATTCGACTAAAAACCAGTCCAAAATCTGAATAAATTCCAAATCAAAACTGAAATCAAAATCACGCGCAATTGAGAACGAAATCCAGATCAAAAAGAAACCTAATTTAGACCAAACTTTAGACTGATATTCAAACCAATAGGAGACCAAAACTTAAATCGAAATTCCGGCCAAATGCAAAAATTCATATCAGAACTTTAAAATCAGAATTCAGAGCTCAATTCAGAAAAGATGTTACCCAAGATTCAAACCAAGAGTCATGCAAAATTTCATATCAGTAATAATACCCGAAACCAGCAAGTGATAATAAATTTCTCTGCCATTCGGAACCGGAGTTAAACTCTAGGTCCAACGAATTGGTATCACAATGGGCCATTCTGGCTAAAGCGTAGGACAGCCATTCCGTCCTAACCTCATAAGCATTCACATGTTTGAAAGGGATTGCAGTCCCAAAGCATGCTTCCTCCACTCTGCACCTGCCTTACTTACTGAGTTGGCACTACAGCCGATAATCGATGTTGCACGCATCGATAAAACTTCGCCAGTCGCCTCTGCTATGAGCGCAATGGCGCCAGTTGTTAAGGCCAAGTGCAGCCAGTTTGCCTTCCACCTGGTTTTTCCAACGGAGATTAGGACGAGGGTTCTCTACAGTGGCTCGAATAAAACACCCTTCTTGCCGGAAAACTTTCTTCCATTCGCTCAACATGATCTAGCCAACGAACCTGCAAGATTTTTATGCGGTTGACTATGTCAGTGTCGGCTCATAGAGCTCATGGTTCCATCTTATTCGATACACGTCGTCCACTCATATTGGACAATAGATCTTACGGAATATATTCCTGTCGACCGCTCCTAACAGCCTCTCTTCATTGGTGATCTATATCTACTTCTCAGCGGCGTACATTAGTACAAGAAGGATGAGGGTTTTATAGAGCGTTATTTTCTTCGGTCGAGAGAGGACTCTGCTTCTCAATTGCCTACTGAGCACATAGCAACACATTTTGGAAAAATTTAATCTCCGTTTGATCTCAAGGATAAGAAGGATGAAGGACTTATAGAGCGATATTTTCGTCGGTCGAGAGAGGACTCTGCTTCTCAATTGCCTACTGAGCCCATAGTAACACATGTTATAAAGATTTAATCACCGTTTGAACTCAAGGACATTATTGTTAGTGTCGATGTTGGATCCTTAGTAAACGAAATCTTTGACGATTTCAAAAGTATAATTGTCAATAGTGACATTTTGTTGAAAGCATCATGAAAAAGAAATATAATACCTTGTTTGACACAAGGTAAGTATTTCGTTTTGTTCTCTATTAGATCCACTAAACGAGACTCCCCTTCCAGGTTATAGACTGCTCGCGCATTGGTTAGAATAATCTTTAGTGGTACCATTTAGTGGTGCTAATTGAATCTCAGAATAGCACTAAAAGTAATAGAGGGTGAAATTCAACTTCCTAATTCAACCAACCAAGGGATACTAACAAATTAGTCAAAATTCACGGGCAAGACCGGATATTATTCTTCAACTAGTACATATTTCATATGTTTGTATGTACTCGTATGCTTGGCAAATTAGATTTCATGCAAAAACGCTTCACTAAGAATATTGCCTGATAGTCGAAAGCCATAATCAGCAACAAAATGGTCATTTTCTCATGCATTCTTCACATTCTACTTATCGTCTCAAAATTGAAAGAAGAATACGTACATTGTTAAGAAGTAAATCTAAAATACTTTTATTGTTGTAAAAACTTCAAGTAAGTATTTAGTGTCTCAGATACAAGGAAGTGGCATCTACATAAATCTTATGTAACAAAATGAATTTATTACGCCATTTACATCACACACGGAAATACATAAATAATCAAATCGAATGGGAAAAAGAAGAAATCAACAAAATTTACCCAAAATTTTAATCAATTTGAGCAGTACTGCGAACTGCTTTATTCTTTTCTCATCATCCCAAATGCAATAAACTAGCAAAATTATTGACGTTAGCGGTGGTAATGTCGATGGTGGCGGCATT
Source organism: Palloptera scutellata (assembly GCA_958295655.1). Classification (NCBI taxonomy): domain Eukaryota; kingdom Metazoa; phylum Arthropoda; class Insecta; order Diptera; family Pallopteridae; genus Palloptera; species Palloptera scutellata. Next base: position 84,863,567 of record OY282450.1, on the reverse strand, counting down.
TAGCTTTATACCTACTGCGGACGCTCAAGCACCGGCTGCCCCCCCCCCCCCCCCCAAAAAAAAATATAATAAAAACCCAAAAAATTACAACTACACATAAACAAGGTAACCACAAACTGAAGGATATTAGTGCATATCCTTTTTCGATCACAATCGGTCTTTATCTTTGAGACACACGCACCGAGATCACAAGCAGAGCACTCATTGTTCAAGCTGTGCTGCTCATTAAACGGTATTTTTCTGTGGCCAGCTACAATGTAAACAAACAGTTCGCTTCTGCTACTAACTGTAGCATCTTTTATAACAAAAGTATCTTTTGTTGTACATATTTATCTTTCTTGAGTCGTCGTGGCGCTTACAATTTCATTTGTTTCTTTTTATTCTTCTCCGATTTTTCAATTCTATTATCTAAGTATGAAGCTGATTCCCTTCTTATTTTTGCGGTTACGGCAGATTGCAGCAGATCCATCAACCTCTGATATGAGTTTACTTACAATAGTTTTGCGTCATTTGTGGTTGAAAAATATTTATGTAAGTACATACATAAGTACATATCGTATACAAACAAACAGAGAGCATTTTTGCATGAAACAAAAGCAGCTTCTGATTTTCTTCTTTTCATTATTTCCATTTATATTTTGTGCACCACTCAAATCTTATACATTTGCTCACATTTTCTTTCGACTGTGTATGGAGAAGTGAGTGAGTGGGCTCTAATGTGATTCTAATACTGAAGCAGACACAAATACACACACACAGACACACACACACACACACATATGCACAAATACACAGCGGGCATCTCATGAAGTATCTGCTGTTATTAAAGACCTTCCATTGTTGTTCCTTGTGTCATAGCGTGGGACTTTTCTGATTTTCTGAAGCGGTGTCACACGTGGGATTCTTGTAAATGAAACGAGATAAAACTATTAGTGACGAAGATGTTTCGTGCAAAAAATATTTACAGCATTTACTTTTTAATATTCTGTGTGAGACTTTCATCCTTTAAAACCGCTTCACCATCTCGGTGAATGTCCTGCCCGGGATCACTGAAGTTATTACGTTGGGAGGGCAGGCAGTAGTTATAAGAATTATAGCTGGATTCAATTTTGGAATATTGTCTCACGAGAATATCAAACTTCTTCCGATTCAAAGATCCGCTTGCATCGGTATTCTCGGAAGATATCCTTGGGATCGCCATTTTCACCTGGGACTGAATGTGAATGTGACGAGGTGTGAAATGTAATAAAAAGTCCATGGATGCTGTGGGACAGGTTCGCATGGCTCCAGTCATGCACACACAGGCCAACTATCTGTTGTTTGGCTTTTTACGCCCAGGCCACTGATCCATAAGGATCGCATATCTTACAATTTCATATAAAATACAGATTTTTTTGGTAAATGAAGGTCGTTCAGAGATACCGAACGACCACTACGCCACTGTGGAGTAGTGGTAGAGCGTTGGACTGTTACGCAGAGTGTCCGGGGTTCGAATCTCGGCACAGGCAAAATCAAAAGGCAGAAAAACAATTTTTCCACACGGTACCATCTCTTGGCAGGCAATGGCAATCCTACAACACTAAAATTTTCTATGAAATTTCGCCGTTCGGATTCGGCATAAAACTGTAGGTCCATTCAATTCATGTATGTACAAAAAATATAACACGCATAGCATGGGTGGATGCGAAGAGCTCGGCCTAGGCTGTTGTGCCATTAAAAGAAGAAGAAGAAAAAAAGGATTGACTTTTTTACCAAGAATCCCACAGTAGAATTCCACTTACTGCAACCATTCATGTCACTGTTTCCTCAGATTTTCAGATAGATGTGTTAAATTTGAATGGCATTGAAAATATTTGGATAGAGGGTCTCATATGGGCCTAATCAAATAATCCCCCTCATTTTAACCTTACCCTAGCAATACGTCCACACTTTTTTCACGGTATATTTCTTGTTCACACTCGGTACAAAAGGGGGAGAAACTGCAATCAATTACTTTTCTCTTGAATAATTTTTTAACGTCCCTTAAGTTTCTCGAAAGCCAAAAAGAAATATTGGAACATAACAGAAATGATTTGGGACCAAGCTAACCATTATCATTGTTTTTATTGCTCACTCCAAGTCAAAATATCTTCACAGAATTGATTTTAGAAACTGTAGAGTTAAGAAATATATTTTAAATTAATATTTCTTATTCTTAAGATTTCTATACTTTAGCAAAGTCCCGATCGAATTTGCACTTCACCTGATCCTAATGAAGAAAATTCAGATATAGAAAAATTTTAAAGTCTAAACTATAATAAGTATTTAGTACAATTCCAATTGATATGGCAAATACCGTTTAAATAAATATTTATACTATTTCAAAATTAGCTTCCCAATACATAGTACATATGTATATTTCGAATTAGCGATAAGGCCGATTTCCTCAGAAAAGCTGAAGCGATAAGCTCCGATTAAAAAAAAAAACAAAGTGTGCATGATGAGGTCAATTGACCTCCTTTCAATCATGAACTAATCTCTTGAATGTGATGATGTCTTCCTTTCTGTTAATTAATGAATTTAAAAACAAGTAAACAAAATTCAAATGAAACAACAAAACATAATAAACGCAGCTAGTCTTAAGTAATTACAGACAATAATAAATAAATAAAATTATATTCGAAGTATACACTTCATAATTTTGCAATCAAACAAAAAAGTAGAAAACATTTTGCTAAATAAATATAAAAAAATATAGGCTGAGCTTCTGATATTGTGACTACATACTTTGGGTTTTTTGCGTTTTTCACCAAGATTATAAATTAAATTTATATACGTATGCAGTAAATTCTACAGAAAAACAAAATAAAAAAAATTAAAAAAAAAAATTAAAAAATAAATAAAAAAATTATGAATATAAATATAAATATTGTTGTTGACTTTGGATGGTTTCTCTTGTGTAGGTATGTTTTTTTATTTGATAATGTTGCTACTGCCATTGTTGATTGTTAAATTGCGTTGATCTGCAATTGAACTTTTGTCCTTTTTGTGTTGAACCAAAAGTTGCGACGATCTTCGGCGACATCAATTTTTAGGGTGAATTGATTCAATTAGGTATACTCGATGATCCTCAGCAACATCATCATAGATTAATGTACATTAAACGCTAATAAATACTTATGTTGTATGTAAGTGCTTATATGTTTCAAGTATGTATGAGTGATGTATGAGTATAGTACATAAATACCACATATGATTGCTATTGTTATTCTCTCTGACTTGATTCACTGCATACTCGACTTTGAGTTGAGTATTTTGTAGGGATACTTTTCAATTTATTGTCTAATTGCTGTTATTCTTTTTCAAAGAAAAAAAAATGTTCAATTACAAATACATAAAAAGTCATAAAAAATATATCTCTTTATCTTAAGATTTCAAATTAGTGCAGTTCTCTGTCCTTTTTATATCTCTTTAAATTATTTTAATACAAATAAATCTGAAATTGCATCAAGCACCGATTTTCGCCTTCACTTCTGAGTCAAGAGATAAAATAAAAAGCATCAATTGTTGTAGGAAGTTATTGAAGAATATCTGATTAGTCTGTAAATAAATTTCTTTCCACGTATGTCATAAATAGTGAACTTTTATACAAAGAAAAACAAAAGAATGCATTCAATATAATTAAAAATACCAATCTAAGTGAAGCTTGAATATCATGTGAATTTTTATCATTTTTTTTCTTCTGAAAAGCAAAAATATTCAGAGAACGCATCTAGGCAATACAAAGTATTGTTTCCATAGTTTTTTTTTTATCAAATCTTATGATTGTGCAACGATCAGTCTAAGCAACTAATCATCAAATCGTTGAACATTCCAACTTTATCCTCACATAGATAGAACCTATAAAACTTAGCTTCATTCTAACAAGTTGTGAGACGTAAAAAGATGAGCTCAACTCGAAAAACTAATAGTGTTTTCTTGGATCATTAGTACTTACTTGTACAGCCTGATCTACAGAGACTGATCATACCCCTATACTTATACAATTTCCTCGCCAATCGTTTTCCATTATCTATCTAGTCAGGAAATAGGCATAATATAGTATATCTGTTGGTTCTTCTTCTTTTAATGACACAACACCTCATGGAGGGCCTAGGCCGTTGGCTAGCGAAAGTAAGAAATGTACAGCATTTCTTTGAGTTTATAAAAGGTTTTGATTTATTTGATTTAAACGTAAAAAATCAAATGAAATTTGTCAAAATAAAATATATATCATAACCGTTTTGTAAATAGTCCAAATTTTTCGTTTACCACCAAAGCACCAGATCCGGATGCGAAATAGTATTGTTTTTGGATTGTTTATATAGAAAACGTTTTTTCAATGCTTAACCCTTAAATGATCAAAGACACCAATGTTCCTACAACAAAAATATGGCATGTAAAAATGTGTGACAACAAAAAAATTAATTAACAGTTTTTGGAAAGAATTTATATTTTCTAAGATATTCTTTAAAAACCGAATATGTCCTTAAAAACACATGGGTCGTTTTCTCTAATGGCATGAGGAAAATGGATCAAATATATCTTTGCCAGTAGAGTTTTAGACGCTGAGTCCAAATATGTGAATTAAATGTTTCTATCTCGCTGGTGATCATGAATAATTTACATTCGAAAATTTAAATATCCCAGTTTTAAATGTCTAAAAAATCCAAAATTATCAATTTATAAACGAAAGAATTATATGAAATGAAGCGTGTTTTATTGTAGAAAGCATTAAATCGATTTCTGTTATTAAGTTTACTTAAAATAATGATGATGAGTGTGTTTGAATAATTGTATCTTTAAATATTCCGTGAGCAATTAAGGGTTAAGAAATTGTATGGACTATTTCATTTGTTTGATATTTCAAGATATTTCAATCTTCCTTCCAATCAACACAATGCTTTGCATTCATAGGGTACACCCTGTGTGTTAACTGTACAAAAAAAAAAAAATTTCCAGAATATGTATTTGTTAACCAATTTACGAGACCTACCGCTTTTCAAATTTTTCCGAATCCGAACGGCGAAGTGTAAAGCTTTTCTTAGGCAATTTATACTCTTGGAGGTTTGCCTGATCCTGCTAAGAAGTGTTGTCGAAGAGAAAATTATTTTTTTTATTTTCCTATGCCAACCCTGGGTACTCTGCCTAGCAGTCCAGCACACTATCAACTATACCATGGCAACCACTACTATGTAATGAGCTGCAGTATTTACAAAATTTTAAAAACTATCTTGCCATCAAGCCATTCCCTTTCAGTTGCTTAGTAAAGTACCTAATACATAGACCTAATATTTAGAGTCCCACCAACAAACAACAGTCCTTCCCATTAAATGAAAATTAGAAATCCGAAAAAAAGTTGTTGAAACCAAAAAAGATGTGGGGGTGGTATTTTCAATTGTAATAAAAAATAAATTTTTGTAGGTACCATAATTATTAGGTACCTGATTTTGACCTTATAGTGGTCGCTGTGGGGTAGTTGGTAGTGATTGGCATGCTACGCCGAATGTCCGGGGTTCAAATCTCAGCACAGGCAAAATCGAAAAGTAGAAATAAAAAAGTTTTCTACACGGCATCACTTCTTGGCAGCCAATTGCAAACCTATTAGAGTAAAAATTGCCCATGAATAACTTTTCACTTCGCCATTCGGATTCGGCTTCATGTACAAATACAACACACACAACACGAGTAGATGCGAAAAGTGCGGACTGGGCACTCCATGGGCTGTTGAGCCACTAAAAGAAAGAAAAGAACACTCTGACCCTATACTTACTCTGACTTATAAGTTATAGTGGTTCAAACTCTCTAATTTTGATATATTCGGGACCTCTTTAATATTTTTTTTATTTAAACTTGCACATATTTCATGTCTAAGAGAAAGTAATCAATCATGAAATTCCATTACCACCAGCCCTTTTGATTCTGTTTTATTATGGTTGCAGGAAGTGTTGGGGGAGGAGGTGTGCTTTAGTCAGAAAACTTATCAATCTTGCTAGCAGACTAGTCCAATGTATTTAACTCTGCACTGAAAAATTGGACAACTCATTCGAAAACAGAAATGACGCATCATAGATCGGATACAACAAATGGCACTGAACTTAAGTAGTTCGTTTGTCCTGAAGACGGTCCGACGCTGGCTGTAACTCTTATGCTCAAACATCGGAAATGCAAACTCGAAAAGGAAGTTTTAGACAACAGATTTCTTTTCTCGACAATGTGTCACCCACAATGTTCTCGATGTTTCAGTGAGTTTTATACCAGCAGGTATGAGGTGTGTGTATGACGTCAAGCAGTTGTAGATTAACAAATATTATCAGACCAAAGCCTGATTTATAGGAAATACTACTAGTATGCTTATTCTCTGGGGTATGGGGCAATGGGACATATAATCGCAAGTATCTACATACTAAGGCTGAGAAAAGTACTTTCCCTCATGGGAAGTCTTTGTATACAACGGATACACATTTTTTTCAATGGATTGAAAATTCACAAATCTCACCTTACCGTTATGCATTTATGACTAGGTACTTAGCGTAGGAACTTCTTGTTTCCTAGTCATTTTTCATTATCAATGTCTCCACAATCAAGACATGGAATTTGCTGCTTCTGACAGAACATTTGCAGCAACTGCTCTCAGGCACAACACAAGAAAGTTGTAATGAATCATGAGACAATTCCAGAACACGATCACAATTGAGAGTCTTTAAATTGTTCACACCCATTAAAGCAGCACAACAATCAATCTCCTTAACATTAAATTTCACACTAAATAATTCACAAAACAATCATTAATTATCGCCTTAATCCAAATAGCATCGATCGACAACTGAGAGAGAAAGAGGAGATTGAGTGGCTTGGTTGGTCAGTTTCTTTCAAATCGTCCAAGATCATTAGGAGAATTTTCTCACACAATTTTTTGTTTTGTTGGCTTCATCATGAAAATCAGGCAAAGGCAAAAAAAAAAAAGGAAAAATAAGAAATAATAATTAACCATGCAAAAATGACCATTAACGCCAAGGCGCACGATCGCACGGTCGCACGATCTATTCAACTCAGGTCAGTTGCAGCATAACGAAAGGAAACTACTCTTCTTCTTCTTCTTATCTTATTGTGTTTCTTCTGCTGCTTCTTCCGCTATGCGCTTTCAAGATCTTCCGGCTAACGGTCAATGTCAAAAACTATTATCTTTCTAATAACTCAAAACACACTCTCGCTCTTCGATGAATAAGTAACGTGAAGGGATGGCGAACGTAATTTGAGATGTTGTCCTTTCACGTAAATATACGAAAACAAACAGCCAAAGATAAAACTCATCATAATCCTTTTTCGTCTTTCATCATTTGCATACAATAACTTAAGCGTTGCCAATATATTTACTAGGTCTTTGTGTGTATAGTTTTTCTTTTTAGTGTCATCTTACAACACAACAACAACAATAACAACCCCTGCAACCCTTTCATAATTTTTCTAATGGTCAGTTTGAATTTTATACGCCGCTTTGTCTCAGCGAGTGTCCTTTTGTGTTGTGTCCCGTAAGTGTCTGTGTGTGTGTGTGTGTGTGTGTGTGTGTGTGTGTGTGTGTGTGCAGCCACTTTGCATAATCAATAATCCTTGACGGACGGCGGCGTTTACATTGTGAAACTGACCAACGATTTTAGCATATTTCAAAACATAAATTATGGTTTGTAGTCAAATTGAAGTAAAACAATCACAAAAATAAAACAACAACAACAAAATGAGAAACGAGAAAGGACTAAAAGGATTCCTTAACAAGACATGGAACATACAGACATGCATGTGAAAGGCTTATGCATTTCACACATCACAGACCGGGAGACATCTGCTTTCAATGTTCACATTTGAATGAGGCACACCCGAACTGGTCAGTTTGTCGTTGGTCAACGTTCGGCGGTCATCTGTGGCTTCTTGCGAAAAGGTGTTGCTTGGCTGGCTGGCAGGCTGGCTGGCTGGTTGTTTCTGTTTGCTTCTTCCTTCTTCACAACATTAAATTTTAACTCATTACTTTTCGGTTGCTCATTTGTACGTAATAAAACATACGAGTACGCCGAGTATGTAGAATTATCCCAAAGAATTCGGTGAGTGTTGTTTTTCTCTGCCAAGGCTTTTTGAACTTTGATGCTTTGTGGTAATTCAAAAATGACAGAAGTACGGATGCTGTTTTCAGATAGAAATCATGTCATTAAATTTTGCAGATCATTAACCTTTTGAGCTTAATGTGAACGATTTTTGTTTTTTCAAGTTATAAGATGATTTTTAAATATGAATATGACAACTGATAAATAGCTCACTACCATAAGTATGTTTGAAGTAAGCAAAAGCAAGTAATCTGTGCTGAGATGTGCACTAAGCTTTTCAAAACGAAGTGCTTAGGGACAGTCTGTAAATGTAAGGCCTTCAATGACACCTTTTTCGAAAGTACCAAAAAGAACTCCAAGAGCAAGGAGAAAGGGACATCAAGGAGGGGGCAGCAGTAATGTCGTATGAGTATATTTAAGTATAATAACTATTGCAAAAATAAAACTGTTTCAGGGTTTATTTCATTAAACAATTTGAAGTAAAATTAACTGTAACCTTAAGTGATCGCAACTACTTTTCAATGTGGAATGTTTCCTTAAAAGATTGTTTATTATTTTCTCTAAATTGTTGACTTTCAAGGGTTAACTCCCTTATGAAGCTTATGGTTTTGGCCTTCAGCGACCCCAAATATCTTTCGATGAGGAATATTTCCCTCTAAGGCTACTTCTATCTATTAGGGATAGAGATCATTGCAAAAAAAAACAAAACTATTTAAATATATTTCCAGAAAAGGTTTCGGTGGGTGGCCGTTCTCAGTTAGGCAATAAAGGAAGTAAAGAAATGTTTTTGTTCATGCAAAGTTTTTTCTTGAAACCCCCACTATTTCTTTTGATTAAAACATGAAAATGCTTATAATGCTAATAATATCTGTAATATGATGTCTGTATTAGTCTCGGATATATCAAAGTTACTATAACGGTAATCCCAGATGTGTTAGATTAAGGTTCAATACAGTGTCAAATTGCCTAACAGCACTAAAACTTTTTTGGCAACAACGCTTGGAACGATTGGAACTCAACCGGTATCTTCTATTATGTTTGAAGAGCAAAAGACTAGAAGGATGGGCCTAGTCTATAAGACCGCTCTTCCGATTAAGATGAGACTTTCGAAAGTTGATAAATCAATAACGGATCAGGTTTGAATGTATATGAAGGTGGAATTTGTCGATTGGGCGGCGGCACCTCCCATCTCCGGTATAACTTACAAGACAGAACTTATATTTGGTACAAGGAAATTAGTTGACAGTGCCATATTACAGCGAGAATGTGGGTGGGATCATACAAGGGGATGTGGCACATCTCATATAACTTGAATTTTCATTGTAGGATATCTCAGGAACCATTTGTGGTATGACACTAAGATTTGGTATGTACGTATTAATTGTCAATAGCTTTCTGTGGTAAAAATATGAATAGGGTTGAAAAAGTGGGCATGCCACTCCCAATACAAACCGTATTCTTTTTGTTGGTACATCTCCAGAGCTTCTTAAAGTACTGTACTGAGATTTGATTCAAAGACGTTAGTTGGCAATATAATGCTAAAGGAAAATATAGGTGGCTTTGAAAAAAGGGGCTGTGGTACCTACCTCTCATATATGTATTCTAGAAATCCATTAAGTTACCCCATTTACCCTATTAAGACCCCATTTGTGTTATGGTACTAAGATTTGTGGGTAAAATTGGTATGCTTGGAAAAGTGGGAGTGGTGCTTCTACGGAACCATGCACTCTACAGTACTGAATTTTAGTACAGGGACGTTAGTTGACAATGCCCTGTTACAGGGAAAATGCGGGTGGCATTGAATACGGGGATGAGTCACAAAATAATCATAAAAACATAGTATACCTTTAGGGCAATCTTTTTGAAGTGGAACTTCTTTAGCGATTGTGAATTGTTAAGTGAATTCCTAGTAGAGGTATTGGGAATGGTTGACTTTATTGTACTATTTAGGTAGTTTGCGTGCAACAGGGGACGAATTTACTATTCCCCTACTACTATTTCTACTAGAACATAGTTTAATACATTTTTTTTCTACTGCTATTCTACTAATATATCCTACTACTTTCACTATTAATATTTTATACTACTTGGGGATGGTAGATTTTTATGAAGTTATCGTGTAGAAGGGGACGAATTTATTATTCCTCTACCACTGTTTCGACTACTATTTTCTATTACTTTTCTACTACTTTCTACTACTATTATCTATTACTTTCCACGACTATTTTTTTTCAATGAAACTTCTTTATCGAGGTTGTATTTAAAATGTTTGCAACAAAAAGTGAAAGCAAAAATTCTTCATGAAAAATATTAAATTGTAAGTCGTTGCACATGGAACGTAATTGAATTTTTAAATTTTGTTAAGTAAACTAACCTTTACCCCAAAATAGAAGGGACACACCCAATTGATCTTTGGCAACGAGATGCAAAAGATTAAAATTTTATTATCTCGCGCTTTCACAATGACCACATAAAGGTACCGAAACAGATACACAGCTGCGTGCACAAATGTCAAGAAGAAAGTGTCAAAATTATCATTAATAATCACATAAACAGGACACACAAACACACACACACACACACACACATACACACACACACGCACACACAGGACTCTACAGGGATATGTGAAGGCATGAGAGTAAGGATATGTTCACATATAGAAATAGAAGATGAGCAAACAATTTGGCATATTGAAAGATGAATCGATGGAAATGCAAATGCAAAAATGCGTCATAGAAAATACAAACAAAACCAGCTACTGGACAATGCAAAAGTTAAAGGAAAAGGATGTGCCAAAGGATATGATATGAGCGTGAGTTGTTGATCTTGGGTGAGTGCTTTGTTAAATTGAAAAATTATGATAAATAGCATTAAAGAAAATAAAATGGAAGACAAGAACAAAAACAAAAAAAAAACACAAATATCCAACAACAAATCTTGTTATGTACACAGAACAGCGTAAAGCTAAAGGATGTTAATATGCTTGTGAAAGCCCTATAACGCGGCGGTGCTTTGTCTTTGAACACACACACTTACACACACACACACATACGTACACACACTATTTACGAGCATTGCATTGCATAAAGGACATCATGCTCTCAACATGATCACTATCAACACCATCATCATCAACTTCAACATTGTCATTGTCAATAACAAAACAACGGACGAAAACCAAAGGCATCGTCACCAATATACGCTCGCCACAGTATATCAACTACTACATACATGCATATATTTAAAACACACACACACACACACATCCACATGCAAAACAACAAAAGGTGTAGGGAAGAAAGGGTTGCGGTATTATTTACACAAAGCCAATTTACACACACACACACACATGCAAGTGTATGCTGTGATGAGCACCGTGGATACGAAGAAGCAATGGAAAATAAAAGAAATCCTTTCGCTACGGGATATCATTTACGACTCCTGTGCATGTGTGTGTGTGTGTGCATGTAAACAAAACACGCGCAGCGAGAACTCTTTCGGTTGGCTGTCATCCTTAAAGTGGACGCTCTCCTGCCGCTACGGCTGAGAAACTCGTGCGCGGGTATGTATGAAACTTTTGCATTGACCATTAAAAGGATTCACTAGGATATTATAGTGTAGCCGTTGTTGCGCGTGTTTGCAGTTTCTATTTCCATTTTTTCTTTTTTTTTTGCTCATACATTTTTATGTATCATACGAGTTTATCTTACTTGCAATAGTTCACACAAGCTTATCTTATTTTGCAAAGCATACACTCGCTCACTCACTCACTTACTCACATCTGTACTCGCTTATCCTTAGTTGAAATATTTGCACAAGTATTTGCGAAATTTTTTTTATTTTATTTATTCATTTTATTGTCTCGAAAGGGTTAATGTTTCTGTTTTTTTTTTTTTTTGTCAACGTTTTTGTTGACAAATGTCTAAACTTTCACTGTGTGTGGCATGCTACTTTCGCAACTCTCGCTTCTGTGTTTTAGTTTCAGCAGCTTAGTTGTGTAATTTTGGTGATATTCTATTGTAAATTATATTGTTTTCGGGTGTACTGGTTGTCATCGTGTGTGAAAATGCTGGCGTGTTGTAGTTAGAGAAAAAGGAAAGCGTGGAAAGAAACTCCTTTTACCCAGAAGTTATTGCATACTTTTAGGTTTAAATAAATCCCTGAAATGTTTGGCTAAACCAAAAGAAGGAGGATTTTTAATATTCACATAAACAGCGAGCAATCAGTTGAGCGATATCAGTTGGTACTTATAGCTAGGGGATGTGCTATGTTTATTATGGAAAACACAGCGACGATCTTCGAGATAAACGAAATGCGAACATGTGATTTACCAATTTACCCATGGATTTTTGAATCAATTCTAAAATAAGAATTCACTGCTGCCAATAGTTGGTTAGACTTTTCAAGATATTGTATCGAAAAATTGTTAATATTAAGCAAATTTTCTAAAAAAAAAAATTTACTTAAATGGATTGCAAATTGTTCTGTTGTAGATAGGATTATGAAACGGAAGAATATATTTTTCTGGTTCTATATAATGGCTTAAACAAACGTCGAAGTCTATTAACACTTCGTCTGACACATGAATCTGGCCATACCTTTTCCGATTTTAATTGCAATTTAAACTAATTTTTAATTCAGCTAGTGATTTAACTGGTCAGTGATTGATTTCATTCTGAAGACTTATATCTTCATAAATTTTTAATTGAACTAGCTTGTTCCATGTACCTTCCTCACTTTTATTACCTATCGATCCATGCAAGAAACTGTACGAAAAAAAATCAATATCTGTACAGTGGTGATATGATTGAAAGCGATAAGTACTTAAGTATCAGAGTTGTAAAAGAATGCAATCATTTTGTGCTACCCTCACTGAAATCATTTCAAATCACTGAGTTCATTTCTGACTGCAGTTTTAATTCTTTTAAATCATGTCCCGAAAATTTTTAAATCAAAGGCTTATCACCTATGAATTCATTTTTAGATATCAGTTACAATGATACCATGATTTCAACTAAATGACTTCAAGTTAATTAAATAATTATGCAGATCGAGACTTAATACAAGAAACTGCTCATTCATGGCATCATTATATGATTGTACTCGTATACTTATAAATGGTCAGTGATTGAATTCATTCTGAATACTTATATCTTAATAATTTTAATGTTCAATCACAAAAAGAATGAAATGATTAGCCATTCTCAAACGAAGAATCAAGGTTGTAGAACTTTGAAATAATAAACGTTTCCACTGATTCTCTTCAGCACCATACCGTGAACTTGAACTCCTCGTAAGAACAAAAATAACACATAGAAGTCTTTTGTGTCCTTGAAAAACTTGGTTAGGGTATTATAATATCATGTACTAAAAAAAAAAAAACCTTCAATTCAATTCAAAAGTGGAAATGTGCTTTTTTCGGATATAAGTATTCAGTTAACAGGCAGCTTTGATCTGGCAACGCTCACTGTGCTTTATAATCTAACGTACTACCATTCCCAGACAGAAAATAAAGTTTGCTGTTATCCTGCTCGGTTCTTTGGTAGTTTTGCGGGATCTAACTCAAGACCCTTTTTATCTATGAGCCTTGTGGAATCGTTGATCCTGTGAATTTTGGCATAAGACTTGCCACAATGGTTGTCTATCTTTTTTCTATCGGTGTCCTGTGTGATTGCATTCCCTCTCTCATTCTCCCTCTTTCTTCCTCCCACCTATCAATCTTCCTTTCATTCAACATAATGCTCTGCATTCATAAGTATACACCCCCTGTACACCCTGGAACCCTATACGACACAAGTTGGTTAGTCTCGTTGCTTTGTTATGTTTTGCTTTATAATTGCAGACGATCTGCGTTAAATTAAAGGGTTGGCTTTTTAGTACATATTTTAGTGGGAACTGACTCAGACAAAATCTGAGTACCTTACAGCGGACTCCTACCAAATTTCCATGCTAATTGGATTGCGTTTCGTCATTTGCGTAGAAATATTAGTTTTTATCGTTAATGTCCAAACAAATTTTTGGTTCAAGCTCAAAAGTATAAACTTCTAATTACGTATGGTACAATCAAATCAATACAGCACATTTGAAATAACCAACTGAATATTTGAAAAATTCTCAAGTAATTATATGTATGTAATATAAAATTTTCCCATATTGTTTTTTAAAACACACTCTAACTCCCCTGCAAGCATCCTGTATGCAGCAGGAAATGATCTTTTGATCCGGAAACAATAAAATGTGTAGGTTGGTATGCCCACGGAACGGTAAGGCGACAAACTAGATTTAAAATCTGGCAATGTGTGGTTGAAGTTGCATGTTAAAACAATAACGAAAAGCACGTAGGCAGAATAAATATTAAACCAAAATGATATAAACCACCTGCAACACGTTCCTTTTTTCTACCCCTCAATTCACAACAACAACAAAATATAAAAATATTACACCAATATTAGAGTAAGTACAACTTGCATAAATGAATAAGGGAAGAAAATAATTTTAATACAGTACTAAAAAAAAAAATAAAAATTGAGGAATTAAAAACAAAAAATTTAGGAACAATAGAATTTTCTTTAAATGTTTTCCACGGAAACTTCAAATTGCTGTCATATTTTATGTAAATATGTACATGAGGGAGTATTTGAATGTGGTTATTCGAAAATTAGTACAATATCCTTTTTGATGGTATTACTTACATATGTAAAATGATGAAGGAAGAAAACTTATGTGGTTTTGAAGGTTGAGTTGCGTGTGAAAAATGTAATGTGATGTTTGCTCTGTTCTCAGTTCAGTTACTTGTCAATGAAGTATTTTTTTTAATAAATCTAGCTGCAATTTCAATACTGCATTTGATTTCTTGTGAGAGCAAGAAGCCGTACGAAACTTACTCAAAATGATGTCAAAATAGTTTTTCACTGTAAGTAAAAGAATATGACAAGAACCAATCAAATGCCGCAAGTAAGTGGTAGAATTTTCGATTTTCTAGCAAATTTTCAATGCCAACACTTTTTCTATTTTTTCCGGAAAATCACATACGTAATTTAAGACCAATTTCAAAATGCGCTCCACATTTTAAATATAAGAAAGCGCTTAGTTTACGACGCGTTCGTGTTCTTATACCCGCTTCATTTTTTGAAATTGAATCCATCCAAGTGTGACAAAAACTGAAAGCAATGAAATGAGGGGAGCTCAGATTCACAGATGACATATTCAATTAATTATTTTGAGTTTTGAGCAAAAGAGTTTGAATTTATTTGCGTCAACAGGGATTAAACAACATTTAAGCACATTTCATTTAACACAAAAACAAACAAAAAAGTGAAGTACGACGAATCAATTGGGTTGCATGAAGTTGTTGGCACCTCTTGCAAACGAAAGGGGAGAAATGTTTATTTTGAAAGTATGGAATTTTCAAAACATTTGCTGTTATAAATCAGTGATAGTTTTGAAATTGAAGCGTTAATTAAGTTTTGTTTTGCAGTTTTACTTTATTAAGTATTAAATGCTGTAATTCCAAGAAGTTAAAACTGAAAATATTTCGAATATGAAAAGAAATGGGGTGGCAAAATATGTTTGTGGAACTTTAACTGAATCATTAGGGTAATTCTCTAAGTTCAGGATATGCCCTTGCATGGTGGGTAGTACGTAGAATTGCAAAACTTTGACAGTCGTACAACGAAGAAACAACAACAAATTTTGTTATTCTTTCACCGTGCAAAGGCATATGCTGGACTTAAAGAATCCCCCTATTATTTATGTGTAAAATGTTGAAAGCTCAACAGAGCTCGCAGCGTATCCTTTACTGCTTCTAGCAATTATTACTTCTGATATTTCCCTGTCTCTATGAGATCTTCTGTTTTTAGTTTTAACCATTTCCAGTTTGTCTTCTGGCACACCACTTCCATGTGATTTAACTTACCTCTTTTATTGCATTGTCGCAGACCTTTACTGTCGTCTGTTTGACGAAGATTTTCTCTATTTTCTTCAGCGTGGTATGCTTGCTTTGCTCCTTAATAGTTTTTTCAACTTAAAGATCCTTTCCCCTTCTGTGTTCCACTTCCCAATTTTGGTAAATATTCTCTGAATTTTATCAGGTGTTGTTCTCCTTGACGGTTATATTATCACACTGTAAGCATGTCACATTCCATTTCGATAACTAAAAACTCCTGCCGCTAAGGCATGAACAGTTCTTATTTGGACCCAGGACTGCTGGGGGGTCTGTTTACTTTCCAAGGTCTGCTTGGTGATGTTTTATCGGTATTAACAGATCGAAATTTAAATACTTCATTTTTTGATCTGATTCTGTATCAACATTTATTTTGGCACTGTCTCTTGAGAATGTTTCTTTCTTTCTTTCTTTTTCTGATGTGTTTGCTTGGAAGAGGAGCTCAACCGGATTTGGTTTACCGCCGGTTTTTATTTATCTGGTGAGACTCCCGGTTTTGTTACGTTACAGTCTCATTTTGCAGTGCTAATCACAATTCTTGATATTCTCGTTTTTCTATGTAGGCCGCGTCTCAAGACCGCTCTCTCGACTTAAAGTGTAGAGCCCATTGGGGTTATAAGCGTTTGAGCTCATGCAAATTGAGGGCGTTTTATATTATTTTTTAGATATGCAATCATAATTTTATTGAAACGAACGACAAAAAAGTATTGAAAGTTGGAAAAATTTTATTGTGAAAAATTGGTAAATTATGGAAACTATCATCGATATTTGACATATGATTTTTGATGTTCGAAAAATTTAATTTTCATACCGGAAAAATATAAATGTTTTGCAAATCAAAATCACTTCATTCACAACAATGTCACTTACCAAAAAATACAATACGATTCTGAGATAGTCGCCTTTTAAGTCATTCAAGAGTGTTCGAAAAGTATAGCTCTATAAATTGCCGTAACTTAAGTTCTAGTGCTCCAATTTTGATGAAGTATTCTCGAAAGTACTTATTTAAGTATACTTTTAGAGCATTTTATAATTTTTTTTTATGTATTAGGTTTAACTTCTCTTAAAAAACCGCTTCAGACCTCGTGGTGGCAGAGAGACACAAGATTTTGTGGTCACACACTCCACTTCTGTCGCTCTTAGTCGGCGTTTGTTTTGTAGTTATTCGCAGCTGACAACCATACGCATTTCGGCCACGTACTGACTCCGACAGTAGCCTAAGCTCTTCCTCGGGGGCTTTTAGAACAATGCAGAATAAAGCGAATTAAAAGAAGTATATAAAGTATTTTGCCGCAAAAAATTAATGAAATTATTTTTGAAAATAACACTTGGAAATCTGAAAGCTCAGATTACAGATGTTCTATTTTTGTAGAGCTTGGTACTGGCGTTAGTTCTGTAGAAATTTGTTCTAGATTTTGGTACATCTTTTGGTCTGACGTGTGGTCTGGATTTGGTTTATATTTTATTTCAAGTTCAAGTCAAAATTTTGGTCTACTTTTGGTCTGAATTTGATTTAAATTTTGTTTAGACATTTACATTGACTTTTGGTCTAGTAAGACTTTTGATCTAACTTTTAGTAAAATTTTAGTCTAATATTGTTCCGAAATTTGTGAAAATTTTGATGTGATTTCAGTATTTTGGTTTTAGTCTCAATTGATTTAGTTTTTTCCACTGATTTTTGGTTTAAGTTTTGTTTTGAAATTCAATTCGAATTTTAGAAAGACTTTTGATCTGACTTTTGGTCAAATTTTAGTCTAAATTTTGGTCTAAATTTTGGTCTAAATTTTGTTCTGAATTTTGATAAGAATTTTAATGTGACTTTAGATTTAATTTTAGTCTCAATTTTGGAATGGATTTGTTTTGAATTTTAGTCTGCTTTTAGTTATAATTTTTATCAAATCTTTGAACTGCCTTGGTCAAAGTTTTGGGTTGATTTATTGCCTTTCTGTTGGTTTGATTATTAAATAGTAATTAAAAAAAATAAGACCACCAAAAATTAAAATCTGCTAATGTTCCAAATGAAATTAAAAACATTCTGATATACTATTTGAATCAGAACAATCTGCGTGGGTATTCGCAATGCCCAATATTCTAACTAATTTCTTACCTACATAAGTATTTTCAAGAACTATGCTGAAAATTGGTTTTTATTCAGCTTCCAATACATTACACGGTTTCATTTACAACGAAGTGAGCCCAGCTTAAATACTTGCCACTGCTATATTTATGCTGAGATTATTTAACTGACCATATGCCAAACGTAGCCACAGACTTGTTGTCTCAGTCACTGCCAGAAAATGTCAGATAAAATTACGAAATGTGCGCACGCCTGCGCAGTATGCTAAAAGTACAGTATTGCGGTCAACAAAAACCACATGAAGTCCTTTAAAAATAAACAAAAAACCACACGGTAGTAGGATATGGACACTGCACACTTCCTTTTTTTATTTCCTCTTTATTTTACTCCTACACTCATTCTACCTCTCTCTCTCTCTCTCTCTCTCTCTCTCTCTATCTTCCAACCTGCATTCTCTGTAATTCTATACTTGAATGCGCATCGTTGCGCCTGTGCACAAGATCACTTCAGAAGCAATCCAAACAGCAAAAAATTGACCTGTATTGTATTTGTGCAATGTGAATAGGGCTCTGCTTTGACGAGCAATGGTGCTTGATGATTGCATGAATGAGTGAGTGAGTGAATGAATGAATTAAAAAAGGAAGTTAGGGTCCTTTTTACTGTGTTGCGGGCAATGCACTTGTCGTTTGTGTTTTATCTTAATCGTTTTGGTTTTTTTTGTTATGGTTTATGTTGAGGAGAGAGAATTGAGGCGCAAAAGTGAAAGAGAAAGGATCGTGTGTCTGTACACTTGAAGTATGTAGTAGCGAATGTGCCTTATCCTGTCGGGCGTGATTTTCCTTCTTTTTGCTTGTTTGTTATGGCAGGAGCTCAAAAGGCTGACAGGAAAACCACAGCATGTGTTTGCATTTATTTATGCTCCGTTCAGTTCAGGTGTAATTTTCATGAATAAATTGAAAAGGTGTAAGGTAAGAATTGAAAGAATGGTTCAAAGAACGAGTACTCGCATGAACTGAAAAGTATCAATATCTTTAGCATTAGTATTGATAACACTTTTTGTTTTGTCAAACTCTAACTACTGCTCAGCTAATGATCATTTACATCCTGTTTGTATATTCACTTATCCTCTGTCCCTTCCCTAACTCACACCCACCTCATTTTCATAATGCGAGGCATAAAAAAGAAACCATTTTTCATTCAGAAATAAAATTGTTCCCCTCTCCACGAAAATTGATATGCGTAAATGCCACAAAATACTAATTAAGCATAAATCGTCTAATTTTTCCAGTGACAAAGAAATGAAAAATCATATCCACACTTCCTAAAAATAACAATACATATTCTAGTGTGTGTGCGTGGGTGTGTGTGTGTGTGTGTGTTAAACGCACGTAAGAAATGCGTTCAGCGTACATCATTTTGAAATATTTGTATACAAATTGTGTGGGAAAATATTTTGGAAACCCCAAAAAATGAAAATCTGTTTCAAATTCAAATTCTACACGAATCTCTTGCTCTCTCTCTCTATCTCTAAGGACTAACAAATAACAAGCAACATTCAACAACAAACAATAACAGCAGAAGCATTTTTAAATAATTGGAGCAGTAAATTTCTGAAAATTCTCTCGCGGTGTTCAAATTACTTCAAGGCTCCTTCAGTTGCAGTATGTACGCAGGCGCACAATCATGCAACACTGCACTGATGAAATTGATTATTTGTGGCTGCTGTTATTTTTATATCCATGGGAAGAAGTTAATAACATTGCATTGATTTCAGAAAAGAACATAATGAAAAAATTAAAAAAAAAAAAAAAAAAATCATATATGTAAATAATATTTTTCTTTGGTGAAAACTGCTGAGATTCGTTTTGGATTTTCAGCGCATATCCGGCGAATTTCATACAGAAACCAAAAAGGACCTATCGATGTGAGATCATTTTATGCAACGTACAGGTGTAACATATTCAAATAGGAAGAGGACATTTATGGTATTTCCTAATTCATACATTGGATTAGTTTACAACGGAAGTGGACATTTATCGCTTATATTTATTTGCTAAAATATTCAAAAAGATATGAATATCGGAATCATTTCAGCTTATGCTGATTGACTGATTTAGTATGTTAATTTAAGATTCGATGTATCCAAAAAATTAAGGTAGTAACTTCCTTCTTGGTTTAAAGGCACAACAGATCATGGAAGGCCAGGCCTTGTTTTTGGGTCCCTCTAGCTGCAGCAGACATAGACGAACTTGATAGTGTAGTGCGTAGAGCACCAGACTCTCACCCGCTAAGGTTAAGGGTTCAGTTTCCTTCTTGTCTTGGTGGTTAATTCTCAATAGTAGGTTCCCCTCTTGCCTTGGTGGTTAATTCTCAATTGTAGGTCCAATCATATGGTATTGAAGTGGGGCTGTTCAGTAAAGTGTGTCTCTGGACAGCCTCTAAAAACAATAAAAGCAGCATTCATAAATGAATCAAGGATTTGAGTTTATGATTTTGCTTAATTAATAGAATAATAGAATGTGAATCTCAAAAATGTTTTTATTCGTTTGAGAACTTTTCTGATGGTCCAGAATAGGCTAGACTGTGGTTTGTTCTAGGTTCAAACCAGATTAAAACCCAGTTTAAAAATCAGACTAAAATACTGATCAATAACAAAATTTAAACCTGAATCAAAAATCAAACCAGATTCGTACTGAGAATCAAACCAAACTAAAATCTAATCGAAATTCAAATCAAACTCATACCCAAAGTTTAGGCAAAAACTCAAACCAAAACTACTTAATACCAGAAATTTACCAAAATTCAGACCAAAACTAAAAACAAACAATGGCACAACAGCCCATATAACGCCTAGGCTGAGTTTTTCACTAAACTAATTTTACTCTACTAAAAAAAAATTCCACAAAATTCGAGAAAAATTTTCAGGCGAATAATAAGCAGAAGACTGCAATAATAACAATAACTGCAGACGGTTATATGGAGGGTCTGGTGAGCTTCTCCAACAAGCAATACGGCTTTAGAAAGGCAAGGTAAACTATCGACGCCAAGCCGTAACACGGCACCGAGCTGCAACATATTACCATGTAATAGCAACACCGTTTCCATACAGAGGAGAATAACTGATAGTTGAACTACTTTAACAGTATGGTATGGGTCGTATACTTTTTGACAGAACAGAGAGGGATCACAGGTACAGGGCACTGCATAATCTACGAACTTGCGTTCTAACAGATCAATCAAACTGTTTTCTAGCTTAGGCTAGCTGACGCCATCTCATCTAACGTTATTCAACAGTAAATCCTAATTGAAGCACCGTCGAACATCGAGAAGCATTTGTGCGTTATGTGTGAGCGCCACACTGACGCAGCTTAGGCTATTGTTGCTTTCTAATTGCGAAAAATAAAAATTAAATAAAGCTGCCAAAGACTTAATGTTACTACAGCCCATGAATAGCTTAGGCCCAGTAATTTCGCATCCATACATTATGTGTGAGTAAGACAAGTATCACAAATGAAATTGCATTTTCACTCTTCGAAGGTTTCCAATTGGTAATCAAGTCCAGCCACCATACTTTCAAAGTTGATCACTTAGTTAAATTCTTATGTATGTACATATATACTAGGTATACTCGTATACATAGTTGAAAACATCGCTTCCGGGGGAAGTATTATTACTTAGAATTATTCTATTTACTACACTTGATCAATGTTGCCCATTTCTCTATACCATGTTTGTTGAGGGTTGGAGAAGGTGTGTAAGGTAAAGAGTAATTTTTTTGCTACTTGCTTTTTGACGTTTATATTTCTGACAGTTCACGAGTGATTCTTGACATGTGTCAAAGTAAAAAATGCTCAGTTTGGTTTGCCATTTCATTATGAATAGACTTATAGACTTACCCCTGAACACTTACTTACTTTTAATGGCACAACAGCCCATGGAGAGCCTAGGCCGAGCTTTTCGCATCCACTCATGTTGTGCGTGTTATATTTGTACATGCATGAAAGGGACCTACAGTTTAATGCCGAGTCCGAACGGCGAAGTGAAAAGCTTTTCATAGCAATTTTTACTCTAGTAGGTTTGCCATTGCCTGCCAAGAGGTGGTGCCGTGTAGAAAAATAATTTTTTCTACTTTTTGATTTTGCCTGTGCCGAGATTTGAACCCCGGACACTCGGCGTAGCAGTCCAACGCACTACCACTACACCACAGCGACCACCCCTGAACAACGTTTGCAAATTATAGAAATTAATTATCAAAATTCGTGCTCTGTGAAAAATGTGTTTTATCGAAAAATTGTCTTCAGCGACGAAGATAATTTTTGGCTCATTTGATACGTAAATAAGCAGAATTGCCGTATTTGGAGTGAAGACCAGTCAGAGGCAATTCAGCAGCTACCAATGCATCCCGAAAAATGCACTGTTTGGTGCGGTTTAGGGGTAGGCGGCATCATTGGGCCGTGCTTCTTCAAAGACGATGAAGGCCGCAACGTTACGGACAATGGAGAAAGGTACCATTCGATGATAACAGACTTCATTTTGCCGAAAATGCATGAATTGGACTCGGCCGACATGTGGTTCCAACAGGTCGGTGCCACATGCCACACTGCACGCGAAACCATGCATCAATTGAGAGGCGAATTTGGTGAGCAGTTAATCTCACGTTTTGATGCAGTCAATTGGCCACCAAGATCGTGTGATTTGACCCCGTTAGACTATTTTTTGTGCGGCTATGTTAAGTCTCTTGTCCATAGGGATAAGCCCAACACGATTGCTGCTTTGGAAGCCAATATTCCGATCGAAATGTGTGAAAAAGTGTGCCAAAATTGGACCTTCAGAATGGACCACTTGAAGCGTAGCCGCGGGCAACATTTAAGTGAAATTATCTTTAAAAAGTAAATGGCAGAAATTGATTTATCGATCCAAATTAAAATTTCATTCACTATTGTAAAATTTCAGTGTTTTTTTTTTAATTTACTAAAACTACGCTCTTAAAATATCACCCTTTATAAAGTTAGTGACGGTAACTGGCATCAAAAAGCAACAGCAAGAATATATTATATACTCTCCAGCTTAATACTACATTCATCAATTCAATTTTCATTTCCCACGATTGTCACTAACTAACTACTTTTAATCTCGATTAATCTCAATTAATTAATCCTTAATCAATTCAAAATTCAATTGCTTAATTAAAAAACTTGTATTTTATTTTTGCTGTTTGAATGAAAACAATTTATGAATGAATCAATGGATGGTTAAGTTGAGTGAATGAATAAAAACTATTTAAAGCACCGCATGGGGCTATGAATAAAAGCACCACATACGAGAATGTATACTACATGAGCTAATAATATTAAATATTTTTCAATACAGACTGTAGTACAATTACTTCATAAATACTAGCGTTGCGGCGTTAATAAGTGAGTGGATTACGCCGCCGCCGCCGCCACCGCCACCATCGTATCCAAACGGCAAACATCTGAATAAGTTAAGATGAGAAAAGTTAATAACGAGAAGTAATGGACCACCCAAGTAGCACTATTAAGCAATTGCCGCCGCCGACGACGTTTCGACAGCAGCGCATTACTACTGCATATCATTACTGATCACAGCCACCAGGCAATTCATACAAACCATAATGTCAACCCAACCAAGATCGAAGATCACGATCAACCCGTCCGCACTTTTGCCCCCGACATTTGCGCAACAGTTACAAAATCAAAATGTAATGATTTTATTATTTAAACAACTTACATTAAATGACAATTTGTCTTGACAATTAGCCGACAGTCAAATTACTGTTGCTGTTGTCGGTGCTGCAATAATTTTGCTCCTAATGAATTGACATTTGGCACACAAACAAACAACAGCAACAACAACAGCCACAGCAACAGCCACAGCAACGTGAAGTAAACTTGACATTTTAATGTGATTGCCTGCAAAGAAATTATTTATTATGATAAAAAATAAATAAAAAATAAGGAAACACTAAAATTTTCTTGTTATTATTTACTCGAATATAATGAAAACGTTTACGGTTTGGCTGTCAGCAACAAAATAAAAAGGGGTTAAATTATGCTGATCTGCAGCAGCACCAGCAGAGAGAGCAGCAACAGCATCGCGCTCTCTCTCATTGTTCGTTTTTATGTCTACGGTGCAGGGTTCATGCTAAATGACCTTCTCACAAGTAGAAGAAGTCGAAGAAGATTCATTCATAAAATTTTCTGAGTAGTTACTCTGTTTTTTTTATTTTATATTATTTTTTCTTGGTTTTAATAGCATCACCTTTAAAATAATTTACTTCAGCGGATGCTGTTAAATTGTATTTTAACCCATTGAACTTGATCTTTGTTGCTGCTCTCTGTGTTTCTTACGATCGAAATGTTGTTTGTGAAATATTTACCCCAAATATTATGGTATGCAGTTTAATGTTTGATGTTGAACTCTTGTGTGGAATTTACTCAATAATAAGCTTCTTTTTTTTGTTGCTATAAGTTTAAAATTCCTCTTAAGGAAACTAGACAACAGTTAATACCTTTGTGGCCTTATAATGGGCTGGAAGGGCAGCGAAAATCGACTGGTAAGGGTTAATACTTTTGGAAAAATAGAATTACAGAATTGCTTAATTTTAAGTACTAAAATAAAATTATTATAACTACTGATGTATAATATTAAATTAGTATAATCTTTTTCGTCGCTGTGGCGTAGTGGTAGTGCGTTGGAGTGCTACGCAGAGTGTCCGGGGTTCGAATCGCGGCACAGGAAAAATCAAAAAGTAGAAAAAAAAAATTTTCTACACGGCACCACTTCTTGGCAGGCAATGGCAAACCTACAAGAGTAAAAATTGCCATGAAAAGCTTTTCACTTCGCCGTTCGGATTCGGCATTAAACTGTAGGTCCCTTCCATTCATGTACAAATATAACCCGCACAACATGAGTGAATGCGAAAAGCTCGGCTTAGGCCCTCCATGGGCTGTTGCGCCATTAAAAGTTAGTAAGATCTTTTTAAGCTTCTATTTGAATAGTAGCTGAATGTTGGTACCACGAACTATTGGAAAAATGACTCGGGATTCCCAAATGAAAATATTATCCATTTTAAATGTAGCTAACTGGATAATCGAAATCTGATAGCAGCAAAAATATATTGTGTGTGGTAGCAAGGCTACACAAAAGGGTCTAGAAGGTCAGAAACGAGGTTGAGACGAAACTTTTTAATAGCGTAAGACAAAATAATAGACCGACCGGAGATCAGCAACAATGGACTGGTTCTGGATTCTATTGATAATTTTAGCGGGAACCCCGCAATAATTTTATACTTATAGATAAGTATAAGTAGTATAAGTATACTTCACAGAGAAAGCTGATTCAGAGTTGGTTAAATGATCTGCTAAAACTAGTAGGCAATACAGAATCCTTAAGAGGTTAAGAGGGGAGAGGGTCTTCGTCAGTCATTGCCTGTCAAGAAGTAGTTCCGTTTAGTAAAATTTTTCATTTTCTTTTAACAGTAATTTAACAATCAGACCGAAATACAGCCCAAATTTGTACTGAAAATCTAACCGAAAGTCAGACCAAAAGCAGATCAAAATGCAAGCAATTTTTTTATTTTGAATATCAGACTTAGTACAAACTAAAAATCAAAACAAAACAGTTCAGCACTGACAAAATTTGGATCATAATCAGGAGCGAAATCCAAAATAAACGCAATAAAAAGTGAAAATTAAACTAAATTTAAATCAAAACCTCGACCGAAAGTCAGACCAAAATTTAAATTCAAACTAAAATTGTAACCAAGTCTGACCAAAATTCAAAATTATAAAAATTAATCTTAAAACCGTTTTTCAGATCGACCAAATATTGACTCAGAGGCAGACCAAATTCAGAGCAAAAATTAGTCTTAGCAAAATTTCAAATTCTGGCAAAAACTCATAATGAAATTCATACCAGATTCGGAGGAAAAATTGAATTGGATAATTAACAGTTGGGCTGAAAATATATATTATACCACGCTTTAAGCAATCAAATTTTTGGGAGAGGCTGTACCCTCATAGCTCCTATTTGGATCCGCCACTGTTTGTTCGTTTGTATACCTAGAAAAGGCTTGAGGCAATGTAATTCTTGGCCGCTACCTTTCTTGTTAAACAATCCGCAATCTCATTTCTCAGTATTTCGGTGTATCCACGTTTTCCCAGATTATGATTAATCTTTTCTTATGTATTTAGTTGCTGTAGTCATTTCCAGATTAGCTTTGAGGATGTGCCAAATGATTGCCTGAATAAAGAACTTTGAGTAACATCTCGAAGTAACATTTTAAAGATATATAAAGGGTGTTTTTTTAGAAGTGGGGTTTTCACTCTGGCAATACCTTTTTCGGAGTTGGTCTGTTAAACTGTGACATGATTTTATTCAGTTTGGTTTGCCATTTCAAGAATTGAAGCCAAACGACCAACAAGCGCGTCGCACGTTCTGTGAATGGGCCCAAAACGAAAAACGAGATGGCCACCGAAAATTTTGTTCAGCGATGAAGCTCACTTTTGGTATGTTATAAGCAAAATTATCGCATTTGGAGTGATCACAATCGACAAGCCATTGTTGAGACGCCGTTACGTCCTCAAAAAGTCACTGTTTGGTGTGCTCTATGGGCAGAGGGAATTATTGTTCCATATTTTTTCAAAGATGAAGCCGGTCATAATGTTTCAGTCAATGGGGAACGCTATAGAGCCATGATTAATGACTTTTTCGTGTCTGAATTAGAGAATGTTGATGTGGACGACCTTTGGTTCCAACAAAACGGCGCTACATGTCATACAGCCAACGAAACAATCAATTTATTGAAGGAAACTTTTGGTGAGCGCTAGCGCATTATCTCGCGTCGTGGGCCTGTGGCGTGGCTGCCAAGATCGTGCTATTTAACATCGCTGGACTATTTTTTGTGGGGTTATGTGAAGTCGCTTGTCTACGCAGATAAGCCCTGAACGATTGACGCCTTGGAAGAAAATATTCCGCGCGTTATTACTGACATTCGGCCACAATTGCTGCAAAAAGTGGTCGAAAATTGGGCCTCTCGGCTGGAATTAATCGAACCAGCCGCGGCGGCCACTTGCCCGAAACCGTTTTTAAAACATAATGGCAAATCCTTATCTTTATAATAAAGCTAAATTCTTGGCTATGCGTTTTATTTCTTCTTGAAAACCACACTTCTAAAAAAACACCCTGTATAACAGTAACAGCATTCAACCCTCTAGATCTTATGTTTAATTTTTTCATTCTGAATACCAATAAAAAGTTAATTGCATGGCTAACCCTAATCGTAACTCAAGCTTTTCATATAAAGAATAATTTTAGAAGAGCATTGTATTAAGCTTGATACGAAAAGCTTGCGTTACAATTAGGATTAGCACTGCTTTTTAACCATTGAAATTTTGAGACCGAAAACTGTCTTGGTTGAACTCTCTTGGAGCAATCACATATTGTTCAAATTAAGTAGATCGCCAACTATTGAAGGTGTCAATTTAGTTTCTCAACAATTTAACACTTCTAGTTTTTTAGGTAAGGAAATATCGTGCACATTATTATTCAGGTAGCCTACATATTTGTAAGGGTGGCCAACCAAACAGGTTTTACTGTATCAATACCAAAACCTACTAGTGCATCCAAGAAACACATAACTTTATGTATTGTCCTACTTTCAAACATCACGTGCATGCACGCAAGCCATAAAACTAACGCCAAGTATTTTGCGAATAAACTGTAAATAAAATCGGCAACACCTTCGCTGCTTCGCAAAATTGCTCTACATGCGCAAAAGAAGATCACTAGAAACTATAAGTAATATTTATTAGTTATCTGTACCTTGAACATTTACGATTGTTTAGTTTGGCTTACATACGATGACTACATGCGAGCAGATAGAAATGCATTGTGGCCAAGAATGAAACGAAACCAGATCAAGCGAGAGCGGCAGCAAATAAAAATAACTGCGCAAATGTACTCGCATGACGCTGAAATAATTAAAATTTCAGTTTTTACGACCTCTACATATTGAAGCGAAAACCTGAAATGAAATTTGCGTTTATTTGAAAGGAGAACTTAAGGTTTGTTCCTATCCAAGTACTTTGCTGGTTTCGCCAAAAGAAAAAGGTCAATAAGGTTAAATCCGCGCAAATGCACAAACTAACGAAGGGGAACAGAAACAGAAAAGGCTGAAAGAAAAGACAGAAAGAAACTCTCGAAGTAAACACTCGAAAGTTCTATGGTTTAAATGTGAGCGAATTGTGGAAACCAGTAGATATAAGTTTCGGGCAAGCGCAAAGGACCTAAAGAAAATAGCAATGGAGTTCTGGCCGCATACACACACACACACTGACACATGCATAACATGCAATGGTCACCTTTGATGTATGTATGCACGTAGCTGTGTGTATGTGTATGTGTGTGTATGTATCGGATAGGGTCACTTCATTACTGGTTAGCACTTTTTTCTCGAAACTATTTTTGGGGTGGTAAATTTATACTTCGTTGTATCTATGCACATATACGAGTACTCTAATGTCAAAGGTCAAAATGTCCGAAAACTTCCCAGGAATATTGTTCAGATTTATTTCTCTTTTTTACTAGTTTTAATTCAGATTTTAAATTGTAAAAAACTGGATTTTTCAATTTTTAAAAGTTAGCATTAAACTTTAATTTGACCTTTGATCTTAACTGAAATTTTTGGTATAGTTTTTTTTTTTTTTTTGTCAGAAAAAATACAATTACATAATTCTCAGGCTATTTGTGCATATGTAGAATACTTTAATTTAAAACCAGGTGAGGCAATCAGAATGTGATACTTTCACAAATGTTCGTTTGTTTTTGGAGCCTTACGTATGAAAGAAGAAAAGATCTCACTGCATAAAGAGGATTGACTGGGGACATTGCAAAAGATTTTAGATCCAAATTTTATTTCTTGGGCGCCTTAGCAAGAGCCTAGGAAATATTTCACAATATCTCTACTTAAAATTAATAGGTTAAACTAAATCAGAGGCGTAGCCAGGTCGGGTGACACCCGGGGCGGACCTAAATGATGTCACCCCTCTTCTTTTGAAAAAATTATACTATGTGTAGGTATGTACGATTATTTTTTATTTAAAAGTTAGTAGATAGTAGAGGAATTCATAAAGATGAGTGAACTTAAATTAATACGTACTTAATTTAAGTCACAAAATAGTTGAAACCTCTACGAGTATGAGACCAATAAGGGAAATTTTTATTTACAGTATGTTCTTCTTAAAGATCTTGGAAGATATGAAGATATGATTTAATTAGATTTAACTTTGAAAAACTTGTTTCACATGAAGTCACAGTGATACAAACTGTTAAGAACAATTGAACAGCTAAAGATACGTTTGAAACACACTCTATAACGTCCCATTCTACAATAAAAGTTAGCATATCAAGCGTAGTCCATTTACTTGCGACTTTAAATTCAATGTTTGCTGCCTTAATTTGTATACGAAGTCTTTGTACTTCTACTTTAAGTTCTTCTTCTACAACGTCATGGTAATGTGACGCCAACTTTTTTGCATTGATATTCAGTTCTCATCCGTGCAAAACAGCAAGTCATTTGTTTTCACAATTTGAAAGATATCGGCTATGTCATTGAATGCCATGGTTCGAGGTATAATTTTGTCGAGAAACGATCGATGCATTCATGCATCCTCCTCTTGTTTTCTTCTTTAGCAGTTAAACCAATATCTCGTTCCGTTTCACCCGGCATTTTTTTCTTGTACCTTTTGCGCCGGCTGATGCTTATTCCGAGCTTTGAGCAAATACTACTAGCCTTCTCCAATGCACCTTCCACTAAACATTCCCGCTTTTCTTGTAAAAAAAGAGTTAGGGCATTCGATTTCTTTATTACTTTATCGACAGTTAGTCCTGGAGTTTGCAAATATTTTTGTGTAGCATCAACTTCCTCCAACACATCGTGCAAAAAACAAATGAAAACAAATGAAAGTATAATTTTAGACATTCACACCTACTTAGGTGATTATAATATTTTTTCCGCTTTTTGGACATTGCGGTTGTCACCCCAAAAATGATGACACCCGGGGCGGATCGGCCCTCCGCCCGCCCCCTGGCTACACCACTGAACTAAATCCTAATTCCATGTTATGTACCAGCATTGGTATTTGAAATTTTAGTCGCTTAACCTGGCTGCATTCAAAATTTACCCAAAATAAATAAATCATTCTATCAAAAAATAAAAAAAACATTTTTTCATTCCATTTTAAAAAACTCAGACATATTTGACTTATATTAACTTTTTTTTTTACTTTTTTTGAATCAATCATTTAGCCAAGAGCTAGCTTCTTGCATCAATTCTAATGAAAGATACTTACAACTTTAAGACAAAACCGTCGAAAAAATAAGTTTCTTGGGAAATTTTTACTCTGATTAAAAAATTGAATGCAATTGATTAAGCAGTAAAGAAGTCAATGGAACTTTCCCGAAAAAGAAAATGAAATTAAAGAACAACAAAGAGGAAAGGAAGAATTGAAAAAGGGAAGAACATTTTCTTAATTACTTTTTCTTCAAGTAGGGAAAATAAATTAACTACAAGATGTTGATATCCACATCGGATGGTCGTTGACATCAATGTTGGTTATGTGCTGATCACATGTATTACCACCTCAGATTACACCTTCTTATTAAGTACGCCCTGGTGTAGTTGGTAGTGTGCTGGATTTTTTAGATTGAATTTGATCGGACCTTCGATCTGAAAATTTGATTTTAATTGATTATTTCTGATACTTCGGGTCTAATTTTTCGTCAGACTTATGATCTGCTTTGGGTCAAGATTTTGACTTTCGATCTGTAAATTTGATATTTGATTTTGATTGATTATTTTTGCTACTTTTTGTCTTTAGACTTTGCGTTAAATTTTTGGTCTGGCTTTTTGTCTGACTTATGATCTGCTTTGGGTCGGAATTTGACCTTCGATCTGAAAATTTAATTTTAATTGATTATTTCTGATACTTTTCGTCTGACTTTTTGTTTGACTTATGACCTGCTTTGTGGTCGGGATTTTGATATGTACTTCAGTCTGAATGTCTCAAGGAATAGTAAACTCAGCCCCTACCAATCCCAAGCCCTTGAACAAACACCATTAAAGATGAACTAAGAAGAAAAGAAATATATCGGTATGTCAGCCTACTGGAGAAAACATGTCTGAGGCACTACTGGCCCGATACTTTGGGCACTATCAATTTCATGCCGAAACTCAACTCTTCTGAGATGCCTCATTGAGTTGGAACTTTTTCACTGTCTATAAATTGGTTTCATTGGGTTTATAGTAGACCTAACTGGTCGCAGTACACTTAACCCATTATCATCTATGTACCAATTTCTGCTATTATTTTCATTTACTACTTTCTAACACTACACTTGACTCTAATTTTAATTTTAGATAATAAGTAAATCATTTAAGTTATATAGAAATAACCAGTAGTTACATTCTATTTTTAAACGGTTATTAAATTTCTTACACTAAATATAAATTCTTAAAGTCTTTATCATCTTTTTTTTTATTTAAAAATTATCTCTTGTTGTTCTTTATTTTTACTCAGCTGCAATTTTACAACTACTCAACTAACTTAAGTTATTGAGATAAGTTTTATTTGCTCGTTTAGCAGCAACATTTCCATTAAAGTTACCTTGTTTTATGAAAAAAAAAAAAAATCAAAAAATACAATAAACAAACTTATGGTACGAAATGATATGAGTTGAGTTGATTGCATTCAACCGAATTTCTCATAGAAACTATTTTTATGAATGAAATCACATTTTCTGGTTTTGTCTTGAAGCTAAGACTGAGGAAGTGCGAGTATGCGTAATGCAGTAAAAATGTAAATAATATGAAACATTTTTAAGTATGTATAAAGATAAATATTTAAGTTTCCTTATGGTTTATGAACATACAAAATGAGAAAGAAATGTATTTACATAAGTCGGTTATGTTTGTGTTATATTTGTGTTTAGAATGGAATGATATCAGCTTCATTCCATTTGAGTCACAGATGAATTAAACTTATATTCTCATACCATATATAATATCTTTATAAATTGAAAGAAGTAAGTATTAAAGTAAATATTCGTGGAACTAAAACCCTAAAAGTTTTCGCTGTCATCACAGTTTGCAAATTTGATACAAATTAAATCAGAATCAGAATCGAAAAGGGTCAAAATTTCTGATTACCATATTTACATTCTCACTTGCTACTTCCCATACCTACTACTTATTTGTTGTTGTTAGTATTGTTGTTATACAGCTCCGATGACAATAAACTGTTGAGTGTATAATTTACTGTAAGTGCGATTTGCTGTAAAACGCATAACAAAATATGTATATCGCGCCGCGCACGGCATCAACAGCAACATGCAACTATCAATTACCTGGTGGCAACTTTTTCACTACGGCTGCTTCTTCTGTTTCCTTGCCACATTGCTGCTACTTACCATACTTTTCTCACTCATTTAAATATCAAATGTGAGCACCATGTACATATGTAATTGCATTTTGTATTCGAAATGCCCATATCGGTATCGAAAGAAACCTAAACCTAAAGGGTAACATTCTTAAGTACATAAATACGTAGTATTTTTATGGCAATATCAAATGAAGCACCAATAAAAAAAATTTAACTTCCGCTTTGATATTGTCCAAATGGTACGGAAATTGTACTAATAAATTTAAAATGGAAATTAATTAAGTTGAATCGTACTCGTATTTTTTATGATTTAATTTTCAGAGTTTTACCTTCTCTTGGTTCATTGTGAGTTAACATCGATCGCTGATATTATTAGTGCATATGATCACCTGGAACCAGAATTGAGAAAATCATTCCCATGTAATATATGGTATCTTTACTATACTACAATATATTAAATCATATAAAAAGTATCGTCTGTTTTTCGTTACAAAATTCGTTATAAAATGATTTTGGTACCCACAAAAATCTGGCAACACTAGCCCGATTATATCAAACGAACACATGTTTTTTAAGTTTGCTGCACCAGTTGCAAAATTTCATCGGCTTTTTCAGTGACTGGCCGACCAGAGCGATGTGCATCTTTGATATCGAAATTTCCAGAACGGAATCGAGCACACAACTCCTAGGGTCCGGGCGTTCACTCACATCATCCTCACCGTATTTTGCACAAATTTTACGGCATGTTTTTGCACCGGTTTCACATTTTCTATGGTAATAAAGCGTCAGATAGCATATTTCTTCTCATTTTCATATCAATGTAACTTTTTACTTGAGGCGGCCCAGACCGATCATCGGTTGTAGTGCCAGCTAAGTAAGTAAGTAGTAGTAACTTTTTACACTAGCGACGAATTACACAACTGTCTTGAAAGAAAATGTAGCCTGAAATGCCACCTTTCAAACATGTTTTCGTTTGTTATAATCGGACTAGTATTGCCACATTTGTGGGTACCAAGATTATCTTGTAACGAAAAAACGCGGATACTTTTTATATAACCTAATATATTATATATCACATCCTTCACATCGAAAACGCTTTATTAATTAGTGGAACTTCAATTTTACCAGATTGAGAATTTCGCATAGAGTTCTTTTCTCTCTAGTGATGTTTTGTTTTTGCCTTACACCATTTGTAATAGTTTAGTAGTTTAGTAGTACTGACAATGTCCAACAAAATTTTTCCCAATTATCAACAGCCCCCCTTACTTCTTGGACGAAGATTTATGATTATATTCCTTCAAGAGATTCAAGGCTTCAAAGATCTGGTCATCCGGCCAACATAACCTCTATCTACAATGACGCATCCAAAACTGAATTTAGCGTACGATCAGCATTTTTTGTGCCTAATATCAATACATTAAATGGTTCTAACTTCCCGACAGTTGTAGCATCTGCTAGTCTCATGGGCAGCGTAAATGATTTGCTACAGTCAACCTGCTCTTAAAGCCCTGTGAAGCTATACTATAAAATCCAAATCGGTAATAAAATTCTACAACTTGGTACGCTTCAAAAGCCTTGGTACCAATAAAACAGAACAATTCAGCAGAGTTCCAGAACATTCTGGTGTAATGAAATGAGATGAAGTATCGTAAACTATTCTCGTATATCAAAACTTTTCTGCCCTCAACACACTCGTACTGAAATTGAAGTTTTGCATTCACTTCCTCGCAAAGATTGATTGGCATAGTTACTGGATATTGCTTTTTTAAGTATGGTATTATGCCGAAAAGGTTGTTTTAGTGGAAAACGACCTATGCAGGATATGTGATGACTCTGTGACTAAGGAGATTTTAGAATATATTCTTCGTCATTGCCCAATACTAGCTAGGATTAGATTAAAAACGTTAGATAATGCGTTATTTCTTGCCTTAAATGACTAAACCGGTATAAACTTGGCTCTTGGTACTTTCAAACTGGAAACAGTGATGGAACTTTATGCTCTGATACTTATTCGGTTATTTTAACCCAAAGGTGCAAAAAAATAATTTACTACCATTTACAAAATCTAAGCAAAGCTTCATTAGTCCCGCCATAAACTTGTAATATTTTCCTTGCGACTCATATCAGCTCAGTTTTTGATACGCTCCTACAAACCAGTAAAATTTTTAAGAAATATTCGTGCTGTTTGAGAACGTGTTTTTTTAGAACATAATGGTAAAGTGCGAAATAATTGAAAAGAATTTGCAATTTACTCGTATAAGTATTTCAAAATTCGAATTTTCCAAAATTGAAATAAATTTTTATATCAAATCGAAAACTTACCAACAATGGTTTAAAAGACAATTACTTAGTAACAGATTTTTTCTGGATCTATAAGAAATATTATCGATATATCGTCTTAAGTTTGTAAGGTTCGCCTCTTAAAGATTGTAGATGAAGGGTAAATATGTCTGTTGGCGAAAAAGTTTGGTTATCGAAAATTAATGGAAGTCGATGTTATATTTTAACGATTTAGGAGCGGCTACGAATCGGCTGCCAGGTATTTTGTCGATTTTTATGGCATTCGTTTAAAGTGTGACCTCGATGTAAAATCACTTACCCTCATCCCAACGCTAACATTTTTTGGCTCACGAATTTTTACATCGAATATCACAAATTTAAGTATACATTGGATCAAGTATATCGAAAAGTCGTGCACTATTCGATAGCTGTTACAAATCAGCCGAGCAAAAATGTAGTTTTCACAATTTTTGGGTTAAATTCCACTGAGCTTATTTCATAAGCTATACATTTAAAGTTCCTTTGCCCTTAAAAGAAATTTATTTTCCCAATTTCTAAATTGGACTTGAAATTTCCGTTCTGAGTTTGTATCAGAACAAGTTAGATTATCGTTAGAGATTTTTATTTTGTGGAATTTTACATAATTTTACTTTAAGCAGTAAAATAATTTCAATATCATTATTTATTGCTTGATTTTCTTATATCTTATATTGCAGGAAAGACACTGCTAAGTTCAATGATCTAACTACACACTTTTACAGCCCATAACTTTCGTATTTTCATAGCTGGTCCATTTTAACAAATCTCCAATTACAATGCCAGACTCAAGCGTTTGGCTTGAGCAGTGATAGCAACACTGCTCCGCATTGGCATGTCCTTTAAAAGTAACACATACTTGAAAGTACCATAAATGGGTACCAGTACTATTTTGTTGATTTATTTATAGCCTGAAAATTTGTTTCAATATTTTTGTTGTTTGGTTTTTTTAACTAGAACTTGTACGTATTAAGAAAATTATCTGTTGAATGTGGCGCATTGAATTTCTCTCTACTGATAATATTTAATTTTAAACACAAAACGCTCTTATCACTTTTTGGTATGAAAAACGTTTTCGAAAAATTCCAAATGAAATCATAAACTTTTATGTATTTCTGTTTTATTTTTCTAAACATTTTAAAAATTAAAATTTATTATGACATTTCTTTTTTCATATACTTATAGTATTACGGAAAAAAAAGATTGTAGCTTAAGTTTATGTATAATATTTGGATTATCTTTATGAAACCACACCACGCATTCGACAATAAAGATAAGAATTTTTTTTATAGATTTTTATTGATTTTATTTTATAATTGTAATCATTGTGGGGTCAGTGAATAGTGAATGTTGATGTATGAAACGTGTGGTCATCGCAGAGCGCGTGGTTTTTTCCGGACAAGGACTTACTCATGGAAACTAACTCTAGATAGACTTTATAGACCTAATCAAGTCATCGGAATGAATCGAAATCTTGATCATAACTTTGTAGGCAAACTGACGAGAAGCAGCACCAAGGACTCACTCGTAGAAACTAACTCTAGATAGACTTTATAGACATAGCCAAGACATCGGAATGAATCGAAATCTCGAGCATGACTTTATGGGCAAACTGGCGAGCAGCAGAGCCAAGGTCTTACATAGAAACTAACTCTAGATAGACTTTAAAGACCTAGCCAAGTCATCGGAATGAACCGAAATCTTGGTCATGACTTTGTGGGCAAACTGGCGAGCAGCAGAGCCAACGACTTACCCATAGAAACTAACTCTAGATAGACTTTATAGACCTAGTCAAGTCATCGGAATGAATTGAAATCTTGGTCATGCCTGGGCAAACTGATTAGCGGAACCAAGGAATTACCCATAGAAACTAACTCTAGATTGACTTTATAGACCAGCCAAGACATCGGAATGAATCGAAATCTTGGTCATCACTTTATGGGCAAACTAACGAGCAGCAGAGCCAAGGTCGTACATAGCCAAGTGATCGGAATGAATCGAAATCTTGGTTATGACTTTGTGGGCAAACTGACGAGCAGCAGAGCCAAGCACTTACCCATAGAAACTAACTTTAGATACACTTTATAGACCTAATCAAGTCATCGGAATGAATTGAAATCTTGGTCATGACTGGGCGAACTGATTAGCAGAATTAAGGAATTACCCATAGAAACTAACTCTAGATAGACTTTATAGACCTAGCCAAGTCATCGGAATGAACCGAAATCTCGGTCATGACTTTATGGGCAAACTGACGAGCAGCAGAGCCAAGGTCTTACATAGCACCGAAATCTCGGTCATGACTTTGTGGGCAAACTGACGAGCAGCAGCACCAAGGACTCACCCGTAGAAACTAACTCTAGATAGACTTTAAAGACCTAGCCATTCATCGGAATGAATCAAAATCTTGGTTATGACTTGTGGACGAACAGCAGAGCCATCCACCAAGCCAACCTAAGCTACATCTGGAATCGAATATCCAATCTCCTGTTCTAGTTCGCTGTAAATTCTTTAGTTTCACTATAAAGTCTTAAGTTCTTTCAATTTATCTACTCCTTTTACTTACTTACATAGGTACTCGTATATGACTAGCAATTTCCCTGGAACAAATGTTCTCATAAATCATGTGAACTGAAAAAAATTCTTTTCTCTCCGCCGTTCATTATATAAATAGTATTATTGAAAAAAAAAAAAAACAAGGAAATCATTTTCACTGTCAAAACATATAATTTACTTGAAGCTTTATTTATTTATTTCTTTTAACTTTTTTTTTTTTTGTTACCCCTTCACTGCAAAATCATATTTCACACACAACATTTTTCATTTCACTTCCCTTTTCAAATTGTTATTGTTACCAATAAATTCATATGTATCAATTACAGCGCAATAATAATTCACATATTTATATATAAATTGTTATTAAATATTATTGGTTGGTCAGAAGCGGCAGCAGCAACAAGGAGATGGAAGAAAAATTGCTTCCCCTCAATATACGATTACATGGTAACTCTTACTCTTTTCCCTTACTCTTTCCTTGTTATTTTTGGTAGCGTTTGTTGTAAGTACTCGGAAATGCCTAAAATTTCACCCCTTTCTGTTCAATTTTATAGCACGATATATCGAATTATCAATGACAAATACTGGACAAATACTTTCTGGTGTTTTCCGTAAAGGTAAAAAATCAATCACACACTCGATAGTTTAATATTGAAACCACAAAACAATCAATGTGAAAGTGATACCGAAATAAAAACAAAAAATGATTTTTTAGGTCTGAAATTGATTGTGGGGAAATCCACTGGTAACTCGATAACTTTGGTGTACATTAGTAATTTAAGCGTTTAATTTACTTTACTTTATGGTTGCTAACTATTACTGTTTTACTTTAGGTAGTTTGATGTAATACACACGGACGATTTGAAAGAAAATCAAGAAGCTGAATTTGGCAAAATTATTTTATGGTGGACTTATGCGGTTGTGATATGTATCGACTCAAAAGTATCTAATTAATTATGTAGCCACGCATAAAATCTACAAAATTTTCTCTGCAATTAA
This sequence comes from Palloptera scutellata, assembly GCA_958295655.1. Lineage (NCBI taxonomy): Eukaryota > Metazoa > Arthropoda > Insecta > Diptera > Pallopteridae > Palloptera > Palloptera scutellata. The sequence goes on along the minus strand of OY282450.1, from coordinate 84,825,098 downwards.
TCAACACTACACAAACTGGCAGCTTAAGTTTTTGAATTCAACATCAATCAAGTGGCCGCCGTTATTGACCAAAGCAAAATATACCCTTTTTGCTGTGTTTTTCATCACTTAACGAGCATCTCGGGCGGTATAGCGATGATTTCGGCACGAATGTTTGCCTTGAGCTCATCTATGATCTTCTCAAATAACCCCACAAAAAGAAGTCCGGAAGGGTCAAATCTGGAGATCTGGGTGGCCAGTCAATGTCGCCATTTCTTGACACCACACGTCCAGGGGTATTCCCAGCGACGTGGACGGTCTGTCGACAATATTCTTTGTGTATATTGCAATCAATCGGTTGATAAATGTTAAAATAATTCAATGTTTACACATCGATATAAAAGCTGGCGCACCCTGAATTTTCCGAGTTACGTTAGGTTATGGAGATACTAAAAAAAACTTATCCCAACATATTTCAAAAAAAAAAAAGAAAATTCCATTAATTTATTGAAATAATTTTATATTAATTGCTACGTCAGGCAAGTTAGCGAGACCTTTAAAAGATCTGATTGCCAGTTTAAAGTTAGGTCTGTTCAAATCAAACTTACTCTTACTACTACTGCACCTCAGAAATATCAACGGTTTCCCGGGATCTTCATTGAGCAATATCAAATGAATATTATTGAATATTATTTTGGTCAAACACAAGGCCATGCAATATTTAGTGAACCGTGAAGTCAATAATGTGGTCGCTGTGGCGCGGTGGTAGTGCGTTGGACTGCTACGTAGAGTGCCCGGGGTTCGAATCACGGCACAGGCAAAATCAAAAAGTAAAAAAAAAAAAATATTTTTCTACACGGCACCACCTCTTGGCAGGCAATGGCAAACCTACAAGAGTAAAACTTGCTATGAAAAGCTTTTCACTTCGCCGTTCGGATTCGGCATTAAACTGTAGGTCCCTTCCGTTCATGTACAAATATAACACGCACAACATGAGTGGATGAGAAAAGCTCGGCCTAGGCCCTCCATGGGCTGTTGTGTCATTAAAAGTAAAGTAAAGTAAAGTAAAAGAAGTCAATAATGGATATAACTAAGTGATAGTATTCTAAATCAAAAGCGGATCCAGTAGGGCCCAGAAACCCCTGTACAACACAACCTCAACTTCTCGAAAAATGTAACCCTTCGAAAACGTTTAATATATCGATTTTCTTATGAGGTATTCTGAATGTTTCAAATTGCTGCTATCTTATTTTGGGTATATCTTTTTTATGTAGATCGGCCATTCCAAAATTAGCTCATCAGGGAGTCGAGCTCACTGCGTCATGATTTTGTCGTACCCATTTTTGATAGTTTTGATCTGAAACAAAACCATTGACAAAGTTTGAGCCAAATGTAAAACTATAGGATCGAAATTCGAAATGTTGTTGTACGTTACATCTGGAATGTACGAGATGTATAATTTATTTATATAAAATACTTCAAAATATTGATATAAGGTTTACCCAGGGTGTCCATTCACAGACCAAGTGAGAAAGGCTAAGTTGTGGCAATTTATATTATGGGGAATTCTCATCTTAGCTGCTTGCATTGAGCCCGACTCCGGTAATGATCACCTTTAGTCTCGAGATATCGCTTCGGTTTTTGTTTATGAGTTGAACTGTTCTTTTGCAATTGTAGTCACATCATATCGCTCGGGTTTTTTTACAGGTCGGCCGCCTGTTTCTTCTACCCGTGGCTCTTGCAAGGTATTTCGCCGAGGTTTTTCGCTTGACCAAGTTTGGAGGTGTGAATACCAGTTCAGCAAAAGATTCTTTCAGGTCAAAGCCATTACCATTCTTTCAGGACAGCTCATCTGCCGTTTTCGTTATCCTCTAAGTTCCGGTGTCCCCGCAATCATGTCTATTAAGTCCATAAAACTTTATTTGCTCTGTTCCACCAGATTAGATTTTGTGATGATTGTGACGACCGTAGCCCTCAATGCTGCCGGGCTATCCGAAAGCAGAGCGATGTCTGTCTTAAGAGTGGTCTATCTTTAGTATCCTGCATGCTTCCCTAATTACTAACCACCATTTACCCTGAAATATGTAAACTAGAAGAGTTAGGGAGCCAGACAGAGCGATCTTCTTCAGTTTACTTTGGAAGTTGTTTGTTATCATACCATTGCACTATTCTATCCGGGATGGCAAGAATACCATGAAAAACGTCATGGTCGGGATGATGAAATCTGATTAATTTGGAACCACACTCGAACCACATTTACTGTGAAAATTTTCGGTCAAATTAATAATTTTACAGAAGGTTTATAGCTGTGTGTAGTTTTTGCTTTTTACTTTTTTATGGTTTTATTAGCTTATTATTTAAGTACAATCAAGTTCCTGAAATTGATTTCGAAATTCTGATCTGGTCTGAATTGTGGTTTGAATATTAGTTTGCCATTGGTTTGAGTGTTGATCTGAAGTTTTCTCTGATTTTGCGTTGAGTTGTGATCTGATTTTTGTCTTACTTTTGATGTATTCAGATGAGAGTTTTTGTTTTTGTTTTGCTCTAACTTTTGGTTTAATTTTTAGACTAAATTTTGCTTTAACTTTTTATCTTGATCTAAATGTTGGTCTAATTTTTGTTGTTGGAATTTCTACTGAATTTTCTGATTTTGGTACAAAACGATGGTAGCCAAACACAGTCTAGGGAAATCTTAAATAGACTCCTTCCATTGTAAACTCTTTTAAAATTTTATATCAGCAGGGAGTTGCCGAAGGAGCATGAGTCTGTATTAAGCTTCAATAATACATATTTTCTTCAGGAAAATTATACATTTAGCTATGAGATTGAGGTCTTCTCTTTCAGATTACATTAATATGTCTTTCCTCCAATATGTCAATGACCAACGCCAGCTGTAGGTATAGAAAAACAGATGGGCAGGATAAATATATTTATAAATTGTTTAGAAAAATAACATTATAGATTTCCGATTATCATCTAATCTTATAGTCTATTATGTATAAGGTAAAGGTCATTAAAAGATTATACACAATCGGATTACAATCACATCATAGTAATTACCATTGAATGAGCTAATTTCCGAACGCCTTTAAATGATATTTGCCGTTGATGAAGACATCAGTTATGGACTTTGTATAAAATCAATGAAAATACATAGTTTTACTTAAATACCATATCTCAAACTTTTTGCACATGTCAGCATCACCCAAACAGCAAATAGACAATGAACCAATTTAACGCCCACAAAATGACCATGAAATTGCTTTCGGAAGTTCATGTTCAGCCTAGAAAAACTAAACAACTATTGTATGTATAAAATAACAAACAAAGAAAACAACAACATTGTGTTAATAAATTTACCAAATTGTTGTAAGAACCAAAAAAAAAAAAAAAAAAAAAATCAAGAAGCATAGGACTGAACCGAAAAAGTAAAGCAAGTAGTTTGTCTGTTGTCGTGTTTCAAAGGCTTCGTTTGCAAAGAAGGTACAAAAAAACACGGAAGGAAATATGCTTAAACTGATACCACACAATACCAGGAGAGCACACACATAAAAGGTTAAAATGTCCATAAATATGTTGAAATATCTGGCTACAGACCAAGAAAAAAAAGGAGAAAAGAAGAAGGTGCAACACCGACGTGTGTCTGTCTCTACGGGCGCGCGTGTGTGTGTGTGTGACTTTGGTCTTATGTTGCAGTGTAACGTAAGATTGTAATGTCCTTTCAACAGCACACAAATCACTGTAATGAAATAATTTTCAGTTTTATAGGTAGTAAGAGAAAAGAACAATGAACAAACAAAAAAAAGAATATGTTAAAGAATATACCGCATTTTAGTAGGTGTTGTTGGTTTGTTGGCATTCAATGGTTAAACAATGCGTTCTCAATGGTGACCAGAGCAACACCTTCAACATGCCTTACATAAACTCTATCCATGTTACATACTTACATTCATATCTATGTATGTATGCAACTATAGGAATCTCACACCCGCTCTACATAAAGACAACAACATAAACAATGAAGATTTTATAGTTTTACATGCGAGTATATCCATAGTAAGTAAGTAGTTTTAACTATTTTTGTATTTGCAGTAACTAGTTATTTCAGTATTTCGTATATCCTTTTTCTACTTATCGTATAAATGGAAGGAGCATGTGCCATGTCGGTCCTATTTGTCATATTGTTCTTTTGTTTTTTGTTGCATATTGTAGATATGTATGTGTTTTCTTTTTTCTGCTCTGTGTATGATGAGTGAGAGTGTGTGCTAGTTGCTTGTAGTTTTTTGGCTCACTCCAAAAATATGTCAGCAATTGTATGTTTTTCTTTCTGCAGATGTCATTTTCGTATTTTGTACCTATTTATTTGTTAATAGGATAATTGTTAAGGTTTTGTGGCTTAAGGACCTTTTAACATACATATACATACGTACATATAATACAATACGTTCACAAAAATTTTACTTATTTTATGTGATACCATAATTAGTCAACTATCAATTTTGTATCGCAATGAAGATGATCCTTAAGATGACTCTACGCCTCGAATATGATTTTCAGTTGATGCTGTTTGAACAGAATAACTTAATTTCCTGAATTTGTCGTCACAATTATGAAGTCCTAGCCCCATTACTTACTTACTTACTTAACTGGCACTACAACCGATGATCGGTCTTGGCCGCCTCTACAAAGCTTCGCCAGTCACTTCTGCTATGCGCGCGCTGGCGCCAGTTGATAAGGCCAAGTGCAGTCAGGTTACCCTGCACCTGGTCTTTCCAACGGAGATTAGGACGTCCCCTTCTGCGTGTTCCTCCATCGTGGTTTGAATAAAACACCATTCTAGCCGGAGCGCTTTCTTCCATTCGCTCAACATCACCCAGCCAGTGAATTTGCTGCTCGTTTTTTTTATACGCTTGGCTATGTCAGTGTCGGCGTACAGTTCATCGTTCTATCTTATTCGATACACGTCGCCCACGCATACTGGATCGTAGATCTTGCGGAGCATCTTCCTCTTGATGCCTCCTAATAGCCTCTCATCATTGGTGGTCAATGTCCACGTCCCTGCGCCATAAATTAGGTCGGGAAGGATGAGGAACTTATAGAGCGTTATTTTTGTCGGTCGAAAGAGGGCTCTACTTCTGAATTGCCTACTGAGACCGTAGTAACACCTGTTGGCAAGAGTTAGTCTCCGCTTGATCTCAAGGCTCATTTAGTAGTATTTTATTGGGGATACCAAATGCTCTTTACTAGAATGCAGTTACCTAGCAGTGATGTTAGATTCTGCAACCAATTTCCTTAAAATCCTTCTAGGTTATATTTCTAGACGCTATATTTACTATAGTATAGTTGATATTAAAACCAAACTCCTAGGTGCATATACGACACCGTGCGACAGCATTTTTCACACACGAAAAAATCGATACACTCGCAAAACTAGAGCCCAAATGTAGTCAAACCAGGTTTTCGGATTTTATTCTTGAACGTAAGAACTTGTTTTTGGAAGGTCTTTCATATTTCAAAGTATATGTAAGATTCACAAAAATTTTCTAAACACTTCAACTCGTATTAGTATGTCACTGTGGATAGCAAAGGAAAGAGAATTCAAACCTGAAGACCTTTACATATTATCCTAAACCAATAAAGCTAGAAGGATGAAATTAAGTATGCAATGTGATATACTTTGGCCCTTTTATACTACTGTGGGCAAAAAGTAGTAAGACTTTTTAATTTAAATTTCGCGCGGAAACCCATTCATCAAAATATTATTTTTTAAGGTTGGTATGACTGTCGGTGACATCTGTGCCAAATGTCACATCAAAATAATCATTAGTGTTTAGTATACGCTTGTCTTTCTGAAGTACAAAAAGTGCATTCGGCGATTTTCACAATGAGTGAAATTATTCAACAAAGTTCAACGAAGTTCCATTAAATTTTGTGTGCGGAATCGAATTTCTGGTGCCGAAACGTTCAGAATGTTGCAAAAGGCCTTCGGTGATAATTGTATGTCGCGAGCAAGTGTTTTTGATTGGTACAAATTGTTCAAAGATGGTCGAGAACGCGTTGACGACGAACCACGTCCAGGACGGCCATCAACATCAACTGATGATCAACACGTCAATAAAATCAAGGAATTGGTGCTCGAGAATCGACGATTAACAGTCAGAGACCTTACTGGCATCGTTGGAATATCGGAAGGATCAGTGAAAACCATTTTAAAACATCATTTGGGCCTAAGAAGAGTGAATGCACGATTGGTTCCAAAATCACTGCATTGGTTTTACGAGACCAGTTTGCCAAAAATTCGATTGATATCGTTCCGCAACCACCCTATTCGCCTGACTTAGCACCGTGTGACTTTTGGCTATTTTCTAAACTCAAAAAACCGCTTCGTGGACACCGTTTTGAGTCAATTGAAGACATTAAACATGAATCGCTAAGCGCATTGAAGGCTATTCTGGAAATTGACTTTAACAACTGTTTCGAGAATTGGAAAAAACGTTGGCACAAGTGTATTGGGGCCGGGGGAGATTACTTTGAAGGGGACGAAATAGATTTGGAAGAATGAATAAAAAAATTTGAAATTATGAACAAAGTCCTACTACTTTTTGACCACAGTAGTTTATATAGAGGGTGTTCCAGAGTGTTCCGATCAACACTGAAGGAGTCGATTGTTTGCGAAATTCTGAGAAATTTTTTTCATTTCGGTATTTTGTGTCAAAAATTAATAAAGGTAAGATAAAAGTAAAGTTCAGAAAAATGAGCAACGTTTAACCAATTTTTTTTTTTTCATGCATATGAATATAACTTTATTGTGTCAAATATTTTCTATCTACCTCTCGCTATCTTTCGGGCAAAATTATAATACCGTCCTTAACGAATTCCTGTGGTTTCTGCTCGAAAAACTCCGATAAAGCCTCAGTCCTCTTGGGTATTCAACTTTACGCCATTAAAATAATTCTGCAACGAGTGAAATAAATGGTAATCCGCTGGTGCAAGGTCTGGGCTGTGGTGTATGCACTAAAACTTCCCAGACAAGCTCCCTCAGTTTTTGGCGGGTCACCAAAGTAGTATGTGGTCTAGCGTTGTTGTGATGAAAGACGACCCTCTTTCTGTTGACTAACTCCGGCCATTTTTCCTTGAACGCTCCATTCAATCTTGTTTATTGTTGACAGTACAGTAGCGAATTATTCGTTTGGCCAAACTGAAGCAGCTCGTAGTACACAGGACCCTTGCAATCCCACCAAATACTAAGCAAAACCTTCCTTGGCGTCAGTTCCGGCATGGCGACGGTTTGGACAGGCTCACCTCGTTATGATCATGATCTTTTTCGCACATTATTATCATACGTTAATCATTTTTCGTCACCAGCAAGCAATCTGTGCAAAAATGTTTCGAGATCATTCGAGAAGAGATTCACATACTGAAATGCGGTAAGTAAGATTTTTTTCACTCAGATTATATGGCACCAAAATATATTATTATATTATTATATGGCACCAAATTTTTTGCAATAGCCAGCCTGCTTTTCGAAGAATTAACTTTAAAGGTGTAAAATTAATAACTTCCTGAGTTGATACACATTTATGCCCCTTTTATGGCATGTTTGCTTCAAGTTGGTGATTTGGGGGTGTTTATTTCTCCATTGCTTATTGTCAACTAAATTTTCTATAATTGTCTGCAATGTAAGTGGCCATGTATAAATGTAACACGCACAACATGAGTGGATGCGAAAAGCTCGGCCTAGGCCCTCCATGGGCTGTTGTGCCATTAATAGTAGTAGTAGTAAGTGGCCAAGCACAATGCCATTAGCAAAAATTATGACACATTCACAATATGACCTTACTTTTCCCCCACCTTGTATTTTACAGAAATTGCGAAAAAACGGAATTTTCTTAGTTGAAGAAACCTAGAAACCAATAATCAGTCTCTTTGTTATTTTCGATTTAACACAATTAGTTCATTGAGTAAATAATTTCTTAACCCAGGTGTTAGATATTGGACTTCTGACCTGAGGTTTTTTGTTTTTATTTTTGTTCACCACAGGCAGTTTCATGTTTATGTATCTCGAATAAAAACTTTCTTTTACTTGTAGGATTTCTATTACAGTAGATTGAATTGATTGGACCTTCTAGCAACCTTTAGATTTCATTAGGAAAATAAAATAACTACAGAAATTTCTCAGCAGCCTCAAAAAACCTACAGTTTTAGCAGGAAATGTCTAGATCTCGGGAAAACTCTAGTGTTGCTTAATAGCTTCGTAGAATATTATCAAAAATATTATATTTTCATTATACTTACTTAAGTTTTTTGTATTCAAGTCATATTTACCCTTGGTTAATGAAGAATTTACGAAAATACCATAGATAAGATTTTTAAGCATAACCTATAATTTTTCAATCGATTAAGGTCCTTCTCTTATATTTATTAGAACTCTAGGTTATTTTCTGACAAGAATTATCGAAAGTAATATTGAAAATTAATTATACTTAAGAAGTATAGAAGAGTCCTTCTTTCCAGCACAAATTATTAAGAAGCTTGAAATAATTGCACACGCTCACCGCCATAAACGCTGTTCAATAAATCAAAATCTCCACCAATTTAGTAAACAACGGGCCGACATGTCATACTAAAATGCAACGGCAATGACCGGAAAATTGTTTTCAAAGTAACCATAAAAATAACATCGATAAAATTCAATACCGAAAATACTGAAAATCACAAATTAGCTTAAGTGTGAGAAAAACACAAAAACAGCCACAGACAGACCGACAGATCGACAGACTGACAAACACGGAACCAAAAACATACATATTTAAATACTCGTATAAAGGACAGCAAAAAACAAATAAAATATGTGTAAAGATGACAAACATCTGGACAAAAAAACTTGTATTATGACGGTGGATTTGTATGTAATTTTTTTTTTTTTAAGGATCGCTTCAAGAATATTTCAATTCTGAGGCATTAACAAAAAATTCCTTACGTAAAGAGCAGAGAAACATTGAACTCGAAAAAATATTCAAATTGAAAATTTTACTATGAGTAACGTGTTCAACATTCATTTTGGAATTTGTTATGCTGTAAAATATTTTTTTCCTTGTACTTACTTAGTTTAAAAATTTTTTTTTTTTTTTTTGTTTAAGAATTTCCGTGAGAAATTAATGCAGCATAAAAAATTGTATTTATTATTGCGGAAATTGCAGTCAAAATGTGTGTGTGACAGAAATGTTCTTATTTTTAATAAAAAGGGGGAATGTATAGTTACAGGCTCCAAAAAGGAGCTCTCGATGAAAATGTGCAGGGGCGATTAAATAGTTTCCGGAATAATGATTTAACGAAAAAAAATAGCTTCATATATCTGTCAAAGTTAATTCTAAATACTCTCAATCCAAGATCAATGTACTCAATTAGTTCAAAGACTTTTATGTACCCAGATTTTTGTTTTCCTTCGTGAAGAGTTTTTCAAAAACAAAACTTTTTGTTTTGGATTTCGGTTTCAGTGTCAGTATTTCTTAAAGATTTTAAAGTCAATGGATTAAAAAAGAAGAGGATAAATTTTTGTTAGCCACATCTTAAAACCTTTCACAAGGAACTTTCCATATTTAAATTTTCAGATGTTTCTCTAACTTCCTTGATATCTAACTTATTCCCTAGCCCAATGTCAAACAAATAAAAAATAACATATGATCCAAAATACAAAATCAACTTTCATGTGAAAACCATTTATAAATATTGTTAGTTTTCTAATATTTCTAATTGCTGGATCTGAAAGTTCGGCCTAGGCCCTCCATGGGCTGTTGTGCCATTAAAAGTAAAGTAAGGATCTGAACTCATTAGTATATAAATGCAATATTAGAAGCAATCTGGCAGTTCAGCTTAAGTTTCAAATTGGGAAATACTTACTTGATATCCACAATTGCGAAAATAGAACAGCACTGGAACTCAAGTGTATCTCAAGCGTGATATACAGCCTGATTACTTATGACCCAAATACCAAAAATAAACTTTAATGCTAAATAATTTCAGTATACAAAATTTTAAAATATTTTGTTTTATTAATATTAGATATAGAAAATTGCTAGATCTCAAGTCTTTCTTCTTCTTCTTTTAATGGCTCAAAAGCGCATCTAGGGCCTAAGATGAGCTTTACGCATCCACTCATGTCATGCGTGTTATATTAGTGCAATGAATATGAAAAGCTTTCCGCTTCGCCGTACGGATTCGGCATAAAACTGTAGTTTCACCCATTCATGTACAAATATAACACGCACAAGATGAGTGGATGCGAAAAGCTCGGCCTAGGCCCTCCATGGGCTGTTGTGCCATTAAATGAATAAAGAAAATCTATGAATGCTGTGTTTAGTCAACAGAACTTCCACTTTTATCCGAAGTCAGGTTAGTTTAGGTTAGAGGGGCACACATAAGCCAGAACTGCCCATTGTGATTGATATCACATGGTAACTCCGACAGTGGAAAAATTCAAGAGCAATAGTCATAATGCCTGAGAGAATAAACATATCAATTTGATAGGATCCTGATCCTTCCTCATACTAATTTCTTAATTTAATTTTCTATAGAACAAACTAACTGAACCATACCAATTCCTATACAATTTTCTTTTTCTACAACAAATAATATTTAGCTTGATCTTTTAATTAATAAGTATAACGAACACTTCACATCAATTCTTTAAGCCTCAAATGGCATTAAAAAAAACAATATTTTTCTTCTGTAAAATTGATTGACATTTTTCAGCAACATTTCAATCATAGTTCTATAAAATTATAAAAACATTTTTGATATCTCTTAATTAACTATTTGAAAAACTTGTGAAATACATATCAGACGATTATGTTAGTTATTTTTTCCCGCCCTACAAATGTACAGAGGAGGGGTGAGTGATGCTGTTGCGTTCAGCAAAAAAGATTTAATGATTTCTGTGCAAGACCATTCTTTAAAACTAGCAAGTTAGGGTAACTGAAAATAAAGTAAAGTAAATTGAAAAAAAAATATTCGTTATAAATTTTGAAGGTTTTCAATATGTTTTAAAAGTTCAGATGAAATTTAAGAAATCGTATTCTCTAAACAACTGACATTTGACCATTTGTGTAGAGTAAAGGGGGAAGAATGGATGCTGCATGACCAATGACCACTACTTACCGAATGGATGCCAAATACTCATATGTCAGTAGTGGAAGGGTTAATTCATTTCATAGATTTATACATGTGAGTAGTTATGTAGGGTAGATATGTCACATGTTATGAAGTTTCTAATGATTTTTATAAAATAAGTAACTTGTTTTATTTTTATTTTTATTTTTGTTGTTTGTTTTTTTTTTTGTGGTAATTGGTTAGCATCCTTCTTTATTTTTTTCACTTTTATTGAAATGTAGGATTTATTAAAACAGAATTTATCAAAAGGGAAATCATTTTTAAAGCAGTTAAAAGTGCAAAAAAAAATTTCCTGATCTTGTGTGATGAACTCAACCTCATTTTGAAGTTTTAATAAGCTTTTTCTACTCTATGGAAAACCAAGGGGTAAACAAGTTTTCATTAGTTTTGGGAATTATGTACACATGTACACTAGCGAATTCGAGGGGTTAATGGTTTTTAGGGTTAAACTTACCTTATCCATGAGTCTAATGTGTAGTAGAGTAGCAGCTTCTACTCTCTAAACTTTATTTGAAATATATTTAATCCAAATATGTAATACAAAATAAACACATGATTAGATAAAGGATGAATTTTTTGCTACATAACTTTTGACGTTTATATTTCTGACATTTCACGCGTGATTCTTGACATGTGTTAAAGTAAAAAATTCTCAGTTTAGTTTGCCATTTCATCGTGAATAGACTTGGGCGTGAACAACGAGAAAAATATGTTTCGCAAGCTATGTCCATTTTATGGTCATTATAATCGACCCACAGAACAGACTATTCAGCTCATTGTGACCAAATTTCGCACTAGTTTCACTTTATTGGACATCAATCCACCAAATCGTATCCATAGAGTGCGTACCGTAGAGAATATTACTGCTGGATCCACCAGTGTTGAAGAAGATCGCGGTATGTCCATCCGGCACCGATCGCAGCAATTGGGTTTGTGTTATTCGACCACCTGGAAGATTTTACGTAGAGATTTCGGTTTAGTGCCATACAAAATACAGCTGGTGGAAGAACTGTAGCCAGGCGACCTACCACAACGTCGAATTTTCGGCGAATGGGCCTTAGAAAAGCTAGATGAGTATCCGTTTTGCTATCGCAAAATTGTCTTCAACGACGAGGCTCATTTTTGGCTCAATGGATACGTGAATACGGCAGAATTGCCGTATTGGGAGTGAAGACCGGCCAGAGGCAATTCAGCAGCTACCAATGCATCCCGAAAAATGCACTGTTTGGTGAGTTTATGTGAAGGCGGCATCATTTGCCCATCATTGGTACTTCTTTAAAGACCGCCACGTTACGGTCAAAGGAGAAAGATGCTGTTCGATGATAGCAGACATTTTTTTTTTTTTTTGCCGTAAATGCAAGAATTGGACTCAGCCCACATGTGGTTCCAACAGGACGGTGCCACATGCCACACTGCACGCGACGCCATGCATCAGTTGAGAGGCGAATTTGATGATCAGTTAATCTCACGTTTTGATGCAGTCAATTGTCCATCAAGATCGTGTGATTTGACAACGTTTGACTATTTTTTGTGGGGCTTTGTTACGTCTCTTGCCTACAGGGACAAGCCAAACACGATTACTGCTTTGGAAGCCAACATTAAACGCGTCATTGGTGAGATTCCGAGATTCCGGCCGAAATGTGTGAAAAATGTGCCAAAATTTGACCTTCAGAATGGTCCACTTGAAGCGTAGCCGCCGGCAACATTTAAGTGAAATTGTCTTTAAAAAGTAAATGGCAAGAATTGATTTATCGACGTAAAAACCAAGCGCTTACAAAATCATTTATTACATTAAAATATCATGCATATGTCCTCGATACTTGTATTTTACTCTTGCCTAACTAAAAACCTTAAAGCAAAAACAACATTCAGATCACATTATACCCCCAAAAAGACTATTCAATTACTTACCATACGTATAATCATAAGCCACGGCTGTATTTTATTATGATGGCCTCAGAACATTTTTAATCACTCTTTAGAGCTAAAGAAAAAAGCTGAGCAGAAGAAGAACTGCACCACACAAATTGGGTTAGATAAGTTTCAGAGATTTCGCTAATTTGCTGTGGTTTCAAATACAAACCGCAACACACACACACACACAAACACACACACACACACAACATACATACATACATATTTAGCAACAATTTTAAGGGGGTAACATTATAAAAGGATGCTGCCACAAGCCAAATAAAAAGACTCTTCATACGACTATAGTATATGTTTGCTGTATTTGCTGTACATATAAATCAGTGAGCAGACAAAAAAAAAAGGGGTTGGAGTGTGTTTGTCCTGAAACTGTAACACTTTTATGCCAACAGCGGGATACAGATACAGATACAAATACATAAAATGTATCCGTATCCTTTGCACAGTTGACAATTATGGTTAGATTTTGTAAAGGTAAATCACCACATATCTCGTCTCGTATTACATATTATAACATTAGAGCAGCGAGAGATTGTAATCTTATATGGTGGAATCTCGGATGTGATCTCGAAACGTAATATTTATAATAGTTTCTAATTTTTTGTTGTTTTTGATACACTGCTGGTGATGTCAAAAAGTTATGCGCTAATAATATAATCAAAATCTAATTTTAGAGTTAAGAAAAAATACAATTTTTAAAAACCTTCAGCAAAGGCGCCAGCTCTGGAAGGCAGGAAGGGTAAATGCTATTGTTATTACTCGATTCGATTACACCGCGTGCCACTGATCTCTGATAGCGTTTGCTTTAAAATAGTTTTTTAAAAGATTTGATTACAATAAAGAAACGTTTTTTGATTATTGTGAATTTTGTGTGAGTGTGTGTGTGTGTCTGGTTTTTTGAATGTCATTGAAAGTAGAAAGTAGCAGAAGTACTCGTAATGAAAATATCAAGTGACTAGATTTTCGAAAATCATCGTAAACTGTTGAGAACAAATTATGCACACACTTTCATATACATACGAGTACATATGTACATGTATGTAAATACTTCTGTATCAGTTTAGCTAGGGGTTTTCTATGTATGTAGTAAGGGCTTTTCTGAATTAAGTAAAGAAATAAAATTGTGAAATAAAATAATAATTAAATTGTACTACATACTTAGCATTAGCATTCATATTTTCAATGACAATTGCATTGTACTAGCTTTGAAATGTTCAATAATAATGAAATTAAAATTGTGTTAGCATTAAAAGTACATATAAGTGTCAATGAGATAAAGTTTCCATTAGCATTCAGATTTTGAATATAATCATATTAAACTTACAGTATGTAGTATTAAAATTGTTGTTTAGGCCTGGAGCCATAATTTTTATGTTCATTAGGTTTCAGTTAATTTTTTGTAATCCTGGCAACCCTTATCAGCTCGATTTTCCTTTCGTTAAATTTGGAGAGAATAGCGGGGGTATTTCGTCAATCTTTAGACATGTTACCGAATTGTTTAAAGAATTGGTATTACTAATTGAGAAGCCGAGAAGAAAAGAAGTCCATCGCAGCAACCAACCCAACATTTAGAAGACCCGTTACCCGACGCTGCTACTCAAAGCACTAAGGAAAATCGTGGTGGAAAAGGTACGCCCCAATTACATTTGTATTTAAATAAATATTGTAAGAACGCTTACTGCTGCCTTTCTTTTTTTTATACACGATACTTTCAACTTTCCTCGAGATCCCCCCTCGCCCGGAGACGGAAAGCCCTCACCCCTTTACAATTGTAACATAAGTAATTGAACAAGAATTTGCATTAACATTTCTAATCCAATGAAATTAATAAAGTCTTATCATTAAAACTTACCATTAAAAGGAGGATTGATCAAAAGTGAGCATTAAAATTTCCAATAATAATGAAATTGAAATGCATTGACATTAAAATTCTCAATGATAACGAAACTGAACTAACATTAGCTTGTAAAAGTTTTAATTATAATGAAATTGACCAAGGGATTAGCATTAGAATTTTCAATGATTATTGAAAAAAATAAAATTAAAATTCCAATTGCCATGTTAATGACAGTATTATGAACATTCTATCATTACTCAAAATTTCAATGATATTGAGAGCAGGGATCGAACAGATTTTAATTAAGAAAAATCGTCGTATTCTACGTGTCAGAGAGCACAGTTGAGTAGATCAAAATGAAACTCATTATTGGAACTAGTTTTTATTTCTATTTTTTATACGTTTCCCTGAAAAATAAAAATAATTATTATTTATAGATTTTTAATTTTTCCGTCTGATATAGAAATCATTGGTTGATTATTAGGTTTTTGCTCAAAAGAAAAAATTATTTTATAATTTTCATTTCTTTAATCAAAAATAATTAATTATTTTTTATAATAAATTTTCTACTCAGTAATAAAAATAAAGGTTTGAGTTTAATTTTATTGCTCGGGAATAAAAACTAATATTTGATTTTTATTTAAAGAAAAACTCATAATGTTATGCAGGTGCGTTATTGCGAGAATGATGATAAATTTTTCTCGTCTCATTACGAGTTACTACTATTTCTTCGACTATTTCTACTACTATTTGTACTACTATGTCCTGCTACTTTTCTACTACTATTATCTACTATTTTTCTTCACTTATCTATTACTACCTTATAGGGTTAGGCGATTGAACTGTTCACTGTCTATTCAAACTACCATATTTTTTTTGTGGGCAATTATTTTTATTGATTCAAATTACATAATGTGAGGAAATAATAAAAATTTTAGAATTCATTCACTTTAGCACGATGTGGCTACCTTTTGCCTTGACTATGGGCTTTAAACGGTTAAAAAAGAGTTGCATGCTGCACGGATATGGTCTTGTGGTATTTTGGCCCATTCTCGTACAATGGCTTTCTTCAGCGCATCCATACTGGCATATTTTTTAGTCCTCACCTTACTCTCGAAAATGGGCCAGATGGAATAGTCCATCGGATTTGCATCTGGCGAATTCGAAAGTCATTGTGTGGACGAAATGAACTGTGGAACATGGTATTTTAACCATTCTTGGTTCACACGAGCTTTCTGAGACGGTGCCGAGTCTTGTTGAAACATCCATGGTGTAGGACCAAAATCTTTGCGTGCCCACGGCTTTAAAGCAGCGTCCAAACAATTTTTTTTCGATAATAAGTCGCATTGACTTTGACACCAGGCTCGATGAAAATTATTGTATAGAATCCATTGGCGGTCACAGCTGCCCATATAGTAACTTGAGATGGAAAGTTACTTCTGGTGGACGTTCGTAGGTTCCAATTTTCGTAAGTGCGTTCAGTTAAGTAAATACGATAATTTTGAGTGTTTATGAACTACTCGATAGGGATATTTTTCTCATCAGAAAACACAATGTTTGGAAATTCGACACGTTCGTGCAAGCATAACAACTCCTTTGCTCTTTCGAGTCTAACTTTTTTTTTGCTTTGGTGTAAGATCATGTGCCTTTTGGAACTTGTAAAGCTTTATCTTGAGCTCATTTTGGAATATGCGTCGGATGCTTCGCCATTTTATTACCACTACGACCACTACCACAGTCGAGCCTTCACTTTCCGAACCATTTTATGTGATATTGTTGTTTTTTTTAACCACCTCAGTGTTTGGCAAATGCTGCCTGTATCATTATAACGATTTATGGTGCGATACACAAACATTTCATTCACTTTGAGATGCCTGATTTCACGAACAATAGTGATTTTTCACTCAAATATAACGCAATCACACTAAGTATTACGTTTGAATTCCATTTCGAATAACTTTTGTTCTATAAAACTTAGACGCAAATGCTTGTGGTAGCTTGTAAGCAATATAAACAGCTGTCATTGTTATGAATTTGACATAGTGGGCAATATCGCGTTGCCAGATATACCGGCGTGAAGTTGGTAACACTTCCACTATTGTTTTTATTACCTTTTCTACCACTATTTTCTTTTAAGAAATAAAGTAAAGGAAACCTAAAAAATTTCACAATTTTTAAATTTAATAAAATTTTCATTTGATTACCTTTCAAATAAGATTTGATTTCCAAAGATTTGATAGTACATACTTAAAATGTTCATTAATTTTTTATCTTTTTAAACTTAGTCACAGGACGAAAATTTCTAGAAAGAAAATTTCAAATAACAAAAATATGCAAAAACTATGAATCCAGAATTGCCCTGTAGAACTTACTCTAATAGAATCCGAAGTGAAAATCCATGTCAAAGACAACTGCTTAAATTTTTGCCGCATAGTGCAATCAATTGCATTAGCTTGGTACTTTTTTATCACAAAAATAATGTAACCATATACATATATGTAGTAAAGGGTGTTTTTTTTGAAGTGTGGTTTTCAGAGTTGGTCTTTTTGCAAGCTGTCACTTGATTTATGCTCAGTTTGGTTTGCCATTTCATAATGAATAGACTTACTCCTGACTAATGTTTGCAAATTATTGAAATTTATTATCAAAATTCTTGCGCTGTGAAAAAAGTGTTTCGCAAGCTTCGTCCATTTAGCGACGAAGCTAATTTTTGGCTCAATGGATACGTGAATAAGCAGAATTGCCGTATTTGGAGTGAAGACCAACCAGAGGCAATTAAGCAGCTACCAATGTATCCCGAAAAATGCACTGTTTGGTGCGGTTTATGAGCAGGCGGCATCATTGGGCCGTGCTTCTTCAAAGACGATGAAGGCCGCAACGTTGCGGACAATAGAGAAAGGTACCGTTCGATGATGACAGGCTTTTGTTTGTCGAAAATGCAAGAATTAGCCTTGGCCGACATGTGGTTCCAACAGGAACCGTGCAATTAAGAGCCGAATTTGATGATCAGTTAATCTCACGTTTTGGTGTAGTCAATTGGCCACCAAGATCGTGTGATTTGTCCCCGTTAGACCATTTTTTGTGGAGCTATGTTAAGTCTCTTGTGTATAGGGACCAGTTAAACACGATTACTGCTTTGGAAGCCCACATTAAACGCGTCATTGGTGAGATTCCGAGATTCCGGCCGAAATGTGTGAAAAATGTGCCAAAATTGGACCTGCAGAATGGTCCACTTGAAGCGTAGCCGCGGGCAACATTAAAGTGAAATTATATTTAAAAAGTAAATGGCAGAAATTGATTTATCGATCCAAATAAAAATTTCATTCACTTTTATAAAATTACTTCTTTTTCTTTATTTTCAAAATCGAACCTTTTAAAAAAAATCACCCGTTATATGAACTATATTAACTAAATAAAAGTATGTGTGTATCATTACCAAATGTGTAAATTACGGCTTTGATAGACCCAAAAAAAACGCATACTCCATTGAGTAAGCCTATTGAAGTAAATATTTTATTTGCACTTATTCACGCAAATATTGTATGAAGACCTACCTTCTAATTAAGCAGAACACATCGTAAACATATCAATTTGGACATACTCCGCTACATCTCGCCTACAAACATAAAATAGATTTTTATGATTATCACACTTAAATAAAATTTCATTGTACTGAATCTTCTCCAGGAAATACAAAAAACCAGTAACAACAATACAATGCAACATGCAATGTAATGGAGTGCAGAAAATGGCAATTAAATTAGGCCAAGTCGTAAGTAAATCAAAAGTGTATAAAGAAACTGACTGCAGCCACACATCATCAGGAACAAATTATGACATTCTGTCTTTTGTCAGTTACATTTTGACACGCATAATAATATATCGAAAGAAAAAAATCACCGAAACACAGAAAAACCAGAGCACACAAGTTGGCTAAGTGCTAACTAAGAACGTTAAGAATTGTGTTAATCACATTAGGCAGGCGGAAAAAAAGCAGAAGGTACTAGTAATAGTATCGGTATACATATGCCCAATAAACTTTTACAATAAACTGATTTCCAATTACTTGACAGGCTATAGACATTTCTAAACATGAAAATCTCAATTCAGAACTTTAGTACTATAAAAAATTTATCACTTCTCAAGTTTCTTTCATTAGTTTAATGTTGCATCGAGAATCGAAATAGAACCCAATTTTTCATTGGTAAAGCTTAATGATTCACGAAATAAACGGTGAAAAGGTATAAAAACTGGCAGTATTCATTCACATTTCAATGAAAACAATTTCTCATCCCATAAAAGTTAGTTCTTTAAAAAAATATCACTTCTAAAGTTTCTTTCATTAATTTAATGTTGCATCGAGAATCGAAATAGAACCCAATTTTTCATTGGTAAAGCTTAATGATTCACGAAATATATGGTGAAAAGGTATAAAAACTGGCAGTATTCATTCACTTTTCAATGATAACGAATTCTCCTCCCATAAAAGTTAATTCTTAAAAAAAATACCACTTCTCCAGTTTCTTTCATTAGTTTAATGTTGCATCGAAAATCGAAATAGAACCCAATTTTTCATTGGCAAAGCTTAATGATTCACGAAATATATAGTGAAAAGGTATAAAAACTGGAAGTATTCATTCACTTTTCAATGAAAATAACTTTTCATCCCATAAAAGTTAGTTCTTTAAAAGAACATCGCTTCTCAAGTTTCTTTCATTAGTATAATGTTGCATCGAGAATCGAAATAGAACCCAATTTTTCATTGGTAAAGCTTAATGATTCACGAAATATATGGTGAAAAGGTATAAAAACTGGAAGTATTAATTCACTTTTCAATGAGTAGAACTTCTCATCCGATAAAACCTGTACCCAACTTCTTTGGTGGAATTGGGGATTTGGTGATAATATCACTCAGAATATTAACTTCCCGAAACAAAGCGATTAAAATCGTTCATCATTCAGATCATTCAGAAAATAGAAGAAACTACTCTGCTCAGAAGTTACTGTAAAATAATTTTACTCCACGATTTTGTTCCCTAAGTTTTCCAGAATTGTTTATTGGGTAGCCCGATGCAATCATAAAGTAGAGCGTCACACAAATCATGAGCTATTTTAACTTACTAAAATTTGAACATGTAATGCACTTTTATTGATTACAAAGAAGCACAAGACAAAGAAGAAAAAGAAGAAGAAGAAGCAGAAGAAAAAGTAGTGAAGTGAAAAAAGTAAAACAAGAGCGTTAAACTCAATCAAGGGACATCTGCAAGATATCAACGCTTCACATACGAGAATCTCTTATGAATATGAATAGCTGTATATTGTGTAGATATGTATGTTTTTATAACTGTCACGCATAATAATAATAAAAAATAAAAATAATATACATTTGCGATTTCATTTTATGATTTTCTAATGGAAATCTGATGGAATTATCTTTTCTTTTCTCATATTTTGTTAAACCACACACCTGGACGCAGAAGCAACCAAGCAATTTTCAATGCTTTCGGGTGAGTACAGCAAACATCAAAGGAATACAACAAGCACCCTTTTTTTGTGCTTTGCCAAGAGGTACGTACCCAGAGCAAAATATCAACTGACCAGCATTGACCTAAGATGACCTCAAGATGTTTTTTATTCTTCTCTTTCTCGGTACTTTTTACCATTTGCATATGTACTCGAAGGAAAATATAAATTTTGACAATTGAAATTAGAACAAGATTTTTTATGTTTTTCATATTAAAGTACAAATCTTGATTAGTTTCTTTATTCTGCATTTTTTTTTTTGGGTAAAGTTAATTAAAAACGTGGGGAAAAAATGTTTAAAGTTATTTGCATTTTTCTATGATTTTTCAGATTAAATTTATAGAATTTAATTAAATTGACAATCAAGTTTTGATATACTGGCATTTTATTTATGCATAAAAAAGGATGTCTATTTAAAAAAAATGTTTTGAAGTTTAAAAAATAAGGTTTATAAGGATTTAAGGGATAATGAAAAGTTAGCACACCTTTTATAAATTCAAACTCCAAGAAACTGATCACAATATAAAACAGCGATTTGTGTCCTCTTCTGCAAAATACGATAGGTTTTAGTTATAATGAGAATGTCAGACAGTCTTTTGCAATGTAATACTTTTACGGAGGCTCTGTTTGACCATTAAATCTTCTTAATGCCCAAAACACTGCAAAAAAATAACTAATTTTTTTTTTTGTAGTAGCACCCTCTAATCTCTTAAAGAGCTCAGGTGTTTTTCAAGTGTCTATGTTTCACTTTCACACTAGTTGTTTTCTTTTTGTTTGTTATTTTTTGTTTTGCTTGTGATTTATAAAGAGCTCATTTTTACGCTCTCTGAAAAGAAATTTCAAATCATTTTGTTAAACTGTTAAGCTCATAAAATCATCAACTTCTTTCATAACTTCTCTCTCTCTCCCTAAAATGTATAATAACTGATGCTGTAACATTGTTTAACCCCATTAAATTGCATATTTGTTTTGAGGCATAAACTATGCACTTTCAACCCATTCTGTACCTTTTCTTATTCATCTCCCCGGATGCTGTAGAAAAAATCTTTGAAAAATTTATAAAAACCCCTTCTGCAATATTCGTCCCCTTTCGTCATTTTCAATCAATTGATCATGTTTTTTTTTTCTTAAGATCAAATGTAACCCTTTTTTGCTTTACAATTGCAATGAAATTGGGTTAATTTTTAATGAAAAGATTTAGTGAACTTTGTTTTTAATTTGTACACAGAAATGTCATGTGTCAGATTGTAAATAGTGAGTGAACGGGCTGACTGGTTCAAAGGCTACCTACACATAAATTTGGTCCAATTTTTTTCCATCTTCTTTTGATTAATATTTTGTTTAGCATTTCACATTCATTTTTTATGATGGACATTAGGTTTTGATGGACATTTTACCGTTAAATTGGTTCTTGATATGAAAGGGTTATTGTTTTTAACGCAAAGAATGTAATTTCTGATTTATATTAATTATGAGCTTATATTAAAAATGTTCTTGGTAAATTTAGCTGTGAGACGTATGAGAATTTGTTTTGAAAACGTATAAATGAGTACAGCTTTAAATACCTAACAATTTTAATTAAATTTCCCCAATTTAAGTATTGTTAACTTCAAAATAATAAAATTTATTGTAGTTTTTTTACAATAAATTAATATTTTTGACTTCGGATAAAATTCGACACTCCGGATAAAATTTGTCTTTTTTATCCGGAAGCGAAATTAAATGTATTTTTGTTAGAAACTTGAATTTTCTTTTAAAAATATATAGTTTTTGTTTTCGGATAAAGTTTTAGAAACCGGATAAAATTTATCCGTTTTATCCGGGTATGGAAATATGTGTGATTGTGCAGTAAATTTATATGGAATGCAATAAAAAATTAGGTATTAAGAATTATTCTAGTGTAAGTGGCCAAAAAATGGGAGATACTTAACTTTTTAATATACATAATTTAATATCTTATTGGTATTGTGTTTGTGGAAACTTAAAACTTCACTAAAACAAAATCGCTCCAATACAATATGGCTACCAAAGTGCCAACCAAATCCTTTAAAATGGTCATACTAAATTGATTTATCTATAAGCTAAGATAAAATCTTATAAGAAACTCCTAGCCATGATTTATTTCAATGTTTTGTGGTTTCACTTTTACATTTTCACATCTGCATTTTCAACTGTTAAAAATACAACTTTGCAATGATAAATGAAAGTAACCATTTTGTCAAATAAAATATCACATATGATGTATGTAGTGTTGTAATGTAAAATAGAAGATAATAAAATTCGAATTAGTCACAGCAACAGATAAAAATTTGTAATTAATGTGCGTTCAAGGCATAAAAAGAATGAGTGAGATTTTTCTACCAAAAATGCACAGTAAGTTATAATTTCTGTTTTTTTTTTGCATTTCAGTTTTTTTTTTTTTTTGTAAAATCATAGCCTCACACCCCGAAAACAAAATCAGTATAGTTAAGCCGAATAGAAAATGAAAATGTCGTTACAAAACTGTCAAAGTAATGCAGTTTCTATGTAGTGTGAATTATAAAATCAATTTTTACAAAAATATACAGGAAACATTGCTAGAAAAATCATGAAGTGCATTTTCCCCAATATCATGCGTAACGAACAATGATTTGACGTACATATGTACATATATATGTATATACTTACTTAGGTACAAAGGTAGGTACCACCAAGTAATGAACCCCTCTCGAAGTAAATAATTTTTGCATATTCGCACATTTTCTCAATTAATTTCATAACAAAATGAAAATGCGGCATGCTACATGCTGCTGCTACTGTCAAATGTAATGGCATAGAAAATTGTTGCATATCGTTGTTTGTACATTGGTATTGTTGTTTTGGTGTTGCTCACATACCCGCTCCCTTTTTCTTTTTTTTGTACTTTAGAAGTGAGTCTTTGGAAATTTCGCTGCGTCTTTTATCTTTGGCGATAATGATTGCACAACATTTTCATAATTTTTTGTTGTTTTTTTTTATTTTGTAAACGTGCTACAAATTTCCCTCTTAAAAATTTATTTTTTAACTGTGATGATTTTTTATTATTTTCTTACAACTTGTTCACCTTTGACCTGTTTTCTTATATTTTTCATGTCGTTGGGCAAATATTTTTTGCAAGCTACTGGCGGCATACAATGGATTTTCTCTTACTTCAAATATGAATATTTTTAATGGAAATAAGTATTTTATGTGTGTGTGTGTGTAGAACAATTAAAATTGCATTCATTGTTTGGGCGCCAAAAGAAAAATATTCATAAGTCAATGTGTATAGTACATACTAAGTAGAAAGTGATGCCTGCCTTCAACCTTAAACAGAAGTTAAGAGTAGCAGGCATGGAGTATGTACACACTCATAAATAGGGTACACTTCTGTGTATGCATACCCTATGACTTTATATTTATTACAATCTGCTCGATAATGTGTAAATATTTTTTATTTGACTGCTTTGTTCAAAGTTATTATTAAAAGTAAAATAAAAATTCTTGTAGATTATCGCCGAGAATGCAATGGACTTGAAAACTATTGAAAAGGAAAATCTTTAATTAATTTTTCTCAATATTGATACAAAGATCTCTTGATATTGACATATAACGTATTTTCTGTTGCAACTTTATTAACAGAAGAAGAAGAATTTGTAATTTATTACAACCAAAACGTAGATTCGTTTTGCTCCAGTAAGGATTTCAAAAGTTCTGTCATCATTCAATTGCTTCGAAGTGAAACGAGTAAATGCACACAAGTAATATTCTTAGAAAAAAGCAAAAATTTTTTTTCATTGGCTGCATCTATTTCTGAAGAAGAAAGGTGAACTATCTCTCAGATATCGGAAAGAAAATATTATAATCAAAATTGCTTCTGACACTCCAGTGAGAAATCATTCAGCTGATACAGATTCTAATTCAACAATCTTAAAACTTTACAGAGTTTTTTTTGCCACCTGTTCGGCCCTCACCTGAAATTTCTGGGCTTTAGACATGATTTCTGAGCTAATGTCAATATCTCTGAGCTTCCAAGTAATGCCTGGTCTGTAATAGTAGAGATGTTAAACTGCCTAATTCAAGCCTGAGCTTTTTTCACAAATCTCGCAATTTATCGGGTGAGCCTAGTTGACATGACAATGCATTTTGCACAAATATTTTTGTTGGTATCAATTAGCCCTCAAATTGTAGCTATTGAAAGCACAAATTTCAATAAAAGAATTATCATTTTTTTTTTCACACAAATATCTATCAAAAGCTTAGAATTAATAAAATTTCCAGATCTGATTAAAAACAATAACCCTTTCTTATCAAAAAGGAGTTCAACGGTCAAATGTCTATCAAAAATCTAAAGCCTCTCGATTTGACATCATAAAACATGAATGAATAAAAAAATGAAAAAATCACAAAAAACTATTAATAAAAACAAAAAAGCTGCACAACTGGACCAAACTAACCTTTGAACCAGTTAGTTCACTTATCTACCAACTGACACATGACATTTCTGTGTGCAAATTAAAAAGAAATTTCACGAAATCTTTTCATTAAAAATTAACCCAATTTCATTGCAATTGCAAAGCGAAAAAGTGTTACATTTGATCATAAAAAAAAACAAGATCAAAACAAACCAGATCTTGAAGAGTTGATTAAAAATTATAAAAGGGGACGAATATTGCAGAAGGGGTTTTTATACATTTTTCAAAGATTTTTGTTACAGCAGCCAGGGAGATGAATAAGAAAAGGTACAGAATGGGTTGAAAGTACACAGTTAATGCCTCAAAACGAAGTTAATTGAATGAGGTTCCATCCCCTTTTCTTTTAAAGGAGTATCCCTTCTTTTTAGTTTTGAGCAAGAGTTCTAGAAAAATTTTAAAATTTTATTGAGTTAATAGTTAGTCAAAGGAGTGAAAGTTCGAGGGGTGTTTTGATATTTTATTATTTATTTGTTATCTGTTGAAAGATCAGAGTCAAATTAGTTTCAAAAAGTCACTTTGATTTTTCTTTTCTATTATGAAGTTAATAAAATTTTTACTAAATAATATAATTGATTTTTAATAAAATATATTGATGTTTACTTCAACTCAGAGTAATTATCAGAATATTCGCTTTATGTATTTTTTATAACTAATATTCACAGTTCTTAAGTCTGGAGATCAAACCCTCCTGTTCTGGTTTGATCTCCAGACTTAAGAAAAAACCAATTTCCGAATATTAGTTGTAAAAAATACATAAAATACTGGAATTTCAAACTGGAACTCAGTTTAGTATCTAGGCTAACCTGATAGCTTACTTTCTTGGAACTGATATTAATGGTGGTTATTACTTTTTGTCTGGAAATTGAACTTGAGGCAACTGGTGCCCCAGTCTAATACGCTTTCACTAGGTTAAGGTTTGCAATAAGAATAATGTCCTTTATTGATGAAGATCATGACGAGATTAGAAACATCAACAGACGAATCTAAAGTGGAAAAAACTAACCTACCCCTTCCTGATAAATATCCCCAGCCATTACGATTGTTGCTGCGGAACTAATTGACTATTTGAAGGAACAAGAAACCATAAACTCCCTCTTCTCTTCAGCAAACTCTCATCACTTTCAGTGTCGGACAAGCAAATAAGTACACCTTAAACCACAAACCTTAAAAGATATTTCTCTAGGCTTATGATAAATTTAAAAGGCATTTACTTTTATTCATTTATTCCATAAATGTTTAATTTTTTCTTAAAACAAAAACCAAATCAATTCAGTGTAAAAAAAGAAATTTGAAAGTTATACATAAAATCACATTTCAAAAGGACAAAAAAATAACAACACTTCAATTAAAAAAGATAATTTATAAAATATTGACTCAAATTGTTCACTAATGCTAATATTTTGTGGAATAGACTTTGTTAAATAAAAACCGCCTTACACCCAGGCTACTTCCAGAGACGTGGAAGTAGCCTGGGGTATGGATTACCACGCTCTTTGAATGCTTTGCCACAATTCGTCTTTGTTGTTAGCTCTGGTACTGCCAATCTTCTCTTTGACAATATTCCACAAGTTCTCGATTGGATTAAGGTCAGGAGATGGTGAAGGCCAGGTCATAACGGGAATTCCATTATGGGAAAACCAAACTCGCGCAAGGATTGAGGTGTGCTTTGGGTCGTTATCCTGTTGCAACTGCAATTTCAGGAGCATTTCCCATTCAGCATAAGGAAGCATCACCTCCTGAAGGATGTTTACGTAAAGAAATCTGTCCATCGTTTCTTTTAACCAATACAGAGGGCCCACACCATACCAAGAGAAGCATCCCCATACCATGATGCTTCCACATCCGTGCTTAAACGTCTTCCTAGTATATTTTGGGCTCAATTCTGCATTTGTCGGGCGTCTAACACCCATCACTTCCAACAAGATTCTATCACTTCCAACAAGATTCACCTTGCTTTCGTCTTTCCATAATACGTTAGGCCATTTTTTTGCATTA
Source organism: Palloptera scutellata (assembly GCA_958295655.1). Taxonomy (NCBI): domain Eukaryota; kingdom Metazoa; phylum Arthropoda; class Insecta; order Diptera; family Pallopteridae; genus Palloptera; species Palloptera scutellata. Next base: position 84,798,191 of record OY282450.1, on the reverse strand, counting down.
ATTGAACTATCCCACTCAACGTGCGCTTCGGCGAACTCTATGGGACACTTTCGATGTCTTTGTGTCAACATTGGTACTTTTCGTACTGTTCTCTCACACATTTTTTTTTCACCAAACGTCTCCTTACTGATCGAGCACAAATTTGAACCCCTGTCTCCTCTCTAATTGGGGCAGCTGCCTTAAATGGATCGCGTGGCGCCAAAATTTGTATGCGATTGTCATCTGCACTTGTAGTTTTGCGGGGCCTACCTCTCTTGCAATGAAATTTTTGAGGTAATAAAGATTGGTAGAAAAATGTCGAGGATCTGCTAAATTTTTGAGGTAATAAAAATTGGTAGACAAATGTCGAGGATCTGCTATTTGACGTATGCTTTGTCCCTCATTTCGCAGTTTTTTCACCAAATCACGCTCCTCCTTGCTACAGTGCTTTGCTTGACCCATTTTGCTGTGACATTACGGAATAGTTTACATTTAATTTGTTGAATTAACCTCAATGCTACCATTTAAATGCTTACCAGTACAAATTATAAAAAAATTTAAGTTTTATTTGTAAAATATATATTTTTTCGTCTGCTGTTCTTATTGAATTGTCCGCCTTCGAATGCTTCGCTTAAACTTTTTTGTTTGGGAGTCCCCGAAAAATATTTAAATGTAGTGTTGCCACCTAACAATTTATAAAGTATATGCCATAGCATTTTCTTCTCTATAAAAATTGATGAAATTGATGAAATGCTCCTACCAGCATAGGGGAAGATCAACAAAAAAATAATTTTAAGCTGAGACGATCTTTCTCTAGAACTTCATCATATGGCAGAGGTCAGTTAATGAAGGAGAATGCTGATTAGAGGCTATTGGACACTAAGCCATGGACAGATAAAATTAATGAAATTTATAAAAATCTAACGACTTATGATATTTACATACTTCACTGAAAGTTACAGATTAGCCTGGTTGATTCCAACAATTTCTTGAGGGTGGTTGAGTTTTCGCTAATTTCCTGCGAAATTGTCAAAAAATTATAAAATTTGTATTATTGCCATTAGTTAGATAAGGATGAAAGCTTGCAGTTTTCACGAATATTGCGCTTGATATATAATTTAGAGGCTTTAGACTAAATAGTGTTAAACAATCATTTATAATATATATTTATAAAAATATTAACAACAACACTTAAGATTTCAGTTGAAAAAATTCCCATAATTTCCGGATCTTTTTTAAATATCTTGAATAATATAGTTTTCTATCACATTCGTATAAAAAGTTGCAGAAAATTACGTCAATAAAAATTTCTAAACCATTCCAAGCGCCAATTTTAAATACCTACAAAAATGATAAAAATTCAATTTTCAGAAATACTGATAAGCATTCGTTGCTGTTTCAAACACTTTCCACGCTTTATGCCGTATTGCGTCTATGAGTTTTTACCCAGCGCCAACAAAGTTTCAATCCTCGGCCTGCTCGCATTGAAATTGAATTTCTTATTGAGAAAAATTTCCCAAATAAGAAAATAAATTGAGTAAAATACAAATACCAAATTTAAGTAGCACAATTTGGCGCTCATTATCGTTGTCACTTTTGCTCTTAAGTCCCAGGTGCTGCGGTTGTCGCTTCTATTGATGTAATTTGTGCGAGCAGTATTGCTCTCGTCACACAGTACATAAACCACATACTCACACACACAAAAAGACAGCTACAGATTAGAGTACTTAATGATTGGAGTGCGATTCTCAAACTAACTCAGTCATTTAGGGGCGGTACTTAAAATTTCCTGCAACATTGTGCTTTGAGTTTATTTTCGTTTGAGTGCACAATTCTGGAACATACTCAAAATTTCTATGTTGGAGTTTCGTTAATTTTTTTTTAAAATTATGAATATTTAACATGAGTTGTTTTTATAACAGCAGACTTGAATTTCCATGAATATTATAATGAAATTGCCGCTGTTAAGTCGGAAGTGAAAAAGAAGAGGATTTTATTTGGTTTTAAAGGACGAGGGATGGAGTGTTGAAAAGAAGTTTTTTACAAGAGGAGCGATAACTCTTTAAGGTTTTCAATAAATTTAATATATTACTTAACAAAGATAAGCTCGATTAAAATGAATTTTAAATCTTCCTGATTTGTGCTAAACCCAGAGATAGGCTCCTAAATTGAAAGCAAATTAAACTGAAACTAAATTTTAGAATCCAGCGCAATAATCACCAACTATATTGCCACTATTAAACAATTATTTTACGAGACAGTGGCGGACCTAGTAAAGGGGCTACAAACCACGATAAAAATATCAAAATTAAATTCAGATCAAAACTGGTACTTAACTTAAGATTCAATTCAGACTAAGGCTTAGAATAAACTTAGTCTAAATCTCAGACTACACTCAGACCAAAATTCAGTTCAAATTCAAATCAAAACGCAGACCAAAACTTAAACTAAAATTCAATCGAAATTTAAAGTAAAACTCACACCAAAAATCGGACCAAATCTCATCTTAAACTTCGACCGAACATAAACCAAAACTCAGTCCAAATCTCAAACCAATTACTTTTACTTTTACTTTTAATGGCACAACAACCCATGGAGGGCCTAGGCCGAGCTTTTCGCATCCACTCATGTTGTGCATGTTATATTTGTACATGAATGGAAGGGACCTACAGTTTAATGCCGAATCCGAACGGCAAAGTGGAAAGCTTGTCATAGCAATTTTTACTCTTGTAGGTTTGCCATTGCCTGCCAAGAGGTGGTGCCGTGTAGAAAAATCTTTTTTTTCTTTCTGATTTTGCCTGTGCCGAGATTCGAACCCCGGTCAACTCTGCGCAGCAGTCCAACGCACTACCACTACGCCACAGCGATCTCAAACCAATACTTGACTTAAAAATTGCAACTAACCTCAGACCAACAATCAAGCAAAAATTCAATTCAAACACAGACGAAGACTCAGCTAAAAATTCACATAAAATTCTAACCATTATTGAATATTGTTCAACCAAAACTCGTACGTACCATTTTCAGACCAAAATTTGACCGCAAATTCAGACCAATACCTAAATAAAACGTCAGGCCCAAGTTCATATCGAACTCAGACCAAAACTCAAACCAATATTCCAACCAACAATCATACCCAAACTTAGCCCGAAAATCAAACATAAATTAAGGTAAAAAAAGAGAAAAGTCAGATAAGAGTTCGGACCAAAAATCGAACCAGATTCTCTCTAATGTTACCACATAAAGAACTGATCCTAATAATTTAGAGTTATTGTAGTCAGATTTATTGTAAAAAAAAGGAGGAGTGCATCCCCACATAGACCCCCTCGGTGGATTCGTAACTGTAACTAGAAATTTTTATTTCGGGAAATGTTAATTGGAATCGAATACGGGAGTCGAATCATCTGATCCGAGAACGCGTATAACTTGTCACGCAATTCACTTCGAAATTATATGAAATGAAGAATAGTGACGAATTGCTCGTTCACGGATCAGACAATTCGACCAGTTTTGACCAGTTTTTAAGTTATATCTGAGAAATAATATTGTCTTTGAAATTATTTTTCGTTTCAAGTCTTTAAAATGTCAATACGATTGAAGGAGGCAGACGAATATGATTTTAAAATCCACTAGCTTTTGCTTGGACATTGTCTTTTATCACCCGGAGGCAAGAGTTGTTCAGGAGAATGAAACGATTAGAGTTTTGAAAGAGGTTCTTAGAATATACATATATACTTAGTACATAAATAAAATATGTCCATTCAAATAAAATGCTCCTCCAAAGAATTAGAAAGCGTGTAAAGCTCATATCATTACCCTAATGTATAAAGGCCCTAATTAACACTTTTTTTTCACTATCGGGTTTTTGTCAGATTCTAAGATGTGAATTTTCCTCCCCGAGACTCCTAATTTGAATTCGGAAAAAATTTTACTTTGAAAAAAATGTTAGCTAGTGCCTTTCTGCAGTAAGGTAACGATAAGCATACACACTTCTATGTTGTTGTCTTAGTAGTCAATTATTAAGCAGCGTATTAGACTATTATCTCATGGTTTCAGGTTTAATTTCTTATTATCGAATTTCCTTTGAAATTTTTGTTTTTCTACTAATGGGACGCTGATTAGGAATCCAGGATCGATCATCATCCACCAACAACAATTTTAAACTTAAGATGAAGCGGAGAAAAACTATTGCCAACAGGTTCTACTATGGTCACGGTATGCAATTGAACAGCAGACTGACTCTTCTCTTCTTGGACGAAAATAACGCACGCGAAGGACTTATTCCTTCCTGTTTTAATGTGTGGTCAAGGAACTATTAGGAACCAACGATAAGAAGTTGTTCGAAGTATTTGATCGATCATCGAATTCAGTGCCAACTACGTAAGATCTAGATTTCTAGTTTAAATTTGAGTATAAATTTAAGATGAATTTTGAATTGATTTGCTCTGATTATTGGCTTGAAAACTAAAATTTACAAAATCAGCCCTTCCTAAACCCAAAACCTAGGGAGTATTACCCCACTTTACCTATCAAAGTAGATGCTTGACCTAGGTTCTAGGTCAAGAATTATGCTACCGTTCCTGTTATGAAAGTAATATTTTTATGTCAAAAGGAAGGATTCTCCAATTTCATGCCGAAACCGAAATGGCAAATAAAACCTTTTTTTTAGGATATTGTAAAGGGTGTTTTTTTTTGCTAATTACTTTTCGACGTTTATATTGCTGACAGTTCACGCGTGATTCTTGACATGTGTCAAGAAAAATACTAGGTTTGGTTTGCCATTTCATCGTGAATAGATTTGGGCGTGAACAACGAGAAAAATGTGTTTCGCAAGCTATGCCCATTTTATGGTCGTCATAATTGACCCACAGAACAGACTATTCAGCTCATTGTGACTAAATTTCGCACCAGTTTCACTTTATTGGACATCAATCCACCAAATCGTATCCATAGAGTGCGTACCGAAGAGAATATTACTGCTGGATCCGCCAGTATTGAAGAAGATCGCGATATGTCCATCCGGCGCCGATCGCAGCAATTGGGTTTGTGTTATTCGACCACCTGGAAGATTTTACGCAAAGATCTCGAAATAATATCATACAAAATACAGCTGGTGCAAGAACTGAAGCCAGGCGACCTACCACAATGTCGAATTTTCGGTGATTGGGCCTTAGAAAAGCTAGATGAGGATCAGTTTTGTTATCGCAAAATTGTCTTCAACAACGATTCTCAGTTTTGGCTCAATGGATACGTGAATAAGCAGAATTGCCGTATTCGGAGCGAAGACCGGCCAGAGGCAATTCAGCAGCTACCAATGCAAGAAAAATGCACTGTTTGGTACCGTTTATGGGCAGGCGGCACCATTGGTACTTATTCAAAGACGATGAAGGCAGCAACGTTGCGATGAAATGAGAAAGGTATCGTTCGATGATAACAGACATTTTTGTGCCGAAAATGCAAGAATTGGACTGGTTCCAACAGGACGGTGCCACATGCCACACTGCACGCGAAACCATGCATCAATTGAGAGGCGAATTTGGTGAGCAGTTAATCTCACATTTTGGTGTAGTCAATTGGCCACCAAGATCGTGTGATTCGACCCCGTTAGACTATGTTTTCTGGAGTTATGTTAAGTCTATTGTCTATAGAGACCAGCCAAACACGATTACTGCTTTGGAAGCCAAAACATTGAACGCGTCATTGGTGAGATTCCAAGATTCCGGCCGAAATGTGTGAAAAACGTTGCCAAAATTGGACCTTCAGACTTTGGACCTTGAAGCGTAGCCGCGGGCAACATTTAAGTGACATACTTTACTTTTAATGGCACAACAGCCCATGGAGGGCCTAGGCCGAGCTTTTCGCATCCACTCATATTGTGCGTGTTATATTTGTACATGAATGGAAGGGACCTACAGCCGACTCCGAACGGCGAAGTGAAAAGCTTTTCATAGGCAATGTTTATTCGTGTATGTTTACTTAGTTTACTTTTAATGGCACAACAGCCCATGGAGGACCTAGGCCGAGCTTTTAGCATCCAATCATGTTGTGCGTGTTATATTTCTGCCTGCCAAGAGGTGCTGCCGTGTAGAAAAATAATTTTTTCTGCTTTTTTGTTTTTTTTTTTGTTTTTGCCTGTGCCGAGATTCGAACCCCAGACACTCTGCGTAGCAGTTCAACGCATTACCACTACGCCACACCGACAACATTTAAGTGGCATTTAGTTCAAAAACCAAGCTCTTAAAAAATCACCCTTTATATACCATGCTCTTTTTTCTGCTGGGTACTTAACTCATCATAACCTTTTGGGAAACTTCATTAACATAAGCAATTAAAAAAGGCGTTAACATAAATTTTGAGCAATACCAGATACAAATTGCAATACAATTAATAACCAAAATGTAAAAACAAAACAAATGAAAAAAAATTTTAAAATAATATTTCATCTATTTAACATGCGTTGAACCATGAGAATATAACAAAATATTGTTTATTTATATATGAGATTGACTTCCTCGTTTGATATAAAAGTTCCCAAAAAAAAAAAAAATTTACATTTAAAGCCAAAGCGAAGCGACTTTCAAATAAAATTCCGATTTTTTCTCACAGCTTCAGCAAACTAAATTGGAGAAATAATTAATGATGCCACGGCACTGTGCAAATATTAGCAAATTATTGTCGTTTATAAATAATGAAATGTACACGAATAATTTTTAGCTAGATGCGCCTCCATTCTTCGCTTCACACATTCACTCGCTCATTCAATCATTCATTCATTCATTTGACTTCCATTCAGGGCTTCCAAGGTTTAGGTTGGCTGCATTGAAAGATGAAACGTCGTATTTACATTTAGCTTCTGTTTGACAAATGTCAATTTCGTATAATTTCTATAATTTCTTTGACTTGATTTCCCAAAATAGAAAAACACACACACACACGCACACACAAATCAGTTGTATCAACCCTCGCTTATACACAGTACATACATATGGTACATGTAAGGAAGGAAGGGGGCGCTAATGATGTCTCTCTGTAGTATGTACTATGAAAATTTACTATCTTTCACTGTTCGTTGCTCAAATATTTGCACTTTTCCATTTGTTTGATTTAGTTTCATTCTGCACTTTTTCTTTCTTTCCTTCTTTCTTTCTTTTTGGTATAGTTTTTTTTTTTTGTTGGCCCATTTAATTGATGTCAACCACTGCAGTAATTAAAAACACCTTTTCACTGTCATTCATTCCGCTGTACTCTTTCTGTATCTGTGTGACTGCATTTTGTTGGCATGTTAAGAAAATTTGTCAAATTTGCCAAAATGACATCAATTTATCAAAATCAAAATCAAAATTCGCAGCGCATCTTTAATCTCTGCTAATGATCGTAAATTATTTAATATATTTAGAAGTTATCCGAAATGAATAATTGAAATAATGAATAGTTTTGTATTTCGATTTTTAACATCTGAATTATTAATAATGAAATTTTCTATTTAATCAGTACTTCTAGATATTTAGTTATTAACTATCAGTTTATTGCAAAAGTTAAGCGAATCTTCACAGAGCTTGAAAATCTTCACACATGCAAATGTCTTAGTATTGAGTCTCCTAGTCCTCCCCTAGACTCCCAAGTTCACTTATTAGCTTTGTTTGTTTCACCTTCAATCTTTGGTCAAAACATCCTTGTTTGTTTCGCCTTTCACCTGTGATCAAAACAAATTTCAATATTTTCGTCATCACACTTAATCGAAACCAAATCACTTAAGATTGATAGTATCATAAAAAAATTCAATTCTGATCTTTGATCTAAATATGAATGATTTCCAAATCTTAGTATTGAGTTCTCAAGTCCTCCCCGAGGCTCCCAAGTTCACTTATCATCTTTGTTTGTTTCACCTTTCACCTTTGATCAAAACAAATTTCAATATTTTCATCATCACACTTAATCGAAACCAAATCACTTAAGATTGATAGTATCATAAAAAATTCAATTCTGATCTTTGATGGGAAATAATATGGGAAATAATTAAGAATACTCATGACCCAGTTTGTATGATTTCTAATGCAAAAAAGATTAATCTGTTTTCAAACTATTCTACAAAAAATTTTTGACCTAAACCAAAATAACACAGTGCAACAGAATTTCAACTTTTGCTTTAAGCTAATTTTCTAATTTTCAACAATTTTCCACTGACTTTAGGGTAATTCGCAGACGCTGATCATAAATCTGAAATTAGTTTTTCTGCATTTCGTCTAGTACTCACAAAATCTGGTCGTCAGGTATAAAGATTGGGGTATTCACAGGCTAAAGTAGGTAAGTAGGTAGGTAGGTACATAGCATGGCAATTTCCTCCAGCGAAAATTCAGTTACCGACCGCTAGTGCGCCGTTTTGGTATCATATCCTCATTGTGTCTATGGGTTTTAATTGTTGCCTACTAGCACCAATCTCCATGAGATTGAAAAATTGAAGAAGATTTCCGATTTCGTAGTGGGGAATCTCGGTTATATTGTCTGGAAAGGGTTTTTCGAATGATTTTAGTTTAGTTATGTGTAAGAGCCAGAAAGAGCAGGACAGTGACAGAGAAAGTGAGAGAGGAAGTTTTCCTTTCTTCCAGGTCATTGCAGTACTTGCAGTGTCTGTTGTGTGGAATACTGAGTCTGGTCGCATGATCGGCTATTGTCCAGTGACCCGTACCGCAGTCAGCCAGGCTACGACAGATCGAGTGTGACACAGTAGTTACTTGTTTCTACTGCGGCCAAATTTTGGCCATGTTTTCATGGTTACAACGCATATCGTTAGTATTTTCCATCTGATTTTTCAACTCTGCCCTCAAAATTGGGTGTTTATACCTTTCTAAAAATACCGAACAGGAGAAAAACCGTTCAGAAAACTGTCATACTATCTTCGTACCAAATATTTCTAGTTAAAAAATAGGGTGGGTCCCGGAATTTCAAAACCACCTCCGGGGTGGTCGACATTTCCCATCATAATAGTGCTTTAGTGCAAAACTTACCTTAGAAACGTGATCACCACCCTCAAATTACCTCAAAGCGGTTGGAAAATTGGAGGCCTACTTTTGTTGCTGCTCTGTGTAATTAAGATTAAGATCTTACCATTTTTTTCGTGACGATGAATGAATGATTTTTGTAAAGAGGAAACTATCCAGATCAATTGCTTCAAAGTATAGATCGCTATATGGGTCTCGATTTTTCTTATGGAGGGTTTCATCAATCTTCCTTCCAATCAACACAATTCTCTGCTTTCATAGGGAACACCCTGTGTGTTGAATGTATCAATAAAAAATAAATAAAAACAGAAAGAACGTTTAAAATGGCTAAGAAAGCTTATGGAGAGAGAGAGAGAGAGGGCGGCTTTATTCCAACTTTAATTCAATGGTGCAATTAATATTCAGAGTAAACTTGTTATAAAAAGTTTTTTTATCGCCTGAACTTCACAATTTTCCCACTTATCCACCACCTAATTGGGAATTTTTGGAGACGTTTTGTACCAAAAATCATATCGAACAACCTTATCTCAGAGGTCAAAGTTGTAGGACTTAAACCTATCCACCGATTTCAATCAGCTCACAATCGTGTACTGGAAAGTCTCCACCTAAAAGGAATAAGGAGGGAGAATGACAGAGGGAATGCAATCACAGTACACCGATAAACAGATAGTATGATTTTAAAATCATGACTGCTTTTAACTCACTCAGGTCAGCCCACTTGGGTCTCTTGATGTCACATGGAGTCCAATGGATGTTGACTTCAAAGCTGTAAAAATTTTCAAATCATAAAATTGGCATTTTCATGATTTAAAAAAAAAATACTACATTCTCAAATTAAAAAATTAAACTGTTCGAAATCTATTTGGATATGTTACTTTACCCATCCGTTTTTCTGCTTCGGTCACCGATCAGGTCGTTATGTACGTATATTTGTAATTTTAAAAATTAATTTTCCAAGATTTCCCATTGAAGCTACATGAAACTAATGTGATTTCCCTACAAACGAATAAGAAAACAAAATCGAAATAATTTTCATTTATTTTTTTGCAAGTATTCATTACCCCAAATAGAAAAATTCAACATCATCATAAAAACAAAATAAAAATAGAAAACAAAGTTAATAACCAACATTTGAACTATGCACAATTGCAGGCAATGCCAACTTATGCCAACAAGTTCATCCATTACCAAAGTATAGGTTACAGGCATGTTGCACATGCGCGCACAATGCGCACTTTTGCAATTACCCAGGAAGGAATAGATGCTACATATGTACGTAGCAAAAAGGCATTACCTGTTTAACTCAGTTGGAAGCGATAAGAGCTGTTCTGCAAAGATTGTCATAACTCAGAAGAATCATAAATTTTCGAGCATTACTTTCTAAGTTCTATACTATTGAGCATGTATATGTGTGTACCTAAGCTTTCCTTACTGGGTTAATTACTCACCATGCACTCCAAGTGGAAATCATCGATTATTACACTTTGAATCGTTACAGATAATGGTCAATCGCCATAGTGTTTTACAGCCAAGTGTTGAGAGGGGAAATACAATTTTGTTTCAGTATATTACAGAAAGGAAGGTGCAGACAGAGTCATAAACATGTGCGCATGGCGCATGGTTTCAGAATTGCAATTAACTGCGCACTGGAACAACGACATTGAGCGCATGGGGATTTTGATTGTCGATGTCTGATGTCTGGCATGAAAATAATTTGTTATAGTTACATATGATTTTTCATTATTTTTTTGTTTTTTTTATATTGGAAATAGTGTTTTGAAAACAAATTAAAAACTCATACTATAAATTTTTGTATGTAAACATAAATTTTGCACAAATTGAAGTCAATTTATTTTGCATTGTTTAAATCAATAAAGTTTGAATGTGAAATGAATCAGTCAATAAATTACCTTTTTTTCATATAATTTATAGGAAAAATGTTCTCATCATAATAATGTTTTTCTTCTTTCATAATACTCATAAATCATAACATTCTCTATACTAAATTAATTAATTAGTCGATCCGCCTATTGGTCTTGTGGTTAATTCTCATAAACTTCTTATATTTCTACCCATATGAATTGAATGAGAATTATAAGAAATTATACAAATATACCTCAGGCAGGCAATGACAAAACCGCAAAGTGATAATAACTTGCCACCTGACCATTCGGAACCGGCATTAAACTGTACGTCCAACCATGTGGTAGGTAGCACATTGGGCAGTTCTGGTCTCTGAACATTTCACAAGAAGAAAAAACAACAGACACTCTTAACAAGACCCACTGTTCAACAGTTCTCCAATAGAAATACTTTAAACTAGTTCAGAAGAATCTTAAACCTTCTAGTTAAATGCATCCAGTTTTCGAGAGCTTATGGGAGAAAAAGACTTGCATAGAAGTTATCGGATATAAGAGTCTAAAATGCAAACCAAAAGTCCAACTAAAAATCAACCCGAAATTCTTAACTTTAATTTAGACCTAAAATCATACACCGAAATCTAAACAAATCACATTAAAAATTAAACCAAAATTGCGAAATTATGAATATTCAAACTAAAACTCAGACCGAAAGACAAACTAAATTCATCACCAAAATTCAAACTAAAATTCAGACCAAAAATTTTACCAAAATTTCACTAAAACTCATATTAAAATCAAAAATTATTCCATAAATCTGATGAAAAAATGCAATTAAAATTCAGAGCAAAAATCAGTTCAAATTCCGATCAAATATCGACCTAAAAATCTGACAAGCTTTCCCCACCGAAAAGTTAAACCTAACTGAGACTGTAAAACTATTATCAAGCTCTCTAAAAGAAGCGTATGTATAAAATGGGCCTAAATTTTGTATATGTATATTGAGATCGATGTGTATCGATATGATAAATAGTTGCGTTGGAGAAAGGTTTTAAAACTTTGAGTTGGATTCGGCACGGTTCAAGATGAAACTGCTCAATATTTAAAGTTTTCCAAGCTCAGACAATTGTTCTTTTATTCTATTTTAATAGCAAAGGCGACTATAGAGTTTAACGAAAAATATTTCATATTTCATTTCATTTCAATATAACACCTGAAAAAAGGCAAATTGTAAATATTAAAATAAATATAAAAAAATATAATACACTTTAGAATTAAACTCAGTTTTATTCAACCCATTCAGCATCTTTTCCCCCTCCCGTTGATGCTGCTGCAAGTATCTTAAAAAAAACCTTTTTGTAATATACATATACATGTTTTATCCTTTTAATCTTTAACCCTTCCAGATCTTCGTTGTTTTGTTACTATATGAGATCAAATTTGTTGCATTTTGAATGAAATTTGATTAATTTTTAATGAAAAAATCTAATGAACTTTCTTATTAAGTAATTTGAAAACGAAATCGTCATGTGTCAGGGAGCAAAGAGTGAAATATCTGGTTCAAAGGCTATCATTCCAGTCCAGTTATGCAGCTTCCGGTTTTTTCTTTCGACTAATATTTTATTTGACATTTCACATTATGATTGCGATTTAATTTTTGATGGACATTTGACCGTTAAACTCGTTATATTCTTATTTATGCAATTGTATGACGTACCTTTTTCATTAAAATTTCATGATTTAATAGGTACAATTCAAAAAAAGGATTTTTGTTTTGAAAGAAATCTTAAAAATGTAATAAGCTCATTATATTGATCTATATAAGGCACATCGGACTGTCTTAAATATTCTAAGGAGTTGGCAAAAGGCAACTTCTCAGCTATTCGCTTCTTACTTTACTTGCCGCCATGCCAAATTGTTTTCGTAAGCAATATGTAAGTTGGCTGTCAATAAATTTCCGAACATTCTCAAAACCATATGCCATTTAAATACAACCCTGTCAGCTATTTTTTCTACTTCTAGCCACAACCAACTTCATCCCTGCTTTTTGATTTATACAAGAAATCCAAAAATAAACTTTAATAATCTTAATAAATCACACACATTTTCATTGAATTATATAAAATAATGTATTTAAAATAAACTACCAAATCTGTACTAAGTATGTACCAACAATGGGCTTAGTAACTCTCACTTCTTAAGCTGCCATGACTGGGATTTCAACTTACAATCTCAAGCTAATTAGTTCAACGCACTTGTAACTGACCACAGAATTTCAATTGTTTTTTCCATAAGTATGCCTATCTTAATATTCACCTTTTTCGCCAAAACTATTTTCACACTTTAAATCAGCAGCAATGAACTACAAGAGAGTAAAACCCAATGCTTCACACACTACCGTGCATTGACCCTACGCAGTTCAAATGCGAAGAAAGCACAATCAAATCGTAATTGCACAAAGTGTGCCACATTAAATTTCTAATAATCAACAATAACAAAGCAACAACAAAATTATTAATAACACTACTAATATAAATAATAATACAAGAAGAAGAAAAAATAAAAACTTTGTAAATGAATGAACTTTTGCACAGACCGCAAAACTGAAATCGATAAATCGAAAAAAAAGAATAAACAAAATACGAAAAAGTGCAGCAAGTAAAAGAAAAGTTCCATGTACATAGCTACACAGCCGTTATGAGAAAACGCCAAAGAAAATATAGAAAATGCTTAAGCGATAACTTTACAACAGCTTACGACTTCAATTAATCTGTGAAAGCGCCTACGCAAAATCGAGACGCAGACCGCGACTGCTGAGAGAGTAAAGAAAACCATACAAAAAATAACTACAAATGTATACTGTACCTTCTGAAGAAATTAAGTAAGAAAGAAAAGAACCTTCTCACTTGCCACATAAATGAAGCGTGCGCCTGCGCGCGCACACACACACACACATAGTAATGCATTCACAAGATACGCATACCTACGAAAATATCTATGAGTATAATAGCCAGCAAGCAACCGCAATGCGATGCAATGATGCACTTTGCAACAAAACAATTGACCTGAAAATGCAGCAGCACCATCAGCAGCCAAGCATTCAAGTGGTTGTTGTTGCGAGCCTCCTTTCCAAAGTGTGTCTGTTTGTGTGTGTGTGTGTGTGTGTGTGTGTGATGCTGCTGCCGCATGATGAACTATGGCCACCTTACACACGCTTTGAAATCTTTTCAACCAAAAAACACAATAAAAATATTGAAAAAAAACTAAAAAAAAATAGCAAACGGTAAATAGCTTAGTCATCATTTTTACACACACAGACTAGTGACTCTGGTGGCGTTGGTGGCGTTGGTGATGATGGTGAATGCTGATGCTAAAGACTGATGTGGCTGTTGTTGTTGTTGATGATTATGATGATCACAATCATCGTCATCATAATTATTTCTATTATTATCGTAACAAAAATATCAAAATGAAATCGTATGCCATAATGGGCGCAGTATACATACAGCACGGAGGAGTAGTATCATTGTACCACAGAGCAACAGCAGGCGAGGAGATTTTCATCACGCACTAAGCTTGCATTTTCTTTGACTTTAGTTGCTTGCCTGCAGTACCCATAAACCGTTGAGTCTATCTGTGAGATGGTCATGTTGCATGCTGACTCTCTCTCTTTTTCCATCTTTCTCTCTGTGAAAGCCCTATTTCACACACCCACACACTATGTGTAGCGTGAGGCCGAGCTTTCTATTGTGCGCTATTGTATTTTATCTGTTTTTTTTTCTGCGACTTCATAGCTTCATAGTTGAGTTCACGATGAAAGAAGATATGGATGGATGGTGGTATGTATACCACCTAAATTGCATTATTTAATTTGTCTTTTACCTGAGAGTTATGTCTTTTTCTCTGAGGCTATGAATTTCATGAATATAAATCTTGTTTCCCTTTTCATTTTCATATCATTCATTGGAGGCAGGTACTGCGTTTATTTTAGTTCCTTTCAATTAATTGCGCTAAAGTATGGCAAAGGTAAATCGTTTGGTTTTATTATAGACACAAAATGAAAATTAATAAATTAATCGACACCTTTAATAAATCAAATGAAGTATTTTGGTCCTGGTGTTTGTTATTTCACATTTATTCATTCACTTGAAAACAGCGAATGTCATTCAAAGCTAAATTGTTGCCAACGTTGTTGTTGCATAAAAATGGTGTGATGTGAGATGTTCAGAGAGCGTAAAGGAGAGAGCCAAGTAACCGTATTCTTAGTCCTGTTGTTGTTAGAGTATAAAAATGAAGTGAGTATAGTGCAAAGCAAAGAGAGAGAGAAACATTGTACATAACTGCCATTCTTGAACGTGTTGTTGTTGGTGTACAGAAATGACATAGAGCGAACCAAAAATGAACGACAAAGCTAATGGATAAATTTAGGATCTACCGAAAGTAAGGTTTTTACACATAAAAATATGTCGTTTTAAGTATCAGGAGAAAAATATGTTAAGAAATAATTTTACTCTTAAAATTTTACTGTGGTTTTGCAATGGTGTGTGATGCATTTTTCCTGTGTTGGAGTTGTAGCAACTGTGTTTAAATCGTAGATTGCAAATAGTACATGAGTCAAATTAAATCAAGGAAAGATGTCTGGGGCACTACTGGCCCTAGAGTTTTGACATCATACCCCAAGAACCGAATTTCTTACTATGACTCCTTAGTATTACAGTTTATAGTAAGCTCCTCAACGAGGGTAGAATTTACTGTAATGTGTTGCAGTGCACTACTCCCAATTTATCTAAATACCGCCTGTTAAAGCGCATATGACAGTTAAGCATTCTTGAGGACCATGGACACCTCAAGCAGTTGTAATCATCCTCTGTCTTGAGGCTATGAATTTTCCGGAGGCCTTATTTGCTAGTTTTTGTCCTTTTCAGAGGATGTTCGAAGAACAGCATAAAAAGTATACGTCCGTCCCGGGCGGAGAACTTATCAAACGTGATGGCTAGAAATAATTTTGCCTTTTAATAGAGATTATGATGGTTAAATTATCAGAGGTGGGAGCAATTTCTGTATTCTAGGTCTAGGTCATAATGGAGACATTTGCGGAGCTGATATCAAGCTCTCTGGAGTAATCGTCGGTGATTCGTATTTTTAAATCACAGTTTGTTCTGCATGGTAGGGGCTTAGTTCGCCATTTTCTAGTCGCGAGTCGGCTTAAAAAAACAAAATTAATTTATACGAATTGACATCTATTATTGTTCAGATAAGAAGGCCTTGGTCAAGACACGCTTCAAGTCGTTTCGGGAAAATATCTCAAGCGAATAATCTTGTTCCCTAAAATCTTTTATTGCTTTAAATAATAAGTAATTAAAAATTGTTGCATTATCAATCCAAAATCAACAAAATTTTTATGTAAATTATTTCCCATGCCAAGAAAACCCTTCTTTTTAAATGCACTTTATTTTGAGACGGCAAATTCCATCATCATCGTAAGCAAAACACAACAAAAGAGGCAAAACATGTGTACACCAATTAATTTTCAATTTAAAGTCAAAACATTTCAATTATTTGCACACATCCTCTACCAAGAATGTATGTACTCTACCTCCTCCTCCTCCTTCAGCTCCTGCTCGACTGCCTCTTCGCTGTACACTTCACTGTCAGCATATGTTGCGATATAATTTGAATACGCTAAAGCAGCCGCAGCAACAGCCACTTAAATCTTATAACTACACGAATTCATATTCATGTTGCTATTATTTTGTACAGAAATATTATGAATATACCACAAGTGCGAGTACATGCATATGTATGTGTGTGCACACAAACAAACAAAGTAAGAAACAAACACATTTAAACATATTCAAGATATTAACACATGCAATGAATATAAATATTTCTTCAGCGTTTAACTTTCATTATGCTGCTAAGCGTAAGTAAACTTTTTTATATGTTAAAAGTACAATATACAATGTAAGAAGCTCCCATCAGAAACAATAAAATACTTAAATATTTGATATTTTCCCTACTTCCGTTTCCAACGCCACAAGTTTCACATGCGAGCGTGAGTGTGTGTGTGTAGAGCTTTCTTCCTATTTGCATATGTGAATCCCAACACTATTTTGTGATGGAAAATGTGAGAGTGTGTGTGTGTGTTTGGTTTGAGTTAACTCCCTCGTCATAATCTTATGCTAGCTACTTGTATTTTAATATGGGCATGACAATGTGTACAATATTTTCCATTAGCGTGTTGTCTTTTTTGCCATTTAACTCATCATCTGGTTTGCGTGTGCGTGTGCGTGTGTGTGTGTGTGAGAGTTTATGCATGAATTGGAAACTTTTATTGCCCATATTTTAACTTCCGGCTTTTATCCTTTATTCACTCTCATGACACTCAGCGTGTCATCGCCTCGCGCCTTTTCACAATTTCACCATCAGTGGGTAGAGAACCAACCATAGAGGTGCAGAGGGGTAAAAGTTGCTATCATCAACTTTTGCCGCAATTGTTTCCTGTAATGGCTGCTCGTTGCTGGCATTGTTGTTGTCGTTGCCGTCACAGTGTTGCTGTTGCTGTTGCTGTATTCCAAGTATTATGACAAATTTCCGTTTGACGTCTAATTATCCTTCCGTTTTTAGGTAGAAGTTTACTATGTAAGAGATAAGCTGCGCTTCATAATCTTTGGTGCGTAAATGAGAAAATTTAAACAATATTTCATTTCACCCACTACCATGTGCATCTGCATCATACTACTACTTTGAGGCGTTAAAGCATTCACTTTTAATTGTGTATTGAGCTAAAGGATATTTTGAAGCATTAACAAGGTTACTGTAAACAAGGTTACCGGTAAATTTGGCAAGACATTGGTTCTCCTATTACTTCTCGATCTCGATCCATTAGTTCGATATATTTAGTACATATTTTTTGTAGACTTCTTTGGCTGATATAAAAACCAAAATTAGTTTTCCATCTACACATAATACACCGTTAGCAGATTTAACGGTGATATAATAAAACTGGTCGCTGTAGCGTAGCGGTACTGGACAGCGTTGGACTGTTACGTGTCAAAGGTTCGAATCTCGGCACAGGCAAAATAAAAAAAAGAAAAGCTTTTCGCTTCGCCGTTCGGATTCGGCTTAAAACTGTAGGTCCCTTCCATTCATGTGCAAATATAATACGCACAACATGAGTGAATGCGAAAAGTTTGGCCTTTGGCGCTACATGCGTTCATAGTCGACACTGGTAAACTGACTTACATTGTGGTAAAGGCATATCACTTGCCACAATGGCTGCCTATCTCTTTGTCCTGTGTGACTGCATTCTCTCTCTCATTCTCCCTCCATCTTCCACTCACCTATCAATCTTCCTTCCATTCTACACAGTGCTCTGCATTCATAGGGGTGTGTGTTCACCTGTGTGTTGAATGCATCAATAAAAAAATAAAGAAAAACTGACCAGAAGGATTTTGATATTTTGAGGATCCCCGAGCCCCCTTCTGACAAATATCTCAAACTTTATATTCATTGCTTCCAAAATATTAAGTTTATTAAAAGACCTATGAAGTCCCTGTTCCAGTCATACAACTTCTTGATACACCAAAACTCAGATCAAAGGAGACCAAAACTCAGATCAAAGGAAGACCAAAACTAATTCCGAAAATCAGTTCAAAATGAGACAGAAGTCAAAACAAAATTAGGACTGAAATTCAGATTAGAAGTCTGACCAAAATTAGACGAATCCAGACCACAAATCAGATAAAAATTCAGACAAAACTGAGACGAAATGAAGGCCAAAATTCAAATCAAAATTAATTAAATCACACTACATATCAGACCCAAAGCATAAAAATTCACACGAAAATATCAAACAATCAGATCTAAAGTTAGACTTAAATTAGGACCAAAAGGAGACCATATCCATACAAATCAGATCAAAAATTATTCAATTAATTCACATCATAATTCAAAAAACAAAGCATTACTAAGTAGACCGAAATCCAAATGAATAGCTGGGCCACAAGCAGACCAAAATCGGACCAAAATTCATATGATAATCTGGACCACAAGTAGTACAAATCTAGACGAAAAATCGAACCAAGCTCAGACCAAAACTACAACTAAAAGAAGACTAAAATAGAAGCTTGAAAGCAGACCATTACTCTTAGTACTAGCCACACCAAAAGCAGATTGAAGTCAGATCAAAATCGAAATCGGTATTTAGATCAAAATTTTGGACCAAAAGAAAACCACAACTAGACCACAAACCAAGGCAAAGATCAGACAAATATTTAAATCAAAATTCAGACTAATAACAGCCCTAATCTCAGATGCAAGGGTCAGCAAAGTTCAAAATACAATTCTGAACAAGAGTATTTTAAAAATTCAAACTAAAACCAGGCAAAGCTCAGATCAGAAACATGTTCTAATTTTCCTCAGCACGTTGGTACACAGTCTGGAAACCTGATTAACTTAAATGAAGCGAGGGAACTAGTGTTCGATCAAATATTGGTTTTCAGTCCTCCAGCTTGTTTAAAAAGAAGTATTTTCCCTTTCGGCAAAAAAATGCCCATACATATTTTGCCCGAAGTTTCTTTCCGAAATCGAAGATATTAAGTTTTTTATTTTCTGGTAAATATGAAAATTTTTTATAATGCTTTATTGAAATGAAGATATCGACTAACATTTTAATTTACTTTTTTGAAAAGTCTTTGGCATTCGGCTACAGTTTGGAGCGAAGATTAAAGGAAAAGTCGCGGAAAAGGACTCTACTGAGTATAAAATCCGGAGTAAGGCTTTAGGTAAGGCGTATACCCCTTCGCATAAGGTTTACTTTGACATCGTTTACGGCAGGATTCTGGCAGGATATTCTGAAAGTGTAACAAAAGCTGATTTTCTGTAGCAATTTAAATCGAACCTTCGAATCAGCAACACAACAAATCTATGGAAAATTACTCGACTCTGGTTTGTTTTTTTTACCAACACACCATCAACAAGTTTAAAACCAAAAAAATTTCTTAAAAAACAAAAAGGAAAAAGTAAAAAAAACAGGCGCACACATTTATTAAAAATTTAGTTATGCATACATGAACCAATATTTTTATCTTCTTAGTGGCGCATATAATTAACAAAAAATTGCACAAAGTTATTGATACAAACACAACAAAAAGCAACAATCGTCTCCCGATTTGCAATGGCGCGCGTCAGTTCATAAGGTCAGATATTCATTTGTAACTACTCGGCGAATGCATACGGAGTACGTAGGTAGGGTACCTGCATTCGCATATGTACGTGTGAGTCCAATAGCTAGTGACCAATGGCCATCAATGCTCAGCAGCGCACCGTTCAGTACCGGGCGCAGCGCGCCATGTGTGCACACAAATGTCAATAGTGAATTTGTTCATGCGCGCATGCTCAGTGCGCAACATGCGAGTTCGATTGTTTGCTGCTGCTGCTGCTGCTGTTTTTGCAACGTGCACTTGTTGTTTTGCTGCTGATTCAAGCTATTACTCCTAACTATTACTCCTAACTATTATTGTTGTTGCTGCACCATCTTGACCAGAAATAAAAAGCGCAACACGTTATTCAACCATGAACTTTGACCAACAACAACAAAATAACCTTTTTCTTTGTTATTTCTACCTTATTATTCTTTGATTCGCTGATTTTTTGGGTAAAATTTTATTTAGTATTTTTTTTCTAGTAGTTTCATTGAATTTATTGCGGCACATCAAATTGAAATATTTACCTCAATTACATATGGAGATACATTTTAAATGAATGCAGCTGTGTAAAATTTACGCCTTTGAGTGTGGTCTGTGAGATTTTATGTGAATACCATACTCGTAATATTCAAATTTTCCACGTCTCCAATTTTATTCGAGAGCTTAACTAATTTGAACTTATGTAATTTCGACACCTGAAACATTTCGTTTTTGAAATTTTGATTTCTTTATTTTCATTTATTGCTAAATGAATTTACTTTTGAAGGATTTTAAAGGAATAAAATTTAGAAAGCTGGAAAGCTTGAAGCACATAGCTTGCAATGCCTGTAAATATTGACCTTTCTCCTCAATTGAATGACTTTTTAAAGGAATAAAACTACCTAGAACTACGACTGTCTCCCGTGGGCTACTTCTCAAGCCAGGAAGAAGGAATAGGCATAACGAAGCGAAGGGATTTAGTATAAAGTGTAAGCTTTTGAAACCGCTACAACAACAAGTGAAGTATCCAACCGCAGTACCCAAGGAAATTTTAGAAGAAAGCTTATACTATTTTTTTTTTACCAATGATGGACACAGAGAAGTGATATAAGCCCTGATATACTTCCCAGCTATGCAGTAAAACAATATTATAAATTTGTTCGGACATTGTTTGGCCTAAACCGAATTCGAACGCGAGATTTTTGACCCAACCTGGTATGGACCTAGCCCGAACCCGAACGTACGGATAATGACTAGAGAGGCTGGTTCACTGGCGCGCGCTGGCGCCTGTTGATAAGGCCAAATGCAGTCAGGTTGCCCTGCATTTGGTCTTTCCAACGGAGATTAGGACGTCCTCTTCTGCGTGTTCCTCCACCGTGGTTCGAATAAAACACCCTTCTAGCCGGAGCGCTTTTTTTTTCCATTGGCTAAACATGACCCAGTCAGCAAAGCTGCTGGATTTTTTTATACGCTTGGCTATGTCAGTGTCGGCGTACAGCTCATACAGCTCATCGTTCCATCTTATTCAATACACGTCGTCCACGCATACTGGACCGTAGACGGAGTATCTTCCTCTCGAACGCTCCTAACAGCCTCTCTACATTCATGGTCAATGTCCACGTCTCTGCGCCATACATTTGGACGGGAAGGATGATGGACTTATAGAGCGTTATTTTCGTCGGCCGAGAGAGGGCTCTACTTCTCAATTGCCTACTGAGCCCGTAGTAACACCTGTTGGCAAGAGTTAGTCTCCGCTTGATCTCAAGGCTGACATTATTGTTGGTCTTTATGCTGGATCCTAGATATACGAAATCCTTGACGACTTGAAAAGTATATTTGTGAACAGTGACATTTTGCCCAAGACGCCGTGACTCTTTGTTTGGTGACACAAGGTATTTCGTTTTGTCCTCGTTCACCACTAGACCCACTCGACGAGACTCCCTTTCCAGGTTGGAGAATGCTGCACTGACTGCTCGAGCGATTTTGCCAATGATGTCAATATCATCAGCGTATGCTAGCAGCATGACACTCTTGTAGAAGATAGTGCCAATAATTCGAGCTGAGAACATAGACATCTCGTCTATGTTCTCAGCTCGAATTATTTTCTCCAGCATAAGGTTAAAGCAGTCGCACGATAGGGAGTCACCTTGTCTGAAACCTCTTTTGGTATCAAATGGTGCGGAGAGGTCTGTCCCAATTTTCACTGCGCTGGTGGTGTTGGTCAGTGTCATTTTGCAAAGACGAATGAGCTTTGCTTTTACTTTACTTTTAATGGCACAACAGCCCATGGAGGGCCTAGGCCGAGCTTTTCGCATCCACTCATGTTGTGCGTATTATATTTGTACATGAATGGAAGGGGGACCTACAGTTTTAATGCCGAATCCGAACGGCGAAGTGAAAAGCTTTTCATAGCAATTTATACTCTTGTAGGTTTGCCATTGCCTGCCAAGAGGTGGTGCCGTCTAGAAAAAATATTTTTTCTTTTTGATTTTGCCTGTGCCGAGATTCGAACCCCGGACACTCTGCGTAGCAGTCCAACGCACTACCACTACGCCACAGCAACCATCCTGAGCTTTGCAGGGATACCAAAATCAGACATTGCGGCGTACAAGTGATCCCTAATCATGCTGTCGAAGGCGGCTTTATAATCGACAAACAGATGATGGGTGTCGATCTTTGTATTCGATCTTTGCGCTTCTACGTTTTAAGTCGACACACAGCCTCCTCGTGGCGTCCCCTGAATAGCGTTCTGACAACCGTAAGTGAGTTAACTAATGTGTGCGGCAGGCTTCTCCATGGCCTTGAATGAATGGTTGTGCGTCAGGCTTGGAACCCACTACGTCAAAATATTTCCCCAATGAATCCTTAAACAATGCCTCGAATCGGGCTTATCGAGAGTTGATTACCCAGGTATGCATTTTATAGCCGAAAGTTAAATTTTAGAATGGCAACGTGTAGAAAAATTGTCCCTACACAGCCTGTCCCGAAATTTGAACCCCGGACACGGCACGCAGCAGGCCAACGCACTGCTAACTACGCCACAGCGACCACTAAAATTTTCTAAAAAGTATAAGTCCTTAAGACGAAGCTAAATTTAAAAAATAAAGGCCCGTATTTTATCTCTACTACCATGGGTGTAATCCCAAATATTGAAGGACTGTATAAACAATTCAACACCTAAATATAACCTCTATTTCAGAAAGTAGCTGAAGCAATACTTACGCTTTTTTTCGGTTTATCTTGGAATTTATTTTCTGTGGGTATAGCTTCTTGATAGGTTTCTAGCCTGGGCAATTTATTCACACTTTTATAGATCAAATATTGAAAGAAAACCACAGCGAGTTACATCTTAGGCGTACACCTTCAGCTTAGGTCAATGATCTTCTCCCAAATTGTATTAAATATTGGTTTATTTTTTAATAATTTGACCATTTAACGTACATATACAATTTGTATAAATAAAAACATTTTGTAATATTATCATTTTACAACTAAAATCCATCATTAAAACCCATAGAGAAGAAGAAGAAAAAGTAGATACTATAAAGAAAAAAAATTTACAAAAGCTTACATTATTTAATTCACTACTTTAAAAACAGAAATCTCTTTCGCCAGATAACATGTGCCTCTGAGTTGCTACGAGTATACATGAGGACATGGTCAGTAGAAAATAATGTCAAAAATGATAATTTTAAGTGCGTTTCATACTTGTGGCAACATATAAAATATATAAATAAATAGGTACTTGAAAGTTGTCAAAAGTCTTTTTTTATTTTTAGTTTTATAATTGACACTATTACTGAACTTCACGATCGTGCAGACATATACTTAGAAAAATATCCCAGCAAAAAATATATACCTAAAAAAGAATGACTACCAATTATGAATGGTGAAAAATTTATTCTAAATCTAGGTTTACATTAGAGACTATAAAAGAAGAGACTTTATTTAAGAATGACTTGTGAAGAAGTTTTTCAGTTGAGGTGGAGGCGCATATCTGTTCTTCACTTCTTTTGACCAATCCGTAGGTTGGGAATGAGGAACTTCTCACTTTTAGAAAGCAATTCTTCTACAGCAGTCTGATGAATCTCAAAAATGCTTGTATTTGTAGACAATTGAGCTTAATCGGAAGCTTTGAATCATTTGACAGCGGTCCAATCTGCTCACTAATCCCCTACTAAAACTACTTTGTTGTGAAATAAATGCTTTACAATTCATTGCTTATGGGTTGCTACTTTCGAGAATTACTTAGTTACATACTTTTGTCTGGGATAATCCACACTTACACACACACACAGACAGTGTAAGGTGATAGCTAAATAGCTGAACATTATTGAAGGTGTGGCATTTACACTCTGGCACGATGCGTGGTTTTTTTTGTTTTTGTTTCTACCTATAATGTTCAATTGGAAGAATTTGAAGTTGAAGTTGTTGTCGATAGTTGTTATTGGCAGCCACAGCAGCAATTGCTGCGTGCATGCGCATAACAAGAGCTTCATAACAAAATACACGCGATAATTTTTTGATAAGCCAAACATTAGCAAACCATTTTCAATTAACACACAAAAAAAACACACACACATGCACACACACACTTAACTGAGAATGCTACAAGCATAAGCAGCAACATTAACAACAGCAACAACAACAACAACAATATAACTATAGCCTTTGAAGAAATTAGGTAGATGCCAACACCATCCACACACACACACACACACATACATATATATAGTACATGACACCAAAGTGGCGCTTCGAGCATCTCACTCTTACATATACACATACATACATACATACACACATTCATACATACATACATACACACATTCATACATACATACATACGTACATACGTACATACATAAAAACAAATTGTGCATCTAATGTTTTCGATGTGCGACTTTACTTGCTACACCGCTATACCCCTTCAAGCCATTGCCAATGTTGGGGCGAGTGTGGGAGTGTGGGGAAGAGTATGATGTTTTCTGTAAAGAACCAACGAGAAGTAAATGAGCAACATCAAGTTGGCAACGTCAAACAATTTATCATTTTAACATTTTGCGTTGTCGTTGTCGCACTTAAAGCCAACACACAAACACGGGACACACACACACTTACGCAGCTGCAGCAATAACTGTCGCCTGGTGGAGCTTTTAAAGCAATTTAGTATCTAGTGTGCTGTTATGTTAGTTTATTTTTACCTTTTCACCGTTTTCATTTTGAAGACCTCCTCCGATTTTGTTCTATGATCTTCAATGGACAGCGCTTGCTTTACAGTGTTTCCTCTTTAGACACTGATTGGATGTATTTCAAAGATTTTGCTGTGTGTCTCTGTGGTTTGCTGATATGTTTTATATATGCTCTCGAGTTTTTTCTTGGTAGCACCAGTTTGCTCATGATCAGTTGACATTTGTTGTTGTACTTAGTTCAATAACTTTATGTGTGCGAAAAAGAGATTTATTTATGTAAGGGCATAAAAATTTTTCATATTTCATTAAATGCAGTTGGGAGTTTTAGTTGGGAGTGGTCGTTGGGCTGCTACGCAGAATGTCCGGGGTTCGAATCTCGGCACAGGCAAAATCAAAAAGTAGAAAAATTAATTTTTCTACACGGCACCACCTCTTGGCAGGCAATGGCAAACCTACAAGAGTAAAAATTGTCTATGAAAAGCTTTTCACTTCGCCGTTCGGATTCGGCAATAAACTGTAGGTCTCTTCCATTCATGTACAAATATAAAACGCACAACATGAGTGGATGCGAAAAAGCTCTGCCTAGGCCCTCCATGGGCTGTTGTGCCATTAAAAGTAAAGTAAATTAAGAGTTTTAAAGTGTCCAATCTTTGTTGGTAGTATCATATTAAAATAACCTTTATAGAGTTTCAGCAGCAGGTCCCCGCTGGTCTTGCACCAAAACTCTCACACAGCCAGATGATGCCTCCAATGTGTTTCCTTTGACTAGTATGCTTCTTCTTTTAATAGCACAACAGCCCATGAAGGTCACAGGCCGAGCTTTTCATATCTATTCATATTGTACGTATTATATTTGTACACAAATGGAAAGGATGTTGTGTAGAAATTTTGGACCTTCAGTGGCTCCATATATTTTCCGGTGAGGAACATTAAGTGGATGATAAAAATGTTCTTTAAAGATTGTTTCCTGTTTTTGTATACGATTTTTTAAGAGCTTGGTTTTTGAAATTTCAAACCAACACATAAGAATGAAATTTTTATTTAGATCGATAAATCAATTCCTGCCATTTACTTTTTAAGGATAATTTCACTTAAATGTTGCCCGCAGCTACGCTTCAAGTGGTCCATTCTGAAGGACCAATTTTTTTAATTTTGTTTGTTTATTGATATATTCCAAACGCAGCGTGTACTCCTATGAATGCAGAGCATTGTGTTGAATGGAAGGAAGATTGATAGGTGGGAAAATGACACACTTTTGAGTTTGGCTTGCCCATATAGACGAGAGACTTAACATAGCCCCATAAAAAATAGTCTAACGGGTTCAAATCACACGATCTTGGTGGCCAATTGACTTTACCAAAACGTGAGACTAACTGTTAACTCCAAATTCGCTACTCAATTGATGCATGGTTTCGCGTGCAGTGTGGTTCCTGGTGGAACCACATGTCGGCCGAGTCCAATTCTTGCATTTTCGGCAAAAAAAGTCTGTTATCATCGAACGGTACCTTTCTCCATTGTCCGTAACGTTGCGGCCTTCATCGTCTTTGAAGAAGCATGGCCCAATGATGCCGCCTGCCCATAAACCGCACTAAACAGTGCATTTTTCGGGATGCATTGGTAGCTGCTGAATTGCTTCTGGCTGGTCTTCACCCCAAATATGTCAATTCTGCTTATTCACGTATCCATTGAACTAAAAATGAGCCTCGTCGCAAAAGACAATTTCGCGATGTATCTTGCGAAACACATTTTTCTCAGAGCACGAAATTTATTAAACAATTTCAATAATTTGTTTGGCGTTGTTCAGGCGTAAGTCTATTCACGATGAAATGGCAAACCCAACTGAGCCTTTTTTACTTTGACATATGTCAAGAATCACACGTGAACTGTCAGAAATATAAACGCCAAATACCAAGTAGCAAAAAAATCACCCGTTATAATTGGGTATATTTTTCAACAACAAATAACTAAACTTTTGGGTGTTTCGAACCCCCACTACTTTTCAATGGAGTGGTTTTGAATTTTAGTACTATCAAATATTTTTCAGCGAGGAGTATTCTCAGATTGTTCTTCATTTGTTTCATAATAAAAAGATAATTTTGCTTGAGAATGGAATGGATTAAAGGATTTATATGAATTTTGACCCACTGAATACGAATTTGATGTCCATTTCTCTCCAACACGTCCAGTTTTTTATGTGTTCACCCTTAAAGGTTAAAGAAAGATACTGTCATATGTAAATAACATTAAATTTTTTACAATTATCTTAGAAGTTCCTGAATTGTCAAACAGCGTTTTTCTCCCAAAGAAGAAAATGATATAATCCATACGGCAAGTCAGCGATGGACTTATGTACTATGTACTTATACTTTATGTACTTTCTTTTACCAAAACAACTAATATTTGATGGGAAATTTTTAGCTTGAAGACCTATCAGGTCGTCGTACAATCATATACCTACATATATGATACCTACTGGAGTAGCTTTTATTTTCCTTTTCATAGTAAACAACTTCTGATTACATTGATAAAACGACAAAACATCATGTAAGAGTTGATATGAAAAAGATACACGCAATAAATAATAAAAAATAACAAACAAACAAAAATTATTAATCATAAATAATTTCGTAGCTCTTCAGTCCTGATAGAATGATAAATGAAATGAAATATTTTCGTTAAATAATTTTATTTGCGTTCGCTTTGCAATATACTCGTACAATGAGAAAGAGGTTAGGCGCTTGGCCGCAGTGCTCGACTTATTGGGTCACACTGGTCAGAAGTATGACTGGATGATTGGATGACACTAGAATGGTGGTGGCGCTGCTGTATCACACTACACTAATGCGACCATATTATTTAAGTATGTGTGTATGTACAAGGTGGGGCAAAAGTAATGTCATAACGTGACATTAAAAAAAATTGGACTCTGTTTTCACGAATTGTTTACTTGAAGGTGTAAAATTAATGTAGTTAAGTTGAAAAAATTATATCGGTCAAATGATCAATGCAAAATATGTAAAGGGTGTTTTTTTAAGAGCTTGGTTTTTGAATTCAAAACAACACAGAAATTTTACAAAAGTGAATGAAATTTTTATTTGGATCGACGAGTTAATTCCTGCCATTTACTTTTTAAAGATAATTTCATTTAAATATTGCCCGCGGCTACGCTTCAAGTAGTCCATTCTGAAGGTCTAATTTTGGCACACTTTTTCACACATTTCGGCCGGAATATCACCAATGACGCAATGACGCGTTCAATGTTGGCTTCCAAAGCTTCCAAAGCAGCAATCGTGTTTGGCTTGTCCCTATAGCCAAGAGGCTTAATATAGCCCCACGAAAATAGGTCTAACGGGGTCAAATCATACGATCTTGGTGGCCAATTGACTGCATCGAAACGTGAGATTAACTGCTCATCAAATTCGGCTCTCAATTGATGAATGGTTTCTCGTGCAGTGTGGCATGTGGCATGTGGCACCGACCTGTTGTAATCACATGTCGGCCGACTCCAATTCTTACATTTTCGGCAAAAAATCTGTTATCATCGAACGATACCTTTCTCCATTGACCGTAACGTTACGGCCTTCATCGTTTCATCGCCTTT
The DNA here is from genome assembly GCA_958295655.1 of Palloptera scutellata. NCBI lineage: Eukaryota > Metazoa > Arthropoda > Insecta > Diptera > Pallopteridae > Palloptera > Palloptera scutellata. The sequence goes on along the minus strand of OY282450.1, from coordinate 84,769,373 downwards.
ACAGAAGTACGGCCCAATGATGCTGCATAATATTGCCCATAAACCGCACCAAACAGTACATTTTTCGGGATGCATTGGTAACTGCTAAATTGCCTCTGGTTGGTCTTCATTCCAAATGTGGCAATTCTGCTTATTCCCATTATATCCATTGAACCAAAAATGAGCCGATCATAAAATGGACGTAGCTTGCGAAGAGCACGAATAAATTTCAATAATTTGAAAACGTTGTTCAGGCGTAAGTCTATAAGTCTATTCATGATGAAATGGCAAACCAAACTGAACATTCTTTACTTTAACACATGTCAAGAATCACGCATGAACTGTCAGAAATATAAACGTCAAAAACCAAGCAGCAAAAAAATCACCCTTTATAAATGTCAAACCACATAGATATTTGACGCCATTTGCAAAAATTATGCCACATTCACATTATGGCATTATTTTTGCCTACCTCATCAAAACGGGAAAACATACGGCCCGGAAATTTGTGTTTCAAAAGCTCCATCGTAGCCTGAATTGTATATCGCTCCATTGCTTGTTGTAAATTAGTAATTCTCCTACTGTCTACAAAATAAATGTCGAAGCACAACAGCATTTGATGCCATTTGCAAAAATTATGCTACATTCACATTATGTACGGCATTACTTTTGCCTCACCTTGTACATATATGGTATAAGTGCCCATATGTGGAATCAGTGAATGAACTGACAACGAATGTCAACCCACAAATAAATTTATTTGATTTTAATTAACAATGGAAACAATAATTTGCACCCTATACAAACACAACAACAATGATAAAAACAGCATCAGTTTTAATGCGCTGTTTTTATTTTTTTATTTTGTTATTGTTTATGAAATCAATGAACAAAATGTAGTAAAGCAATTTCAGACTGATTTAATAAATTTCCAGCATGTATAGTAAAGCAAATATGAAAGTTAACATTCACATGCACAGCTTTTGTTAGTAGTGGTTGAATAAAAAACTATAATATCTTTAATTGTTTTTGATGATCAAGTTGAGCTACACTCGTTCGTCTTCTTGTTCTTCTTCGTTTTCTTCATTGTCGTCTTGCCATGAAGGAATTTCCTGGGTAGAAAAAGTTCGTCGTCGCCGTTAAGATTTCAAGCGACGACATTCAACTGGGTCGATTTTAATTTGTTTAAATGAAATACTCATTTAAAAATTTATTGACAAACAAATTGAATTGATTGATTTAAATGAATTTATGTGTACATACTACGAGCATATGCGCTTTGAAGCTGACTAGCTGCATGAATGCTTACTTAGTGTGTTTGTATTTTTGAGATTCATGATGGTGATGAGTAAGCAACCGTAAACGGGCAAAAAGTATTAAGGAAATATGGTAATTTGTAGAAAAATTTGCCCTGTTAAGTTAACATACTTACATATAAAGGGGAGTGATATTTCCTCAAGTCAAGTTCTAAAATACCTTGTATTTGGACCAATTATTTAAATATTTTTTTGATAAATACTGTATTAAAAAGAAATTACTTATTCACGCACTCCTTAAGTCGCACTGGCCAATCATCAATAGCAGCACGCACCCCGTGCATTGGAAAAGTGCTGACAGCAGGAATCAAAGCAGTGTTCAGAAAACCAATGTTGGGGTATCTAAAACTGTTTGTAATCCAGTGGGTTCAGATCAAGGCTGCCAGACGGCCATTCTTCAGAGCAAATGAAAGATTGAAAATTGTTTTGAAGCTAGGTCTGGTTCGTCTTAGCCTTACGGGCTGGCGCAGAATTCTGCTAGAAAGTCCACGGCTGGTTTTAGAACAAGGAATGGTTAAGTGGCTTTACAACCGCTTCCAAAACGGTTTCTTGGTAAACTTTAGCCGAAATTTTTACCCCTTGTTAGCAGAAATGTCAGTCAGTCAGTGACCCAATCGTAAGAGACACCCCACCAAACCATTACTGAAGCTAAGTGATGACCCTTTTCAAACCGTGGGATCAGTTCCGATGCTTCCTTAGATGACCGTGCATTCACCTTATCATTTTTTTTTGAAGCTAGGTCTGAGCCTTTTTCAGTTTTGCAAGTTATCAGCGTGCTTCACCAAAAGACATTTGGATTTTTCTAACCTATTTTTTCCAAAGCTGCAGTCAACAAATGTCCGGTGCGACGTTTGAAGGCACCAAGTCTCAAGTCTTTTTTAATAATTCGACCCATGGACTTTTGTGTGATATTCATCTCACGGGCCATGAGCCTTTTCGGAGCAGATTCCGCTGAATTCTTGATTTGACGGCTTTGATGATTGGCGGCGTGCGGACTGTACCGGCCCTACCGGTGGTAGTCTGGATTATCTCCAGTCTCCTCAAATAGTTTAATGCAGCGGCAGAAGAACATTCGACTAATCCCGAGTGGATGAAGCGTTTTGAAAATGTCCCTACTAAGTAATATATTAGAGTATAGACACATTGATTTGCACACTAAAAATCTACTATGTTTAGTATGCAAAGAAATCAAGCATAGGTTTGAATGATAAACAAAGATAAGCATCTGGTTTTTCGCAACTGGTTCCAGGCTAAATTGGAAACCTTTTTCACTTTTTCTTTTAATGGCACAACAGCCCATGGAGGGCCTAGGCCGAGCTTTTCGCATCCACTCATGTTGTGCGTGTTATATTTGTACATGAATCGAACTGAACACACTATGATTTTTAAATAAATTATTTTTTATTTGTTAATCATAATATTATTCTTTCATTGTTTTAAATATTTTTTGTGTTTTTTTATTCCGTATAATATTGAGTTTTTGTAAACTTAGAAGTAGTCTTTTACTCTGACGGCCAAGAAGATTGATCATTTTTGGAATTTCAACTCTTCAGATCTTTGCAAGACGAGTTGAATTTAAGAAACCACATATTCTCTTTCTTTTAGTATATTTAACATTATCCTTTCATGATTTTATATATTTTTAATGATTATTTTAGAATTGTATGTAGTGTAAATTCGCACTTTGAAGGTGTATTCTAACCTGCCGGCCGAACTATAGAGTATTTTTAAAATCTCTTCACTTCAGAAAATTACAGATAATATATTTTCTCGAATCTCGAAACAATTCTCTTTCATTTGGTGTGCATAACATTATCGTTTGATGATGGATATATTTTTAATAATTTTTTTAAAACATTAAGTTTGTGCAAAATTTAAAGCGGCGGTCAGGTAAAAAATAAATGTCGTATTTTAAATGATTTATTACATTGCAAACATATTGAAACCCGGAATTAAAGAAAAGAATCGATATTTACCAGCAAAGGGGTTTACACTCAAATCTATCACTTAACTTATTGAACTTTTTCTTATACTGTCGCCACGCAAAATTTAATTCATTTTTACCTGTAACTATTAAAAAACAAAAAGAAAAAGTAATAAATATTTCAAATTTTCCAGTTCAAATACAAAATTAGCGTTAAAATTGAACATAAAATAAATGTTTGCATTTCGTATTTGTTGCACATAAAATCGACTATCGAATTTCGAGCAACTCAACGCTAGTGTCTCCATGCATGATGAACCAGAGCTGGATAAGCTAGAAAAGGAGACGAAGAGATGGCGGGATATAAAAAGCTGAACTAAATGTGCGAGAAATTAATTTTGTATTTTTGTTTTTACTTTTGTGCATTAGATTTGGTAGTGGAGGCAAGCGCCAACTCAACTCCAGAGCAGGCAATCACTAGCCTCGCGAGTCAGCCTCAAAGAGACAGAGGGACTGCCAGCCAGCCAGCCAGCCAGCCCGCCATCCATCCAACCGAGGCATCTCGAGACTGTAGCGAATATTTGGACAAGATTTTTAATTAGTGTTTGTTAAAATCAACAACGACAATGGCGGCAATGTTCCTTGTGCTCTTCTGTAACGCTGTTAGTTGTGGAAGTACCATAATTGATGAATTCATGCATTACGATGATTACCTTGGCTATGTTGTGTTCTTACTCGTACCTTCTTTATACTTTACTTACATACTACATTATAAAAAAAATAAAATCTGTTTTTATTTTTAGTTGGTGAATTTAATTTTTACAAACAATTTCAAGCTTTAAATTTTACAATAGCTTAAAAATATTTTGTAGCAATAAGTTTTTTTTTAACTACTTCATGGCATTTCATTTGTTATTACTCTATTAATGAAGGGCAAAAAGCTTGACACTCTTGTGTAAACATCAGGTTTGCCTTGGGCACATTGCGCCGTTCCATAAGAGACAATGCCAACTAATTGCGGTGTGGTGCCAAGTGGCGTCGTCACAAGTGGACCACCAGAGTCGCCCTGGAATGAGGAAGAAGACAAGACAAATGAATCTATTTCAGATTTTTACGATGCACTTGCAGCAGGAAGAGTTAGCTGGTTTTAGGTCTGTTGAAAAATTTTATGTTGAATTTTTCGTAATAGTTAAATTAGCTTAGATTAGTTTGAAGTGACCGACATGGGAGTCACTTATAGCAAGACTTGATGGCTAATCCCACTAAGGATAGATACTGCAGAAAATTTACTAATATCTTGTAGTGAAAGTGGCAAAAGTAAAAAGTGGAGGAAGATTTCATTCATTCTTTTTTTTTTTTTTTCTTTAGCTATTGATTCGTGTTGAAGAAGTTGGTGTAAAGAATTCCAGGTTGGTTTGTTGGTTGGGTGGCTGTCCCGAGTAGGCACTTGTGCTAGAATGGCCCGTTGTGATAGCACATGGTTGGAACGACAGTTTAAACCCAGTTCTGAATGGTGCGGAGGCAATTTGTTTTTGCTTTTGGTGGTTTTCCAACTGCCTCTCAAGTTGTGTATTGGCAAACTGTCCTTATAATTCTCATTCACTTCATGTTGGTAGAAATATAAGAAGTTTATAAGAATATATCTATGTGGTCGCTGTGGTGTAGTTGTTAGTGCGTTGGCCTGCTACACAGAGTGTCCGGGGTTCAAATCTTGGCACAGGCAAAATCAAAAAGATGAAATAACAAATTTTATACATGATCATTACCTTTTGGGCAGGCAATGGCTAACCTACAAGAGAAAAAATTACCTATGAAAAGCTTTTCACTGTGCCGTTGGAATTCGGCATAAAAATGTAGATCCCTTCCATTCATTTACAAACATGAGTGGATGCGAAAAGCTAGGACCTCCATGGGCTGTTGTGCCATAAAAAAAGAACAAAGAATGAGAATTAACTACCAGACCAAGAGGGGAATCGAACCCCCAACCTCCTGGGTGAAAGTCTAATGCTTTACCCACTAGACATCGAGGTCGTCTTGAAAGAGCTTAAGTCTAAGTCGAAGAAAATATGAAAAGAAAAAATAGAAAACGCTCATTTTGGTCAAAATATAATATTGGCAATACTCATCCTGAACATAATGCTATTGATTTCGAGAAATTTCTTTTCTCATTCTGCTTTCATGTTTACCTGGCTGTGAAACAAGTTTTTTAAAGTATGTTTTAACACATACATACCATGTTCCAATTCAGTCCATGTTTCGACTCAGACTATACTCAATTCTGGTTAGTTCACAACACACTCACTCGACCTTCCAATTAAGACCAACTCTGAACATGTTTCAACTCAAACCATTTTTTAACTAGGACCATTCTCCAACTCAAGCTCCAATTATTACCATACTCCTACTCATTTTAAAAACCCAACCATGTTCCAATTCACACTATTTTCCAACCCAAACTATTTTCCAATCCAACCAAGTTCCAATTCAGACTATGCTTGGTTTGAAGCTATATTTCAACTTAGAAATTTATACTGAATTTTAAAGAAGCTGGATATTTTTTCCTCTAATCATCCGCCATTTTGAACCGGCTATTTACCGGCTATAAACTTAGAAATATTTTCCAATAATCATCCGAAAATTTTGTTTTTTAAAATATTAAAATCTAATTTTACTAAATTTCGTGGAGATGGAAGATTTTTTGCGGAAACTTCTCCCCATTCGCAAGTCCCGACTTTAAAGTTGACTAAAATTTTTAAAGATGAAATAATTTGTTTTTTAAAACATTATTTTTTATTTTTGAAATTTTGGTTTTTCCACAAATTTAATATCCGATTCGTAATTTGTGACCTTGAACATTTCTTTGTACCTACTGAATTTCGTGGAGATAAACTTAATTTTGAGAAATTCTTACTAGGTTTTCAATTACAAGTAGGTTCTATGTGGGCACTTCAACCACTTTCGAAATGTTTAATTTCAGCAAGTGCTTCTCTCCAAGTGACGACTAATTAAATATTAAAATTATTTTATTAGAACTTATGAGGCCGGGTAAAAGGGTTAAGTTTTAAGACTTACTTCTAGAAAATCCCCTTCTCCATTATCAAAACTTTCCCCAACTTACCACACACGCTCCTCGGCCCTTCGCTGCCAGCGCGCACACTTCATTCGGCGACACACGAAACCCCTTACGATTACATTCCTCATTCGATATTGTACGATAGTTTAACATTTGCAATTGTTCTGGCAGACCACCGGGTTTTGCAGTGGGTGTAGTGGAACCCCAACCGGTCAAACGTACTGCCACATTACCGCCAACACGGCTGGGACCACCCAAACTGATCATACCAATTGAACCGATTTTGTGCAAATTAAATGGGGTTTCAACTTTAACTATCGCAATGTCATTGACGATATGCGGTTGCATTGAAAATTTCGGATGCATACGCAAAGCAATCACATTATGTCGATCCCCGCCAGTCTTCCAATTAAGCGTACCGCCAACAACTGAAATATCCTCAGCTTTACGCTTATTCACACAGTGAGCAGCGGTGAGGACATGATTTGCACTGATAATGGAACCGGCACAAAAATGACGCCAACTACCTCCGCTAACACCGCGGCGGCGTAATTGCATTGATACTTGATAGGGAACGATTTTAGTAACCACTTGACCGCCATTAATGCGTGATTTGTTTAGCCGATGTCCTAGCTGATTGTTCAGCTGCTGGTGCTGCTCTCTGAGTGGATCAACGAACCCCTTGTAGAAGCCGCCCATATCTTGTCCACTTTCGGGGTCTACGTCATTATTGACACTTTTAATATTCGATTTTGTATCGTCGTCATCCAGAATTACTTCACTAGATGTTTCCAAATCATATCGATTGGCAGCTACACTTGTGCCCAAAATTATCAGGAGGTATGCACACATTTGTATTGGATGCAGCAATTCCATGTTTCCAATTTTTACTTTCAACTCACTATGAATGAATTGCGAATTTTTGCAGCTCATTTATATATGGGGGGGCCTTGTAAGAAATAGCAACAGAATTTAATTAAATTAACCCACATTTTATGTGGGCCATTTAAAAAACAAAACTCGTATTTACTTACCTTGATAAGACAGTGTTTAAATAATCTTTTATGCAGTTCATTTCATAAATATTCGTATTCACATAAATACCAACTTATAAATCGAGAAGATAAGATAAAACTTGTAGCTATAACTCCCGTGAAAGTGGAAGTGTGAATGTGATCAGTTAGTGCATTGGATTATTTATTTGTATGTAAATGAAGTTGTAGGCTCAAGTTCCGGGTGAGATAGCACCTGGAGGTTTCCTTCTCTGCGGATAATCTAATTATACTTATACTTACATTCTAAAATTAAAATAGAAAGTTCCTTATGAGAATCTCATCATTCTGATTTCAAAAAAAACACCTTTTGATACTTTTGATTCTGCTTTTCTCAATAACTTAAGTTGATTGTAAATTTATCATTTCAGATTCAAAATCACCGGTTCAACAATACCTCGTATAACTTATAGCAGAACTTTATGATTAGATTTTTAAGCCTAGATCAATCAATAAAGCAGAGCCATTTATATATTTATTTTGATAGATAATAGGTGCGTTTTATTCGCCACTCGCTCCTAGCTGTATTTAACTAGCAGCAATATCATGTACAACTCTGTGGAGAATATGTAAAACAGCTTAAGTGTATTACTATGTTCTTATTACTATATGTTTTAGTATTACTTACTATGTCAATATTTCTGAATATTTCATATTCAGGTCAAAGACCATTCTTGAAATAATACATAATACCAAAAATTATTTAAAAATTCGATCCAGTTGTTATTCATAGTCAAACATATGTGATAAAATATTTATCATCTTTAGTCGACTACAGCTGTCCATTTCATTACACCAGCTATAGTAGAACTATAGCTGTTATGTGTAGCTAGCATGTTATGTATTAATCCTCTCTATTTTCTACAACAACGATGAAAGCAGAAGAACTGCGTGGCAAAAACTAAAAAGCTGATAATTACATAGTTTAAAATTGCCAGTAGTGCTCAAGAACCAATTCACCCATAAGTATTTATGTATAATAAAAATATGAAATGCTTACATTTATGCGCTGGCAGATCACCGCCTGCTGGCAGTACTATTGAACCATTTCATTGTGAATGACAATACAATGAAGCAGAGATTAAACAACTTGATCGTTTTACTCGCACATGTTAAACTACTTGGCGAATAAAACGCAGCCACTACATAATTCAACAATAAAATCCGTAAATGAAACTGAAAATCCTTGAATGAATGATTCCAGTTTATAACAGTTTATTTTATCCGATGACTTTATTGATTTAAACTCTGCCAATCCTATTTGCACCTTCGCTCTCTTGGTGGTAAAAAATAAAACAAAACAAAAATTATAAATGAAATTCTAATTGAAAATGCAGCAGCAGTCAAAAAAAAAAAAAATAACTAAGAATAAAAGTCAGAAGAAACTCACACGAAAATCACGACATTTAAAAAAATATAAGAGTGTTTCACGTGTATATGTTCTTTTAAGCCTGATGGCAATCGCAGGTAGCACGAGACAATTAAATGCGGCTGCTACTGTATTTAAACCGAAGTAATCAAAAACTAAACGAGCGAGGGCTGTGGCAGTGCGCTGCGGTAGTTAAGTGAACCGCATAAATTTGTCGGCATGGATTTATGCTTTAAATCAAAATAATAACAAACACTAACACTAAAATATATACATACTTACGAGTTATATATACGAGTTGGATATGTATTTACACTATGCTACAAAAAAAAAATTCAGTGAAAACGAAAGCAGAAGAATAATCTTTGTGTGTTAAACTTTTATCATTCGAAATCAGCTATGTAATTAATGAAATTTAAAGGAAAGAGAAGCAAAACTGTTGAATGTTATTTGTGAAGAGAAAACATATTTTCTCCCCCTCTTATTCTGCTGAGTTATAACTAATTAGCATTAAACTGGAACCTTTTTTCATGTTATGGAAGTTTTGTGTGCCATAAGATTTTGCCTTTTCTGGAAAAAAAATTATAAAATTTTTAAAATGTTTTCTATTGTATCTTATATTATACCAGTATACCAGTGGCGTTGAGCCTTGAGATCAAGCGGAGATTAATTCTTGCCAACAGGTGTTAATACGGGCTCAGAACGCAATTGAAAAGCAGATCAGTCTCTCGATCGACGAAAATAATGCTCTATAAGTCCCTCATCCGTCCCGTCCTAATATTATATATGGCGCCGAGACGTGGACATTGACCATCAATGATGAGACGCTGTTAGGAGCATTCGAGAGGAAGATACTTCGTAAGATCTACGGTCCAGTATGCGTGAACGACGTGTATCGAATAAGATGGAACGATGAGCTGTATGAGCTGTACGCCGACACTGACATAGTCAAGCGTATAAAAATTCAGCGGCTTCACTGGCTGGGTCATGTTGAGCGAATGGAAGAAAGCGCTTCCGCTAGAAGCGTGTTTTATTCGAGCCACGGTGGAGGAATACGCAGAAAAGGGTGTCCTAATCTCCGTTGGAAGACCAGGTGTAGGGCAATCTGACTACACTTGGCCTTATCAACTGGCGCCAGCGAGCGCATAGCAGAGGCCACTGGCGAAGCTTTATAGAAGCGGCCAAGACCGTTCATCGGTTATAGTGCCAGCTAAGTTAGTAAGCAGTGACGTAGATAAGATTTGGAATTGATTTTTTGGAAGGGGCAGTCAAAGTTGATTAAATCCTCCCTCTCCCTCTCCCTCCCCCTACCTATGCCACTGATATACATATACTTATACATAAAGATTTAAGCCGTTTCCCAATGAACTCAAAATACCATTATCTGGAAAACTCGAACCTATTTGACGAAACGGTAAGATCAGCCATCAAAACCTTTGCCGAGATTTTGAAGTTTTACACAGTGTTTAAAATATTCTACTAACCGAATTAAAGGTTTTATCCAACGTTCTAAAATATGGCTTTGCTTCAAATTCAATCGGTGGTATTACATACCTTTGCAGTGAGCCATCTTTTCAGGTTTGGAAAGAGATAAAGCTGATAAGGGGCTAAATCTGGAGAATAAAACGTAATGACAATTCTAATCACAACTCTTGTTGGTGACATGTAGTCCATGGGGTTTTATGTTTAGATTAATCGTACCAATAATGCGAAGAAATATTCGCAATATTCGCACATTTAGAATTTTCTAATGCGTGCCACAACTTCTTTGGCCACAACTTCTACGATCGATTATTGATCTTTCGAACATATCAGCTGTAACTTTTACCTATTCTGCATGTTCAAATCCACGATAAAAATCGTTTGAACTACTTTATAAAAACACCAAAAGTCTTAAATTAGGTTCGAACTCACTGAGGTCGATTTTCATCGAGTTCTACTAAATATAAATACATATAAAAATTATGTTGAACATCACGGTCTTTTGAGATATTGACAATGACAATAAGATCATTTAACTTAATTCTCGGGGTATCCAATATGATGTCCTGTCTCCTATTGATTATTTCTGGAGTTGTTAACTTCAGTTGGACAGACTGAGCTGTCTTTATCAAAAATACTCGTATGGTAACATCTAATTTTATATAGCCACCGTTTTACTATTGAAATCGATTGTGCTTGATCCTGATAAATCAAGTCAGAATCCCAAGGATCTCAGTGACTTCATAATTTTTACCATACATATTGTAATTGTCAATATTTTGGTAAAGATGTGAGTATTTTTTTGTTATCGGGTGTATTTCATATAAATATGTGCAGGCACGGAACGCTGTGTGGTAGCAAGCAATAAAACTACAGTGTGACAATTTTATATGGTGAAAATGAGAACAACTGATATGGCGGGCAAAAGACCACACGCAGTTGCCAATACCCAAATTTAAAAGTCTACAGAAGTCAGGAGAAGGAGTAAAGGAAGGCATATAAGAAAAGAAATTTTAAATGTCATAATAATGATAACGCAACCGCCGACAGGATGCAAACGCTTGTTGACACGTTACTAACATTTGTGACGACATGACGACGATTTTAAGGCAATAAAACAAAAATGTTCAATGTTTCAGTTAACTGCGGCTACACTTCAAACAAAACAAAAACCAAGCTAGAAATAAAAAATAATAAAGAACACAGAAAATATCAAAAGATTACAGCTGACGATGATTAAATGATTAAATAAATTTTATTACGCAAAAATGTTGGTATGTCACAAAAGAAAAAAAAAAAAACAACAAAAACCAAACTTTTTACATTAAGGACTTGAGCTATATACTAGCAGTGCCTGTGTACCTTTTGAAGTATTGCATCTTAATGCTAGCCGCACTGAGGACTGAATTTTTGTTTTGGTTTGTTGGTTTTTTTTTTTGTTAACTTGACTTTGTTTGCTTGGCATTAACAGCATGAAAAATTCACAGTAATAAAGTTATGCTTCTTGCTGGCAAACAGATTCTTTGAAATGAAAGATTGAATTGCATGCAACAAAGTAAGATATAAAACGGGTCCAAGCGACTTTTTCATATGCAACTTGCTGCTTGCTTTAGTTTTGCTTTAGTTTTGCTTTACTAAGGTCTCTTATTTCTGAGGAATTTCATTGAGATTGCCTTAAGCCATATTTTTTGAGATTTGCGAAATAAAACAGCAATACACCAACAACACCAACAACAATAACAAAAAAAGCTAAACTTATAAAGATTTTTATCCATTTTTTTTCCATAAATGCTCATTCAAGCCGAGCCAAATTATATTTTTATTATTTTTTCCATAGGTTTTATAGTTGAAAGAGACACCCTCGAAAGATGTCGATGATCAAGCTTAAGCGATAACGTTCTTCATTTCTCTTACTCACAAATGCAGTAAGAGAAAGATGCAGAGAGAGAGAGAGAGCGAGAGAGGGTGAGCGATGGGTAAGGAGAATGGCAAAGGGAGAAATGATGTGGATAAAAACAGAATCGCTCACGTAGGAAAGTGTTGAAAGATTTAGACAATCTCTGGCTATTGTTGTTATATAAATTATATATGTACTTATATACATACAAATATAATGTACATAGATATATTAGGGTGGATCGAAATTGTTACCCCCCCTTTAACAGCACTTTTTAAGAAGAGGGGGTAAATTCAAGATGCTTGACAATTTTACTAACTTATGGTATACCCCATAGCACCCCCAGGAATAAATTTTAAATCAAAATAAAGGTCAAAAAAGGGTTTCTTCGCCCAAAAAACATAGGTACACAAAATTTCAACAAAATCAACAAATGGCATTTTTAGTAAAAGGTAATATATCAATTTTTTCTTGTTTTACTAATTTTTACACCGGAGCCACTTTAGGAATATTTTTAAGATCAAAATTACGGTCGGAAATTGGGTTTTTGACCCAAAAAACCGGTATACTCACAATTTCAACAAGATCGGATGGTACAAGAAAAATTCTAAATTTCTCATGTTTTAATTTATCTGGAAAGCCTTCTCTGAAATAATTTTATGGTTTTAAGATAAGTTGCCATAAGTAAGCCCACGGTTTTTGGACTAAGAGACTAAGTCCAGATATTAATTTTGAAGCCAACATTATTACTGAAAGGACTCCAGAGCAAAAGTTAGTAACCAATAGAAAAGCGCCTTCTATAGATCAACCGATTGTGTTGAAATTGTGTGTACCTAGGTTATTTGGGTAAAAAACCCTATTTTGAACTATATTTTGGATTGAAATTGGTTCCTGAAGGAACTCCAGAGCAAAAGTTAGTAAATATCATAAATGAGGGAGGATACGTTGAAAACAAAAAATGTCAGGCATTTTATATTTACCCTCTGTTCTCAAAAAAGTTCTGTTATGTGGGCGGTTACAAAACTTCTCTGTATGGCGATCCACTCTAATGTGCATATGTCTGAACCCAACGGTGGTGAAATACGCATCAGAATACATACTAAAGTGCATTTTTTTATACACTAAAGCGAGTTTTATTCCATTCTTCGCTTTACTAAATGCTCTAATAGATTCAAGGGCCAGTTGTTTACCTAGAGTACTTTCAACACTTCGGCCTCTCTCTTGAACTTTAACATCATAGCCGGATCTGTAGATATTTGTTCAGTTACGTGGACTTGGTACATTCCCAGCCACTAGCTGACCCCATCGATATGGTTAGGTTAAATAGCTGTCATGTCTACACTATTCACCGGAGAATCCCAAATTCAGTTCAGTCTATATTGCCTGTCAAATCCCAATTTCATTTTGCCATAGCTAAGTTAAAAAGTAATCGAGATGTGCGGCTGGGAAATGAATCGAAATATGGTGATTGGCTACATTTTTTTGGAGGGCAAATCAAACGTCAAGATACATACATACATCAAGCGCTGACTCAAGCACCTTAATCGAACTTTTCGTTCATCATACCATTAAACTTTATAAGAGATCTGCAATACATGCTGAGTGGAATACTTCATGTTGCATCGTTTTTGTGCTGCCTTCTTGTGAAACGAGATCAAATTAAATCTCATTATGTAACTCGTGTATATGTATACCGAACTCAAACTGCATTCAATCTGCATACCACAAAAGCGGCACATTAGATGCATAGCAAAAATAAAGCTTCTTATATGTTGTGAATGATATCAGCAACAAATGATCTGTTGATGAGCGCAGGAGTCTTTATTTTTCTCTTTAGTTGGTAATGTTTTGATTTTGCACTTTTTTCTTTCTTTATTTATTATTATGCCCTTTTTTGTTAGACTGACTAAACTTCTATTCGGTCTCCGTATCTTGGTTCCATTGTGTACCTACATACGTACTAACATAAAGACAACTACCTACCTACCAACTGTGCGGGTGTCAATGTCGCGCACAGGTTGTGAGCCCTCGATCAACTGTTCCGTTTATGATTTGGGCTCGTAAATGTGCTAACATTGCGATCAAAACAACACCACCAACAACAAAAACAGCTCCAGCAGTGTCGAAGTTATTGTTAAGTGTTTATAACCTTTAAACTATATGAGAGCACATGCTGTGTTTGATTTTTTTTAATTTTAGTCGTTTGGTTTTTGCACGCTTACTGATTTGATAAATACAATGTATGCTTTTGTTTTTTTGTTTGTTTTTTTTTTTTCAATTGTAGCTCTAATATCGTTGAAGGTTTAGGCTGTAGTCACAAGTTTTAGATTTTTCAAATGTAGGGAATACTTATGTTTGAACATTTTACTGATTGTATGTAATTGAATGTGTGTAACTATGTATGTGAAATTAGATTAATTATATAGGTCGATACGGTAAAATATTCTGTATATTTGACTTTTGCCGTGGGTGTAGGATTATTTTTCATCAACACTGAAAGGTCTTATAAACACTTACAGGACTTGGCCGAGTTTGTGAACAGCTTAGATGATTATGGTACGTAAGAACTTCCTTGATTTACTTCTCTAATGCTTACATAAATACATATATATTCAAAAGGATGCAGTGAAGGTCTCCAAGTCAACTTATATCAAACGAAGTCTCGCTCAATGGAAATGATTCGGCGCACAGAAATTTTTTTTTATTTATTTAGCAACCGGAGGCGCTGCTCACTTTTTCCGAAGCCAGTTGACTACCCAGTTCGGAAGAAAATATAATGTATCCAAATTTTAAGCCGAATCAATGGTGTAATCAGAGAGAGATTTTTAAGGACAGTTCGACAGACAGTTCGCAAATGAGTAATTTGAATCTATTTCGGCTGATATTTAGATTAGAACAATTACATTAGAAATAGCAGATGGTCTTCTAAATGGAAATCTCAGACGTTGCTAACCCATTAATAGCTGCCCATAGATCCTGTCATACGACTTTTCTACTTAATCTCTCTGAATACACTCAGCTTATCCAGGCTCTTACTTACTTTTACTTTTAATGGCACAACAGCCCATGGAGGGCTTAGGCAGAGCTTTTTCGCATCCACTCATGTTGTGCGTGTTATATTTGCACATGAATCGAAGGGACCTACAGTTTAATGCCAACTCCGAACGGCGAAGTGAAAAGCTTTTCATAGCAATTTTTACTCTTGTAGGTTTGCCATTGCCTGTCAAGAGGTGGTGCCGTGTAGAAATTTTTTTTTTTTTTTTTTACTTTTTATTATTTTTTATTTTGCCTGTGCCGAGATTGGAACCCCGGACACTCTGCGTAGCAGTCCAACTTATTACCACTACGCCACAGCGACCATCAGGCTCCAGGCTCTTAGTGACCACAAAATGTTCCACAACCCTAGAAAACTTTTTTACTAAGTGGAGTTCAAATAAATATGCAACAAATTCTATATAAGTAATTTGTTGTGATTAATTCTCTATTTCCCAATTATCTTCAAGGCTTCATATATTAATTTTTTCGGTTTTGAAAAATACTTTATTTTAACTTGGTTAAAGGGCAAGACTGCTCTGGAAATTTTCTCAATTTTTTAAGTCATTCAAAGCCCTATACTTCCTTAACTTAATAACAAAAATACGGGAGTCTATTATTTCGTGACTCTCTATTTTGTGTGTATTTTCAACTTACTGGCGTTCAACTTACTGGCGTTGCTGGATAATTAGAACCAGTTGGTGAGAAAAATGGATACAATTCAGCAGGGGTAGACAAGCTGCACTGAAGGTCTTCAAACTTAATAATTTCGATAGACCAAAGTAAGTTGTGCCATGACGAAAGAGCTGATGAATTGGCCAACCGGTCAATGGGACAATCGGGGATACGAGCCAGCAGTGGCAGTCAAGCTGCACTAAAGGTCTTAAAACTTAATAATTTCATTAGACCAAAACAAGTACTACCATGACGAAAGAGCTGATGAATTGGCTAACCAGTCAATGGAAAAATCGGGTATACGAGCCCGCAGTGGTAGACAAACTGCACTGAAGGTCATAAAACTTAATAATTTTGTTAGACCAAAACAAGTTCTGCCATGACGAAAGAGCTGATGAATTGGCCAACAGGTCTGAATTTCGATCGGAATTTTGTTTGTTTGTTTTTCGGTCTGAATTTTATCTCCCTTTGATCTGATTTTATCTTCCTTTTGACTTGAGTTATTGAATGAAAGTCAGTTAGGAGTTTTCTGTGAATTTTGATAAAATATTTGAATTGGTTTTCAGCATGATTCTGGCCTGATTATCCATAAAATTTTTGGTCTGGATTCTCCTTTACGGTTTCACAAAGGAAGGCGACCAAACATGTTTCATGACGAATCTGAATCAGTAAGTAATAGCTAAAATATCGAAATTGTAGAGAGAATAATTTTGGAGTAAAACGTCCCTATAGCGCTATAGAGAACAGAACTTAATTTGATCCAGTTCTATCATTCCTCCATCACTATTGGATAAAATTAAATAATTAATTAGTGGAACACGTACACAATCCAATCAGTACATTGAAAGCCAATAAAATTTACTAAACATAAAAAAAAAATGGTTGCTGATTTTTTGGGTGGCATTTCAATTGCAATTTCTTGCGAATGACACCTACGCGCCGCCACCAACGTGCTACATAAAAATCGAATAGCTACTGCCACCAGCAGAATCGGTTCAAGAATTTCCATATGAAATTGGACACAAGAGCCCAACAACAACAGCAACAACAACAACAACAACAACAGCCACAGGCACACACAGCTTTTGGCATTGATCAATTCAACACACAATAAACAACATTGCAATTTTAATCAGTAAATAATTTAAATATTCCGATTAAGCTGCTTCTGATGTCGGTCTGTGTGTATTCATATGTGGTGGTGATATTGCTGGCAACAGCAGCAGCAGTAGCAGTTACCTTTCTTTGGTGGCAGTACCCAACGAACGATCACCCAAATCCATCGACCGCCAACTGCAATTTAGTTACAGACATCAACGACAGCAACCAAACGCAGCGCCCCCAGTAGGTATGGTAATTAAACTACATAAAATAAGTAAGAATTAACATTTCTTTTAATTCATTCATGTCTGGGGATGATGTCAGCATCGCTGCCGCCGCCAATCAACACCTCAACCTCATCCTCAATTCGAGAGTTGATGTGCCCAGGTAAGTTGCTTCTTCCTCTCTTCCTTTTTGTTGTTGTTGTGATGTTTGATGCAAATCACTATCGCGCTCAGCATGCAATACTGCAGCTTCTTGGCTTTTTGGTTTTTTTATTTTTTGTATTGCTTTATTTTGCCTTAGCTTCTTGCTGGTGGTGGCCAGAGAGTTTTGAGTTCACTGATTGTTGTTGCAATTGCTAATGAATCATTTTATTTGCTTGTGATGCTGCGAGCTGCCTGGCCTGGACTGAACTGAGTGTGGCCTGAAACCATTTGTTTCACTTTTTGACATACTCGTACTTACTACATTCATTCGTGGCGTGTAGCTTCGCGAATTAATTATGCACACCTTCTGGAGTTTTTTTTATTTTTTTGTTTTATTTTATTTTATTTTATTTGTTTTTATTTTTCTTTTTGCAGCAGGTCTTGATCTTTGGACTACTGTGTTAATTGCTGGTCTTTTTTACAGTAGATTTGAATGGCTTCATTTAGCAAGAATTTGTTAAGATTCTCTTCAGCATTTCTTAATTCTTCATACCAGGTACAGCTCAGTAAAATTTCTGTTTCCTTTTTCGCATTTTGAAGTTGAACTTTACAAGTTTTTTGTTTTTTTATGGCGCCTGCTGTTGGCGGTGTCAATGTTTTTAATTCAATACTTAATTGGGCCACCCAAGTAATGTTCTGAAATTCAGAAATTGACGTACCTTACAGCATGAACTTCGGCTTCTAAAAGTTATCATCAAATATCTACTGGCCTCCTTTTCCTTCGAATTCCCTGAGAATTCTTTTCAATACGCAAAACTTACCGAATCAATCACACTTTCATTTTTGTTTCTCAAGTTTCAATAGATTTTGTTCTGTTCAAAGGTAAAGAAGTGTGATTATGTGTGGGGTAGGTAATCGGATTGTGGAATTAGTGGCTGTTGCTGTTCTAGGCGTGCCCATTTAATGTGACTGCTGATAATCACATTTATGGCGGATCAAAAGAAGTATTGAAGTGCTGCGGCTTTCTAAAGCGACTTTACTTGGATGCTCGCATTTGTGGGCAAGGGTTTCACAAACCTAACGCCAAAATAAGGAACTAGTAAAATAAACTAAGCTATTGAAACTATTGAAACTATTGACAACAACAACAATCACTAAGTTCGCCTCTTTATATAGGCAGCTTTGAGTTTTAGGACCTAATAGGTACTAATTTCTGAATTTTTGTGACCATTACTTCTTCTGCCGAAATGGCCCAGACTTATTCGTTTTTCAAAGAGTTTTGAATCATATTCACTGGACGGGATGGAGAATAGGGTTCACTCAGTTCCTCAACAGAAAATCAGTTCCTGAAAGTAACCTATTCTTGCCGACGAGCTTTTTGTTTTATAAATTTAATGATATGTTATAGAGCATTGCTGCTCAAAGGAAAATTATAGAGAAGAGTTGAGCCTACAAAAGTTTAGTGAGCATTATATCTCCATTTAGTGGAACTGGCCGACAAATGAGATAAAAGTTGTTCAAACAATTTTTCATATTCAGGCTCAATTTGGAGCGGAGGGGGGAAGTGTGCTCCTGAGTGGGATCAAGGATGGGTGCAAGGCTCATAATTCTTCCTTTTAAATCCAGATAAGTGAAAGTTTTGTAAGTCCCACTTGACCGAACAAACTTGAATTCGGCTGGGCATATCCCCGATAGGTAAAGCCACCATACTGGGAAATGGGCGTCTAATTTCGGAACCTGAGTAGTATGAGGCCCGTGGAAATGGAACAGTCTTGCCGTCAAAGGGTTAAAGAGTAATTCAACTTATTACCTATACTACCCCAGTTTTAAGATAGATCTTGTTAGATATGAAATGGGTGTTAACTGGATTTTGATCAGTTCGGATAGTTAGTCGACTATCAGACCTACTGGGCAAGCAGATATTGTACTTAGGAAACGAAATGGCTAGAATAATAGCAGAAATTATGAAAATTTGTATCGCTTTACAGTCTATCACAATGGGCATTGATGGGGACTAAATTCGTTCCTTGTGCTTTTTGTGTAGGCATATTCAAATCTTTATTGACTTAAGTAGAATTGGATCACAAAATAGTAAAATCGATCAGCAGATTCAACAAAAACGAATGAGTGAGTGAAAACAAATGGAAAAAACGAACAGGATGTTTTTTTTTCTGGTACCCTGTTAATTTTATTTTAAATATTTAATTTAAGCAATTCTATGAATTTTTTTTTTACTTAGCTCGCTACATGCTTCCCATTATAACCTATTAATAACATATGTTATTGTTTTAGATATTAATCCGTTTTTGCATATCTCTTTCATATTTTCCTTGTCTCGTTTTATACCCAGATAACTAAGTATATAGTATATGGTATGAATAATAAACTTTCAAAGCTGATATTAATAATGAAAGCACACAAATTCACACATACACATACGAGTCTGTAAATATGTGTGCACATGAATATCCTTTGTAAAGTTTATACTTAATTTTTATCAAAGGATATAAGCCAAGTAAATATGTCTTTGTGCTGTCTTTCTAAAGTAAATGTCGCCGCTGAAAGCTAATCCTACTGCATGTTAATCTCTGTTTGTGTTACAGATTACTTCTTCTTTTTTCCGTCATATGAAATACAGCAAGTTAATAGATGTCACTTTAGATTTACAAAGGGTAATTTTTTCCCTTTGCATTGTGTACGCTACACAACAAAATGAGATATATTTTTTGCGCTTTTAAAGTTATGAATCTGATAGTAAAACCAGTTTAATGACATTTAACTAAGGAGAAATTTAACATCGCTGTAGAATAGGTCTGGGATTGGCTATCAGGGTTAGTCTAATTTGTGAACTAGGGTAGCCAGGCGTTCTTATTTTCAGGAGAAAATAAAGAATGTTTTCCCCAATATTAAACTTATATCAATTGTCGAATTGAATCGTTCCGATTGTCAATATAGGTTAATAGTTAATCAACATCTTTGATTTTACCAAGGTATCGCTTAGGACGTCTATTTAAAATAATCTGCAGTATGTATGCCAGATGACATCAATAGCCATTGAAAGGTTGCCAGAACAGTACAGTACAAGTACAAAATACTAATCTTTCTTGTTGGGTGTAAATATTTCATTTAATGCTAATTATTCTGCCATACAAAAGCAATTGGTCAGAGTACAAATACAATGAAATATGTAACTAGATTCTTTTATGGTCCTATAAAATGTTTATAAAAGCGCAAAAATAAAACAAAAAACTCAACATGAAAGTTTTTCTCCAATTATTAATGCCCAGTTATTTGTTAGCGGTTGCAATGGGAAGCATTGGTAAAAACAATAGACTATCTTCATACAACAAAAATTGTACGTATAAAAACTAAAATATGATTTTCCAAAGAAAAAGATCCAAAAAAAAAAAAAAAAAAATATATATATAAATTATAACTCACAATATTTTACAAAAACATAGCTTTCACCGGAAATGAGGAACATAAGACCAATAACTACCATAAAGTCGACAAGTCCCATAAGTTCGATAAAGCCGATAAGACACAATTGCTCGATGGTGTTGCCCCATTCCCGATACCCTTTCACGTTTCAGTCCAGGTCACAAATAGTTCGCTACCTGGCGGCTATCAACATCTCTGCGGTGGCACAATCATAAATAAGCAAATCGTTGTTACCACTGCACATTGCTTTCATGCGCATAATAATCCCAAAGAGATTAGCATTGTTGCCGGAAGCAATCTATTGACTTCCAGCAAAGGTGAACGCTATCATGTGAGCAACATTGTGATACATGATTTCTTTCAACCGTTAATGGGACGCGATATTGCGCTGTTGAAAATTAAAAAACAATTCAATTTTGATGGTAAAAATATTGGTAAACTTAATTTCAATATGAATGGAAAACTGAAAAAGGGTACAAAGGCGTATTTGGTTGGTTGGGGTCGTGCCAAAATTGATATGGGGCGAAAGGTTGACCTGATTAGTTTTCAAACAATCAGTACGAATACTTGCCGCAGACATGGTTTCATTTATGTATCCAGCACGGAAGTGTGTGCCATCAGTTTTAAGGGACGTGGAGCATGTGATGGAAGTATTTGGGGGAAAAGGGGCGGGCGATTTATTTAGTGTGGTATCTAAGAAGGTTCTACATCAAATAACTTTTCGCCTACACAGCAATGAAGTTAGCTTTCGATATTTCTCTCAGAGAGTACGTAACGAAAATTTGAGTATTAACGAGTGAGTAGCAAGGGCCAAAATGCTCTGAAAAAAGCAAACATATAAAAATAAGAACATATAACGGAACTTCTTCGAGAAAGTACGTTGTTCCTTTATGTGGTACCTTGAGTTTTTTCAAATTGTGGAGAGCATGGAATAACAAAGTGTAGTTTTTTTGTTTTATTTTTTATTGATACATTCAACACACAGAGTGTACCCCTATGAATGCAGAGCATTCTGTTGAATGGAAGGAAGATTGATAGGTGGGAGGAAGAATGAGAGAGGGAATGCAATCAGCACACAGGACACCGATAAAGACATAGACAGCCATTGTGGCAAGTGTTATGCCTTTACCACAATGAACTTCAGTTTTACCAGTGTCGACTATGACCGCATGTAGCGCCAAAGGCCAAGCTTTTCGCATCCACTCATGTTGTGCGTGTTATATTTGTACATGAACGAAGTTGGTAGTTGCTGATGATTTTTTGATTAGAATTAGAATTAGAATTCAACTGGCGTTGAAATACAAATATAATGAATGCATGGGTTTTTAGATATTTTAGTAATAAATATTATTATTTTTGTTAATAATTTTGCGGTGCGAGCCCAAATCCATTTGACAAAAATTAAATTTAGTATGAAAGCCCCCTTAAGGCCCTTAAGGTTTGGAGATGGCAGGTATGTGTTCTGGTGTAACACCAGATTGTAAACTCAAAATTAATGAGTGGTCGCTGTGGCGTGGTGGTAGTGCGTTGGACTGCTACGCAGAGTGCCCGGGGTTCGAATCTCGGCACAGGCAAAATCAAAAAGTAAGAAAAATTATTTTTCTACACGGCACCACCTCTTGGCAGGCAATGGCAAACCTACAAGAGTAAAAATTGCTATGAAAAGCTTTTCACTTCGCCGTTCGGATTCGGCATTAAACTGTAGGTGCCTTCCATTCATGTACAAATATAACACGCACCACATGAGTGGATGCGAAAAGCTCGGCCCTAAGCCCTCCTTGGGTTGTTGTGCCATTAAAAGTAAAGTAAGTAAGTAATACTAGGCACACACTGCCTTGTAGGAGACCTATGCTCCCAAGAAGAGTGAAAGGAAATATTACTTTTTTCAAACTTCTAAATGTGAAAGTCTTGAATTATTTAAGCGTGATTAAAGAAGAATTTTTATATGATTTCTCTGATTCAAACTGCAGACTTAAATTATGTATTTTGTGAATTGAGTCAGGAATTCGGTTAAAATTAGAACTGAATCTTTTGCATGCCGTGATTACATATACGCAATTATGGAAATCATATCCATCAAAATCTTAAAACCTTCAACCTGAAAGTGTTAAGTAAGACAATTTGAATCGTTTTCTCAATGTAGAGATCAGCTCTGAGGTTTGAATATCATTCGGATGGATTTCAAATTTATATTAACGTCTTCTTAATGAGGAAAACTTGAGTGGTTTTCAGGTCAAAAATCATCGGTAAGTAAACAAGTCCTAAATTATCTCGGAGGTCTAGTTAATTTGGCTATACTCAGTGTTTCTTGCAGGAGTAGTTTGAATTTCATTTCTTTTTAAAGAAAACAAAAATCGATTGGAATTAAAAGTTTTGTATTGTCTTTAAATCACGTTGTTAATGAGGAATTTTTGCTACTGGATACTCAATCAAATACAAAATTTCTATGCAAATACATAATCTAACGCTATGTATTTTTTAACATTTACAGGGTGATTCAGGCGGTGCTCTAGTTAATACAGATTTCAATATGCTCCTTGGTATGATGTCATATGGCAGGCGACCTTGTAAAAAAGGCAGGATATATGCGTTCACTTATATGTATCCATTGGTAAAATGGACCAGGACCCATATGGCCAAGTTGTTACAGAAGAAATAATTAATTTTCATAATGCAAACGAGTACATATGGTACATACATATATCCGATAGATAAGCTTAAAGTGTAGTTAAATTGGAATGTTAATAAACGCAATAAGTATAAAAATTAAACGAACATAAATCGTCGATAGCATGTTGTTGCTGTTTCTCTCTGTCGCTCTCTCAACAACCTGCAGCTATAAAATGTTACAATGTTTTGTTACCTTACTACCTACCTTGCTGAAGTGGAGCTGCTGTTAGTGAGTCTAGCAGAAGCACCTACTTGTTGTCATCAATTAAGTAACAAGCACACGCGACCGATAAATACTCAGGTACAAGTAGATATAAAGCAAACGAATTCTTATTTATGCATTTATTTAGTCATATCAAGTATTCAGACATACATACATACATTCACACATACATATGTACATACATATATATGAAACCTTTATCAGATTTAAGTATACAAAGCTTCGATGTGCATTAAACGAATTGATGAATACGCTACGCTGTAATACCATACTTATTCTTCGGATATTACTTAAAATTGTATTAACTCTACATATAAACTATGCTGGGTATAGCGTATCTAAAAGAATAAAAAGTAGTAAAAATCTGTTTACAATTTCTTGGTTTACTACTTTACTTTTTTTATTTTTTATTTCTTATTTTTTTAATTTTTATGCATTTCATAATTTATATCTGCCTGTGTGTTGTGTATTCTTGTCCGTCTTAGCATACGTGGACTCCTTCAGTACATACATACTTATATTGATATCTGGTACATGCAGCACCTTGCTATGTCTAAACAAATTAAGTATGTATGAAAATAAATGACCAATTTGCTGATTATTTAAATCATGCCATTAATTTCAAGTTTTTTTTTTATTTTTTATTTTTATTTCGTTTGCTATTTTGTATTGCAATTGAACATGTCTCGTTGAGTTAAGGTAGTACCAATTAATAAGTTGTGGTGTAAAAAGTTGACAACTAAATATGTACATTATGTCTACTGTTGCAACATAAATACCATGGGGCAGCAATGAAAATACATACTCTGTTTAATTTTGTTACTTGAATTAATATCAATGATGGTATTAATGATCGCCGTGGCGTAGTTAGTAGTACGTTGGCCTGCTACTTATGCAGAGTGGTTCGGGGTTCCAATCTCGGCACAGGCGAAATATTAAAAAGTAGAAAAAAAAATTTCTCGACACAGCACCACCTCCAGGCAGGCAATGGAAAACCTCCAAGAGTAAAAATTGCCTAAGAAAAGCTTTTCACTTCGCCGTTCGCTTCGGATTCGGCATAACACTGTAGGTCCCTTACAATTATTTACAAGTAGAACACACACAAAATGAATGTATACGAAAAGCTCGGCGTCGGCCCTCCATGAGCTGTTGCACCATTAAAGAAGAAGAAAGGGTAAGGGTATCACCGCGCAAGTTCAAAATCTGGGAAAAGGTTTTGATGGGCTGATCTATATTCAATTCCGGCGCAGAGTTTTCAATTGTGTCAACCGTTGTTTTAAGAGTGGTTCAAGTTTTCGAGATAACGGTATTCTGAATGATTTCCTTGAAGGTCGTACTTTTCAAATGAGAGACAGTTTAAATTTTTATATACCATATATATAAATCAGTGGCGTAGGAAAGGGATTTACAAAGGAGATCTATCCCCCTTTAGTAAATTCAAGCGGAAATTAACTCTTGCCAACAGGTGTTACTACGGGCAATTGAAAAGTAGAACCCTCTCTCGACCGACGAAATTAACGCTCTATAAGTCCCTCATCCATCCCGTCGTAATATATGGCGCCGAGACGTGTCGATTGACCATGAATGTAGAGAGGCTGTTAGGAGCGTTCGAGAGGAAGATACTCCGTAAGATCTACGGTCCAGTATATGTGGACGACGTGTATCGAATAAGATGGAACTATGAGCTGTATGAGCTGTACGCCGACACTGACATAGTCAAGCGTATAAAAAAATTCAGCGGCTTTGCTGCTGGGTCATATTTAGCGAATGGAAGAAAGTGCTCCGGGTAGAATGGTGTTTTATTCGAACCACGGTGGAGGAACACGCAGAAGGGGACGTCCTAATCTCCGTTGGAAAGACCAGGTGCAGGGCAACCTGACTATACTTGGCCTAATCAACTGGCGCCAGCGCGCGCATAGCAGAGGCGACTGGAGAAGGAGGCGGCCAAGACCGATCATCGGTTGTAGTGTTGCAGTTAAGTAAGTAAGTACATTTTTTTTATATATGTTGACTTTCAAATTTTCTCGAAGCATTGCATGGAACTAGAAAAAATTGCGGCTCCCCTTTCAAAATTCTATCTACGCGCTGGTATACATTTTGTACATTGTTAATATTTTCTAAACTTTTTTCGATAGTTTTTTACTCTTCTTTTTTCTTTTCATGGCACAACAGCTCATAGAGGACCTAGAACGAGATTTTAGAGGTGGTCGCGTTTTATTTGTAAATGCATGGAAGGGACAGTTGTATGCCGAAACAGAACAGCGATGTGAAAAACTTTTCTTAAACAATTTTTACTCTTTGAATTTTGCCATTGCCTGCCAGAAAATTATTTTTTTCTACTTTTTCGTTATGCCAATGCCGAGATTTAAACCCCGGACCCTCTGTGTAGCAGGCCAACGCTCTTCCAACTACTCCACATCCTTTTACTGACGTTTGACTATTTTTCAATACCGTTATCTCGAAAACTCTAACTACTCTGACAAATCGTTTGACTTCATTGATTTCCTTGGGCCCAAATTAGGTTAGAAACAGCTATTAACAACTTTTGCCCATAAAGAACTTCGATGCTAGTTTGAGTGACTGTTAGAAAAGGCTAGGCTGAATTGAAAATAAAATTGAGAAAAACGGAGAAGTGAAATTCCAAAGCTATCGAACTAAAGTAAATTGACGTTTTCATTACATTCTTAACCCTGAGGTTAAATACTGTCGGTCGACCATGTATTAGCATAGCTTTTTATTTAATATTTTCAGAGTTAGGACCTACAAATTTGGAAAAACCAAGTATACATTTAATATGTACTTGTACTTTCCTTGAACTCTTAGCAAGAATATTTCGGAATATTATATTATAAAGTACTTATTTGTAGATTCCAATGAGCAGGTGCTGGTCAGACTGTACTAGTCTGTTGGATGCAGGGCTCTGTCGCACATCATAGCTTAAGCAAAATTGATTGGTGAGAAATACGGAGATTTTGTTTATTATTTTTCGACCTACACCCCGAGATGTAGTTGGTTATTAATAGCTATTAGAACTGGGCTTTATTCTCTTTCTTTCACAATCGGGCTTGGGAACGTCTACGAAGGAATTGAAACCAAGTGTGCTCTTACGAGTGATCTTTGTAACTGGCAACACCGATATGGTAATTGCAGTTTCTGGAGGGCCTTTTGTAAAGCTTTGTTCGTAGCTTTGAATATTTATATAAAAATTTATATAACACTACCTACAAACAATTATGTAATACTTTACGTTTCAATCAACTGAAAGTGACAGTTCCCTGAAAATCAGTTCTATGAGTAATACCAGCATTTTACACAAAAATTTCCGCAATATTTCCTATCACACTGAGCTATTTCATTTGCAAAATAGAAAACACAGCTACATACTGCCACCCACTGATATTGATAAATGAGACCCAAAGGTCGATACTGCATTAACCTTAAATTAAATTAAACGAATAGAATATGGCACATAGGCAAATACGAGTACAATACAATATGGTACAATATATAAAGACTATGACAGCGCAATTGGCATTTAATTAAAAGTTGAAAGTTTAACGGAAAAACAGAACAGGAAAAACAGAAAAACAGAAAAGCACAATGGAATTGAATGTTATACTGGCAATTGTCACATTATTCCAAGTGGGTTGGGCGAAACCACAAGGAAGTGTCATTAATCGTGAGCAACACAAACTAGAAACTACGATTACTTCTAACAAAAAATTTAATTAAATACTAAAATTTTGTAACTTCTACTTCTTCTTAGTTGACGAATACTTTGACAATCACGCATACGATTCGCAGGAGCGAGTTGTTGGTGGCGCTGCTGTGTCCGACACTGAATCCATTCCCTATCAAATATCAATGCAATATTTAACGAAAAATGGCAAAAAACGTCACTTCTGCGGAGGTTCAATTATTTCGCCAACGCGTATATTAACTGCAGCTCATTGCGTCAATGGGCAGGATGCAAAGAGGATATCGGTTGTTGCTGGTATACGCGATCTCAGTGATGCAAGTGTGGGGCAACGTTCACAGGTGACGTCATTTGAGATGCACGAAAACTATGAAGAATTGGTGACTAGCGACATTGCAATATTGACAATTGAACCTGCTTTGGTGTTCGATGGTGCGAAAGTGGATAAAATTGATGTGAGCGGCGCGGATATCGTTGATGGTGGGCAAGCGGTCACCCTAACCGGTTGGGGTGCCGTTTGGCATTTTGGTCAGGGTCCGTTGGCCAATTATCCGACACGTCTGCAAAAGATGTCATATAAAACGATGACGAATGAAGATTGTAAGCGCACCATGGAACAATTGACCGATACGGAAATTTGCGCTTTGGAACGTTTCGGCAAGGGAGCGTGTAATGTAAGTTAACGAAAGGGGGAGGGAGGTTTGTAATGTGTAATTTTTTATTGTTTCAGGGTGATTCTGGTGGTCCTCTGGTAATGAGTAATGGTGATGCATTGAAGCAGGTTGGTGTGGTTTCATATGGTACTGCGCTTTGTGCCTCCAACAGTCCTGACGTTTATACGCGAGTTTCTATGTTTGACAGCTGGATTCAGGAACGTATGGCTTAAGAAGAGTTAAAGAAGTTATGGAAGCGTTTAAACTCTGAAATATGATTCTAAATATTGTTGAAATAAAGTAATGTACAAAAATGGGAATTAGAAAATTTAACAAAAATTTTGTTTTTTCAGTTTAATAATTTTGAAAAAAATGGTTTACTTTTTATTTAAGAAACAAAAAGAACTGTTTGGCAAAAATAAATTATTTCAACAACAAAAAAGTCCGTAAAGAAGATTCTGAACTTCGAAAAATAAATTATACGTGTCTTGGGGTTTTGAAAGTTTACATCTAATTTCTGTTTTAAGGTGGTCTTAAGTTTGCCCATTTTGAATAAGTTAAAACCGTAAAACAACTTGTTAATTTTGCATCTGAGGTTGTTTGTGAGTTCAGCAATTCATAGTCACATTTTCAGTAGAACATTTGCCTCGAATGTATTAACCCATTAACTCCCTTCCATATGGGTTCGTTTTTGACTTTTTCGGGAAAAATAACCTTTTTGACCCATTGCGAGGGTTGATAGAGAGTTAATAAGCTCTAACAATATGTTTTTTTTCTATATGTCACTGAACATCAGACTTTCGAAACACCGAGAAACGCATACTTTTTTGGAGTTCTATTAGAATCCACTTTCAAAGATTTTTAATTTTTTTAAACTCGACCTCGATGGTGTAGTGGGTAGCGTACTAGACTCTTGCTTTGGTGGCAAATTCTCATTTACAACCTTCTTCTTCTGTCTTTTAATGGCACAACAGCCCATGGAGAGCCTAGGCCGTTCTATTTGCATCCACTCATGTTGTGCGTGTTATATTTGTAGATGAATGGAAGCGACCTACAGTTTTATGCCGAATTCGAATGGCGAAGGAAAAAGCTTTTCTTAGGTTATTTTTACTGCTTTAGGTTTGCCATTGCCTACTAAGAGGAGATGATGCCGTTGTTGTTTCTACTTTTTGATTTTGCCTGTGCCGAGATTTGAACGCACTACCAACTATGACACAGCGACCCCGGATCAAAGGCAAAATAAAATTTATTATCTAAAGTTACCATTTCCATATTTGTGAAATTCTTTTATCCTTTTCTTTATCATAAGCGGATAAATAAAAGGATAGATATAAAAAAATATTTAAGTATCGTTGCCTACAATAGGTGAAAAATTAAATTTTACCTTTTTTTCTGTTCCCTGTTCATAACCTCCTTACTTTCATACCGATATGAAGTGAATGAGAATTATATAAAAGTAACACCTCTCGGCAGGCAATGGCCAATTCACCAAGTGATAACAAATTGCCACCCCGACGTTCGAAATCGGCGTTAAACAGAAGGTCCAACCATTTGGTATTACAAGGGATCTAATCACAATGTGGCCTAAGGGTGTCCCTAGTCATCCACTAAACCAACCAAGGGCGGAGGTGGAATTCGGGACAAGAGCTACTTAAGTAGATTAAATTTTAAAATACAAATTTCCATACCATAAGATTTGAAGCAGATACGATCAGAAAGGTAAGGGAAATTTACTTTTCAAAAATTTTAATTCTTCATTTCGTTTTGAAAACTTAGTCTTCTTTTAGTTATCGTTTTTAATCTAAATTTTGGTTTAAGTTTTTGCCTACGTTTATTTCTGAATTCCAGTCTGACATTTAGTTTAAGTTTAGTTTCAATTTTGGTATTCATTTCTGTAATAATTTGCCCAGACTTCAACTGAATATCGGTCTGAATTTTAGTCTGATTTTTTATCTGAATTTTTTTGTCTGAACTTGGTCTAACTTTTGATCTGATTTTTAGTTTGAATTTGTTAGAACTGCGTCAGGTATTTGGTGTGACTTTTGTCTGCTGATTTATTATTTAGCTTCCGATTTAGTAGCAAGCATTATCTGTTCTGGCTGTCTGTTCTCGATCAGCACGAATTTTATGTTATCTTCTGCTACTACTGTTCTCACTTTACACCTCATACACCTCATTTCTCGGATTTTCGAATTTTCTTGCCATTTTCCAAACAATTTATATTGCTTCACTGACTAAGTATTTGGGATTACATACAGTATATGGACGGGAAATATTGATTCATTGGGTAAGTCTTTCTATTAAACGGAATTCTTTTTGATATCAAGAAAACTTCTCACTTGAGTCCACTCAAAGTTTTGGCATTCTTGAACAATTGTTGGCTGCCAATTTCAAAATTTTAGAATATGTTCACTGGTAATTCCAATTCCTGGCCCTCACTTTTCTTGAATAATTTTCAATATGAGATTTACTTTTGCAGAGTGCAGTGAATACCCTCATTTGATATTCAAATTGTACAAAAATTAATTGAATTCACTAAGCCGCTAATAAAATATTAGTTCATCTAATCATTTTGCAATGACTTTTTCTCAACCAGCATAATTCTTAAAAATGCAATTAAGAGCATAAATAAATACTCAAATGCATTTTCTCCAAGGTTACGCTAAAAATTAAGGTTCTTATCTATGCAAATGTTTAAAGTCATTTATTATATATTGAGGGTAAAACATGAAAATTGACAACATAAAAGTTTTCATAATTGATGGCTGTTCAAAAATATTCACGACTCGGTAGATCGCGCATACTTAAAAAGCCTATACTTGTATAAGATATCTAACATTTTAGTTAGTACTATTTTGAGTATCAGAGAGTCTCTAAAATCGTGTGGAAATTGATTAAAATTTTGAGCAAAACTTTGCTGTGCCAATTTAAAATGTATAAAACATTTATAAAAAGTTTAATACTATTAACATTTTCTATAAATTTAATACATGGAATAATTATCTGTGAGTAAAAAGAGTGATGAAGTATTGTTTTTTGCAAGTGAATTTATCTCCTTATCTGCACCAGTGATATTTTACTTAAAAAATTTTTAGTCCCAGAAAATGTAATCAAATATTTTAACAAATGAAAAAATTAGATCTAGAGATTTCAAATCAAAATCTATTGGCTCTGGTTTGTTAAAAAAAAGACTGCTCTTTAGGGCGCACTTTTCTTGACTATTTCAGTAGGATTTGTTTAATATTACCTCAAGAGAACCTGCTATAACCTAGCAGAAAGCTCAGTCCAGTTAACGAAATTATTAGGAATTTCAATAAGTCAAGTCCAGTTCCTACCGAAATTGAAATAGTAGCCCATAAAATAACATTGTAATTTTGATTGCAATTTAGGTTCCTTACATATCGGCATCTTTTAAATTTTATAATAATATCTATTCTTCTTCCTTCGACTATGTATATATGTACCTATGTAGTTCCCAATCAGTTCCACGCGATCAAACGCAATGAAACCACAAATTCAACACGAGTAGTTGGCGGCCGTGATATACCCGAAGGCCAATACATTCCCTATCAAGTTTCACTGCAATACTATACCAAAAATAATGAAAATCAACATTTCTGTGGTGGTTCAATTATATCACCAAATCGCATACTAACCGCCGCACATTGTTGCCACGGTTTAAATCCTAAACGTATGTCAATATTAGCGGGTATACGTGATCTCAGCGATTCCGAACATCGTGCTGCTGGACAACGTTCTCAAGTGCAATCATATGATATACATGAGAATTATAAAGAACTAGTTACCAGTGATATAGCCATATTGAATATTGATCCACCACTTGAATTGGATGGGGTACGTATGGCAGCGATTAATATCAATAGCAGTGAGCTAGTTGCCGGCGCTGTACCAGTTACATTGACTGGCTGGGGCTTACGTTTGCCAGTAGCTTTGCCCTTTTTACCCGCTCAATTTGAGTACGTTAACTATCCTAGTATTCTGCAGACCATGAGCTATTATACCATAACAAATGAACAGTGTAAGAATGATGGCATGACCGACTTGACGGAGACGGAAATATGCGCGAAAGGTGCTTTGGTAAAGGGAGCTTGTTCGGTAAGGAAATGGAATGAGTTTTACTACTCGTAAGTATTTTGATGGTTTATATTTGTTTTTGTGCTGTCTTCCAGGGTGACTCTGGTGGCCCTTTGGTTATTGCCAGCAATGATGGCCTACGTCAAGTGGGTATAGTCTCATACGGTCTAATTGTTTGTGGAATTTTCGATGTGGCCGATGTCTATACGAGAGTCTCCGTTTTCAATGACTGGATTGCGGAGCGTTTGTAGGCAAATGGAATGCAGATCTACATACTTAGCATACGAGTAAAATAATGAAATAAATCTTTATCTTGAACATTGTCAAAAAAAAAAAAATAAAACACAATCGCAATAAAAATGGTAAATTTAAACATAACTTTTAAATTATAAATACGAATGTGTGTAGTATTTTTTACATCGATTATATTGACTATTTCAAGCCATTACACAATCGCATTCAATTTTTTTCAAGGGCACATATGAAAGTGCTCAAGTATTAAGGATGTAAGAAAGACAAAACTCTACGCAGTGCTTTGCTGTATAGTCTACACATGTAGATAACTGCTAAACAAATGTATTTAGATAATATTTATAATCGTTAGGAAGCTTTTTAAACTTGACAATTTTTGAGTGGTAATAAATGTGAATGTAAAACACAAATCGTCGTGACTCTCTGCGTTGCCATGAGTTTTTTGTTTATTCTTCTTCTTTTAATGGCACAACAGACCATAAAGGGCATAGGACGAGTTTTTTTTTAAGTATACTTCTTTAGATTCTTCAGGTTTTAATATTTACAAGGGGGTAAAAGATGATCGTTGCAGCGAAAATTGTCACAAAAATTAAGGGCAGCGCCCTCTATCAATCAGGTATGAAAAAAATTGTGATACCTGTATACTTAATATATACATAATTGATGGGCAACACAAGTGCATCCACGAGTATGATCAAGCTCGATTGATAGAGGGTCCTTATTCGCGTATGATTCAAACTTGATTGACAGAAGGCGCAGGGTATGAATCAAACTCGATTGATAGAAGACGCTGCTTCGCGTATGATTCAAACTTGATTGGCAGAGGGCGCTGAGTATGAATCATACTTGATTGATAGAGGGCGCCGAGATTCGCATATGATTTAAACTTGATTGACAGAGGGCGCTGAGTATGAATCATACCTGATTGATAGAGGGCGCTGTCCATCAGTTTCTCGTCAAAATTGAAAACATTCAAAGTTGAAAAACAAAAAATATGCATTTCAAACAAAAATCGTTAAAAATTACGAGACCTGAAAAAAAAAACAAACGTAAGTCACAAACAAATGGCGATTGTCTTACGATTAAATCTCCAGCAAAAACAGCAGCTGAGAGATAGCGAGACTTCGTAAAAAAATTGAGTCCCAACAAAATTTAGATTCTACTATCGTGAAAAAAAACCCAAAAACTAGCCGCGAGAATGTAGACTTCCCAAGCAACTTGAGGCACAACAGAATTCGATTCGATTTTATTGAAAAACAACTTGCAAAGTTTAATGCGGAGAGGCAGCATCGTTGCATCAACACTCATGTCATTGAGTACCGACGAAGGTCCTCAAATTAAACAGCACCTGGCGGTCATTGAGGTAGCCGAATTCTCAGCTTGTCAACGAAAGAAGGGCAGAAGATCTACTTGAAAATTTGCCTAAAATTTGCAAAATCAGCATATAAACAATTTCAAAACATATTCGTTAAAAATTCTTCCCGCCCCGCCTGTAACGTTTGCGATAGCCAAAATTACTAAAACTAACCTGAAAACCCAAACCCTGTACGGCGTCCCACTGACGCAGACAATTTTTTTTATACATAATATTAATACTCATACTGACGTAAGTCTTAATGATTTATTTCAATTTAAGTAAAGCATTTCAATGATAAGCTGATTTTTTAATATAAATAAA
Source organism: Palloptera scutellata (assembly GCA_958295655.1). NCBI lineage: Eukaryota > Metazoa > Arthropoda > Insecta > Diptera > Pallopteridae > Palloptera > Palloptera scutellata. Next base: position 84,735,395 of record OY282450.1, on the reverse strand, counting down.
ATAAAATAAATGGTAAGTGCAGCAAGTAGCAAGACGTTGAAATTGGTTAGAAATTTTTTTTTATAAATTTATTACTTGCGTTATTCTGAAATTTATTTTCAAAATTTGGATTATTCTGAATTCACTGATTTTAGTTTGGAATATTCAGAAATCTATGGTAAACTTTCCAAGAAGTGAATATTAATGAAAGTGCCTGTTTTTCTGTGGTTCATTACAGTTTGTAAATCTTCTGTATTTGAGTTTAAATTCAGCAAATATCATCTGTTTAAAAGCTATGTAAGTAAGCAGTTTTAATTCATTACAGGAATCAGTTAATAATCACTTTATAACTGGACGCAAAGCCAGAAACGTTCTTAAATAATAAATCACTTCATAAGAGATTTGCAAAATAATTTCTATTATCTACATTGATTACGCAAAAATGTAGACAGCTCAGTAAAAAGTAGAAAACGCCCAACCCTTCCATTGCAGCCAGCACCATCCTCTGCCCAGTTTTATATAGGGGGTGATTGTTGAATTACGTTGCGATTGCGGACAATTTAATAATACGGTTCATAAAATAAGTCGGCATCATATTTTTTTATGACTCTTTCCATATACGAGTAGATATAGTATGAATAGCGATGGTTTTTTTTTTTTTTGTTTTCAACGAGACAACAACACAAGCAAACAAGCAACAACAACAACGAAAAAAAAAGGTTAAAAGGAAGTACATTAAATTTGCAATATAGCTGGCAGAGATTCGTAGGCTAGTAGTATGTTGATAGCAGTAATAAAAGCTTTAAGTATGTGGATGTTAGCTCGCATTATATTATATTTTCCTTTCATCACACACACACACACACACACATGCACACCACAACAAAAAGTTGTAGTTGTATCCATAAAAAAAAAGTTTATTCCTTGGTTGTTTCAAAAAAAATTATATTATTCGGCTGCTGATGATTCAGCGGGGGCGGCCTCAGCAGGTGGCTCTTCAGCAGGTGGCTCTTCAGCAAGTGGCTCTCCAGCAGGTGGCTCTCCAGCAGGTGGCTCCTCAGCAAGTGGCTCTCCAGCAGGTGCTGCTTTACCTTCAACGGGTAGTTCATTTGGAACAGAAGGTGTAGGTGAAAGTTGAGGTGCCGTTTCTGGGGTATGCGCTGGTTCCTCTGCTGTTGTTTCTGGCTCGGTTGGTGGAGGCGCAGGTTCAGGTCCTGCAATAGGCGCTTCTACCGAAATCTCAGGCGGTGGGGCTGCAACTGGTTGTCCCTTAGTGAACAACATTTGATATAGTAAACAAAAAAATTGTTTTTATTATTTTAGAATACATATAATATAAGTACCTCTTCGGCAGTAGTTTCTTGAATAGCGTGTTCATCTTTCTTGAGCGTTTCCGTTTTTTTAGCTAGCATAGATACTTGAGATTCTGGTTTACAAGCTTCTCCTGTCTAAATTGTATTTTTAACGGAGCTATATCAGTGCAGGTAGACAGACTTTCTGCATCAAGATTCTGAACTTACTTCTCCTATTCCACTCACTATGAACACAGGTTTCAAATAGTGCCTAAAGAATTTTTGAATTTTACTAGCAGCTGCATTCAACTCTTCTAGATCTTCTGCGGGTATTTCCTATTAAGAAAATACGCATAATATGTACATCATCTTAGTTATGAACTACCATATTAGGAATAATATCAAGAACATTTAGGCACATACTGTTAGACGTTCTTTCTGATCCGCCTTATTAAGGGACATTGATCTTCGCACTCGGAAGCCACGGAAATTGGCCTGTAAAAAGGGAAATCTTATTATATATATAAGGAAATACATATTGATTCATAAATATGAGTTTATCGTTGTCTACATGCAAAAGTTGGCTAACATAATTTTATGTTCCTTTGGAAGTGATTTTTTTTGCCATTAATTCTTGAGTATATGAGTTAATTTATCACTAAGGCTTCAAGGTAGATCCACAACGCTGATAGCCATACTGATACACTTACATACAATATGTAGTTAAAATTTTTCAATTCTTGCTATATACTACAAGGTGGGGCAAAAGTAATGTCACAATCTGAATGTCACATAATTTTCGCAAATGACGTTAAATGTCCTTGTGACATTTATGGTACGTTGTTGACAACAAGCAATGGAGCGATACATAGCTCGGACAATGATAGAGATTTTGAAACGTTTATTTCTAGGCCGTGTGATCTTCGGTTTGAACGACATCGCCAAATCTGACGACACCAGACTTCTTCCTTTGTGGGCTTTTTGCAATCTCTCGTTTACCACAAAAACTCATAAACCTTGTAAGTATTGATATCAATAACCTGAATTTTAGTGGCTGCTGCATTTACTCGTTCCTCTTCCTTACGATTCTCTTCACGCATTTTGAAGTAATCATATAAAGCTTCAGTGCCGTCAGTACCCTAGAATAAAACAAACATATTAATAAGAATATATTTCCGAAACTCAATTTCCAATCCATTCCAATTCAATCTCCTCCTTACTTCAGCTGCACTCATGTACGCCTCTACGAAACGATTGTAGGCGTCTTCAATTAATGGGCGTGTCATCATTAGCTCTTTCTCGCTAAATTTACATTTCCCAATGATATCATCCAACATATCCCAATCTTGAAATTTAATAATTGATTTTTCTCTGCGTTCTTCACAGCGTCGCTTTTCCAAGAATCTCCGGAAGCACTCCTCCATTGCGGCCGTCATTATCCCAGCTTTCTCTTTGGTGATATCACAAATGCACATGTCGGCAATGATCTCGTCGACCACAGCCATCGCTCGATCAATAATGCTTCTGGCCACTGAAAGTGAATTAAAAAAGATGAAGAAAACGTTTTCAAATATTATGCCCGTTATGGAAGGTGTGAAAAGGTGTGCGTGTATTTGGCCTCACTTGTCGCTTTCTCGCGTGTCACTATCACTGCATGCAAATAATCGATTATGAATTGGCACAGGCATTCTGTTGTCGGCTGGCAACGCAGCACTTCACGCGTTATGTCCGATAGCAATTCCGGGAGTCCTTCTGGAACTTTGATCACCTGACTTCGCACCTTGCCGCGTTGGACGAGATAATTCATTGGTTTACTTTGGATGCGCTTTTGAACTTTTTACTTTTTCTGGAGAGCTATGTTGAGAGAATGGTTTTTTTTTTAGAAAAATATATTTATTTTGTTGGTTATTTGTTTAAATGATTGGTTTCAATTTGTAACTATAATTAATTTCTAATTTTCTGACATCCATTTCAAATTTGTTCCCAACAAAAATTATATAATGGATGGATGGATGGATGTGAAGAAGGCCGAGAACCTGACCTACGAGTGCAGGGCAGTTCCTCAAGCACTCAGGCTATGTAGCCCATTGTACTTAAGGCCTAGGAAAAGAAGAAAGGGTGACAGCAAATAAGGGGTTAGAGAAAAAGAGGGAAATAGTCGAAAAAGGGGTTATAGGGGGACTACATTCTCTTCCGAAAATTGTCCAGATTCTCTTACAAATCTCAGAAGATCGCAGAAGGGGAAGTAATTAAACTTTGTCCATTCCTGTGACATCAAAACCGAAAATGCGCCATCTCGTTCTGGCAAAGGCAGTACATGTGCAAAGAAAATGCTCTGTGCTGTCCACCTCCTCCAGACAAGCGTCTCTTATGTAAATCATTAGCATAAGATTTAATCCAATGCATGGCACCTGCAAAACTGGTCCCGACTATTGGCTCTGGTCACAAAGGCATGTCCTTTGATCCACAGTTGGCCAACTCGTCGGCTTTCTCATTCCCAGGAACTCCACAGTGCCCAGGAACCCAGATAAGATGGAGCTGATTCAGTCTTGCGACTGATCTAAGTTTCCTCTTACACTCTTGGACAATCTTTGAAGTAATTCTCGCGTTCTCCAGAGCCTTAAGTGCAGCCTGACTGTCACTACAGACACGTATACGTTTCCTGTGCCATTTTCTTTCAATTATCCATTCCGCTACTTTAAAGATGGCGAAAACTTCTGCCTGAAAGACAGTTGCCAACCCACCCAAGAAATAGTAGCAATTGACACCTTCGTTTAGGTGCCATCTAGCTCTAGTACCTTCATCGGTCTTGGATCCGTCAGTGAAGAAGATATCCGTCAGATTCTGCAGCACGACCTCTGGATTGCGTGAACACTTCGGGAAGCTAACTTCATATTTTCTTCCGAAAGTAATCACGGGTATGAGCCAATCTTATGTAATACAATCTCTCTACACGACAACACCTCTTGTGGCATTCAATGGCCAACCTCAAGGAGTAAAATTTTTCCTAGCCATTCGGAATCGGCATAAAGCTGTACCTCCGTTCTTAGGTGAATGTATGCGAGAAGCTCTAGAAGTCTAGACCCTCTAGGGGCTGTTGTGATATTAAAAGAATAACAAGGTGAAAACTAATTAAGGAAATAAAGTTAAGTGTATATAATATTACATGTGAAAGTATTTGGAAACATAGCCGAGTCATTTTGTCTCTTGCGGAGAAGATAATAAAATCTTATTGAAAGCACAAGCACTTTTTTCGGAATATAGAAAGAAGCACAGGCCTGATCCGTGAATATCATGTAATTCAATCTGAAATGATTTCATTCTGAGGAAATTACGAGACGAGTTTTTTATTCAAGGATCAACCGATTCGACACCATATTTGTAAAAACCACTTGAATTATTCGATTTAGTGTTAAGTTTATTGTTTCCTGAATGTCATTCTCCTATTGAATCATATACACAAACCATTAGCTTTGTTTAGTATTAATATATTTTAAGAAAAAATAAATTAGAAACAATAATTAACCGATGTGAAACTATTAGCGCTATTCACCACAAACAAGATCAAAAAAATTTAGTTACATATTTGTTGTTTTCATAAATCTAAAATAGTTTTCAGTATTCATTAGTATTTATTAAATTTCTATTTATATTTGATTATATTCTGAAAGAATTTATTCATTATAGGTACTACATGAGTAATTTGGAAATCAACTTCACAGCTAGATGGCGATTAAAGCAGTTTCACTGTGACCACCCTGTGTTGTTGTTAAAACAACGGATGCATTTGTAATATAAGATATTTTACTTTGGTTTCGGTTCTTCTGTCTAAAAATGCATACATTCGACTTCGGTCTCCACTATGGTTTCCGCTGTTGCCGAATTTGATAAATTTTTCTGGCATTAAAATTTTTTTAGAATTTTTTATACTTATAAATACAACTTATATATATAAAAATGAAGATATGTTATGTGTGTGATGAATGATCTTGGAAATGGTTCGATTTTTTTTTTTAATTCAACTTTCATGTTAAAGTACATGCTTTTCTGACCGACATAGGCTATTTATCCGCCACGCCACTGCCACGCCCGCAAAAAGAGTAAAATGCCTATTACTTTTGAGCCCCTCAGCGCATTCACTTCAAATTGAAAACACATCGATAAGGAATGTATTTTTATTTCAAATTTTTATTGTCATATTTTTTAACAAAATCATTTGTTTTGATACAATTTGCTTATCTTTCCACAAGTGAGACAGTTTTTTTCTGAAATAAAGCGATCGTTCCGTGTAAATTAGCGTGCCGCGCATTTTTTGGAATTGAACTTCTTTCGTTTTTTTTGTTGTAATTGTCAACATTTTTACACATTGGAGAAACATTGTTTGTTGCCTTTGTGCCATTTGCATTGCGTTCGGCTGATTTTGATCATTTAGTGCTATCGTTACTGAAATTAGAATCGATAACGGGAAGATGGTATTTTTATTTTTGTTTTTAAAAATACCTATTTTAATTTCCTTTTTATTATTCCATTTATTACATAAGTAGTTGCTTTTCGTGCAATATGGTCCGACCACGATCTAATCTTAGTAGGCGCTCACGTCAAACAAGAGCTGTTGCAGCTGCTCGAGCTGCAGTGACTGAAGAGCAGCACAATGAAAGAAATATGCAGAATAGAGAACAAACTGAAAGGAGACGTACAGCACAAGACGGTGTTCGGAATATTCAAAGAGCAAGGCATTTAAATGTTAAGCGAGCTGCGTTCAATTATGATTCGACGATTGATTACACTATACATCAAACTGTAGATATTGGTGCTATGGATGACGTATGTAATCATTGCAAAGCGTAGAAATTCAAAGGGAAGACGTGTTAATACCACGAATTCCAATGATTCTAACCGATTTGCCTTTCAAATTCAAACGTGTACAATTTCCAGTGCGAGTTGCATTCGCAATTACCATTAATAAAGCGCAAGGTAATTCTTTTGTGGTGATCGCTGTGGCGTAGTGGTAGTGCGTTGGACTGCTACGCAGAGTGTCCGGGGTTCGAATCTCGGCACAGGCAAAATCAAGAAAGTAGAAAAAATAATTTTTCTACACGGCACCATTTTCTTGGCAGGCAATGGCAAACCTACAAGAGTAAAAATTGCCTAGGAAAAGCTTTTCACTTCGCCGTTCGGATTCGGCATTAACCTGTAGGTCCCTTCCATTTATGTACAAATATAACACGCACAACATGAGTGGATGCGAAAAGGTCGGCCTAGGCCCTCCATGGGCTGTTGTGCCATTAAAAGTAAAGTAAAGTAAATTCTTTGGAAATTTGTGGTATCAACTTAGAATATCCATGAACAATTATACGTAGTCTATTCACGTGTAGGCAAACCATCAGTATTATTCATTTATTGCCAAGATAATGAGAAAACTAAAAATGTGGTTTACCATAGAGTTTTACAATAAATATAAACTTTAAATTTAAACTGCTTTGAATTACTTTTCTCATTATGCACAGTGAAACGTGTATGGGGTCCGCTAGTTATATATACAAAATGAAATTTGCTTGGAGAAAATGAAATTTGCTTGGAGAAAATGAAATTTGCTTGGAGAAAATGAATAGCAAATGAACAGTTTCAAATGTTTGAGAAATTATGACTTCTCAATATGATATTGTAAATGTAAAATCATTCTCAAATCGGGGGGAAAAATTGATTTCCATACTTGATTTCAATTAGATGTTGCTTTGAAAACCATACTTCTTCTTTAGTGTGTCAATTAACTTTAATTTAATTTTTTTTATATAAAATTTTGGATCATAGCTAGGATTCAGATTCAAACAAAGTAGGTTATTCAATGCATGAGTTGGTAAAGAAACACTGAAAAAAACATTACTTTGAAAGAAGTGCAAGTTTCTTCACATTATCAGTATGACATTCTTTAACTATATCAACATTATCGAGTTAAGTTTCACGACTTGAAGTTTTTGTCAGAAAAATTACTTTTCCTAATTTCTACATCACATTTAAAACCAGTCGGCGCCATCTAGTCGTCAAATACGTGAAGTGTTGCCGTTTGCAGCTATGTTCTTCACCACACAACTAAGAACAAGTGGCAGCACTTTGCACAAACATTGCTCAGCTGTTAAACGACGTGTCAGAATTATTGTTGATTTTCTGTTGATTTTGTATTGTTTGCCGACCAAAAGCAGAAATCAAATTTTGAGAAATAAGAAATAAGTTCAATTTGAAAGAAAATGTCTGGAACAAATTTATTAAATTTAAATGTTGATACGCTCTTCGAGCAGCATAGCGTGCCTGAAATCGATATTGTGCAAAAGAAAATCCAAACGGTGGTAGAGCAAAAGCGTGAAGAATTGCGTCTAATGGTGGGGTAAGTTAGCAGAAGCATTGGCAAAGAGTGTCACAAACCTTTCTGCTAATTTGTTTTATATTTTCTTTTATTTCGGACGCGCACAGTGAACGATATCGTGATCTACTCAAAGCCGCTGACACCATAGCCGCCATGCAGGAATCGTCGAGTGCGCTGATCGAGCAAATCGATTGCATTAGCGTTAATTGTCGCAAGCTGAACGAACAACAATTGATTGGCTTCAAGACCAACGACACCACCGACATGCTACGCAATCGCAACGCTAACAAACAGCTGAATAATTACTTTAGCACAATGGTACAAATAAAATTGCTTACTGCATTGCCGGAATTGATTTGGTCACACATCGATCAGCAGCATTTCTATGCGGCCACCGAACTCTTCATATTCAGTCGACACATTAGCACTGGCCTGCAATTGGATGCTAACAATCCGCTGATGCAGCACTTGCCTGTCGCTAAAAAGCAATGGGAGATATTGAAACCATTCCATATGACCATTAAGCAGAGTATACTTGCTGTGCTGGAACGTGAAGAGTTGAGCGCCGAGGTGGTGGTCGATTGCCTATTGAGTTTGCTGTTGTTGGAGAAGAATACGCTGAACGGTGTCTTCAAGACATTTCTGCAATTGCGTTGTGCTGCGTTTCTGAGTTGCTTGAATGATGCTGAGCGTAGCGGTGGAGGAGGTGGTTCTGCGAGTGGCGTTGATATTGAGGGACGTCGTCGAGTTAAGGAACGGATATTGGCCAGTTTGAAAATACTAAATAGCACTATGGAATTGATGGGAAAATGCTTTTTGCGTAAGTGCATGTTGTCTTAGCTGGAAGTTCTTTGCGAAAATCGTTGATTTTCTAACTCAGGGCATTTAAATTCACTATATTCGCCTGCACGAAATTTCAAGTTTCAGTATTAATTTTAATGGAATTTCGAATTTTGTTTTTTTTTCTTTCCAGAAAATGGTTTGCTACTCCAGAAACTCTCCGATCATGCCGATCCAAATGCGCCACCCACAATTGCACTCATGGACAGTAACGATGCTCAATTCGCTTATATGCTTCCAGAAATAATATCAAATTTCCGTCCAAAATTCGATGTGCAAACGCTGGACGATGGCCAGGTGCATGCTGCACTCGAACAATGGCTCACCGATACGAAACGCATTGCCAGCGTCCAACTAAAAAATCTGTTCGATTTAGTTACCGCAATGAGTACAATACAAGAAATTAAGAACGAAGCGAATGTGTATAGGAAAAAAGTCAATTTCATACCAATCGCCGAAGCATTCAAGCTAAAGCAAACATTTGACTTTTACGAGCTTAAATATGTGCCGCTTATAAATCAGCGAGTACGTGATATTATACGTGATAGTTGGACTCAAGCGATGAATTCAACATTTACAGCGCTCGATAAGTGCCTACAAAATTTACGCAGCTTTGAAGATGGTGGCAGCGAGCCAGTGATCTGGATTGAAAACACAAGCGATTTACCATTGAGCTTAGAAGATGCCCTCAGTGAAGATCGTAAAATTAAAAAGTTACTAATGAAAACGAAAGGTTATGACAATGAAATAATAACGCTGTGCGCTGATTTCGATGCACACCTAGCGGGAATCATTTCCGAGATGAATGTGCTGCTCGAGGAGCAAGCAACGAGGGCTGAAGATAAATTGGCTTTAATTGAATTTCTACGTGAGACGGCACAAACACATCTACTGGATTTCATTAGTAAGGTTAAAAGTCTCAATTTCAAGTCAGAGCAACGCAGGGAGCTACTCTTTGTAGTGCATACAAGTGTAGCGTTGGTGGAGCTGTGCCCACACTTGAAAGTTTGTTTCTGTCAGCGTAGCAATTGGCGTCGGTGGGTGGGAAATGTTACAGCAAATAGCGTCGAGAATTGGAATCGTTTGTGTGGTCTGTTGGATGAAGAGACCTTTCAGTTTTGGCAACAAATTGTTGCGGGCATATTAATGGAAAATAATTGTGAAAGATATATGCCACATGCAATCACACACGACAGCATCCTGGAAGATTTCGCAGTAAGTTTGGAATATTAAAATTAATTTTAATGAAAGCAGAAAACTTTCGCTTCAAAGTCCATTGCTTATTGCTTTAATCACTTTTATCAAAATTTTCCTTCATTTTTAGAACTGGGAATCTGTGACGCTCGTTCAAAAAGACGAACAAGACAATGCCATCAATTCCAATTTCCGCATACCAAATCAACCGCGCATCTCCATGCAAGTGTATCTCTTCACGTTGATACACACCTTGAACACGATCGTTCCGCAGACATTACCCCCCAAAGTGTTGCACACATTCAACAATCAATTATTAGCGCGACTGCTGGCGCACTATCAATCGCTCACCGCTCACAAATCCACCACAACCAGTCAAAATGTCGCTTTGCAATTATATTTCGATTTACGATTTTTACAAAATATTTTCGCCATTTCACGTGATGAGCGTACGCTGTGCGATCAATTTCATATGCTACAAAATACACTCAAAGACATTATTGATCCATTTGATTTTGAGCTATTCGCTGAGCACATTACCATAAATATTAAACGTTCTGTTGCCCGTTTGACATGTGAATTGGGCGTGCTGACATCGCCACAGGCACTGCTGAACGCTACAACTGTTGCTGCACCATCCATAGCTCAGGAAAAGGATCCGAATGTCTTAAGTTTGAGCTCTTGTGGTTCAACGTCTCTGTGGTTTCTTCTATTGCCAATTATAACACCAGCCAATACGAATGTTAATGTGGGTAGAAAAGTGGCTATTGGCAGCGGTATGCTGGAGGCGGCCGAAAAGGTAAGGCTGAAATATTTTTCACTTTATTTTTATTTGAAATGTGCTTCTTTTATTTATTTTTTATTTTTTTCTTCAGGATATTTTCTTTGAGTTGTAATTACAAGTAATTATGGGATTTTGATATTTTTGGTACTGATGAGTATCTCCATATATACATAAATACCTACTTTACTTACTTTACCTACGGTTTAACTAAATTTTGGTTGTTCTGTGTTTGAGTTGTTGTTGCCGAGTTTTCTTTATGTTTTATGCATAGCCTAGATTTGTCTTTTATTAATTTGAGTTTGTGTCCTTTTTTTCAACGGTCCTTTTTTCTTATTTTCTATATAGAATGTTTAACGTTCTTACTCATAACTTAATTATTATTAATGGTATATATAACAAGCTTACTTTTCAAGTTATTATTAATCACTTAATCACATTTTACTTAATATTCATCATTGGATTCAAGAGAAATAAGTGTAGCTTATTACTGATATTTCCTGGCTGGTTAAATTAAGTGGTGGTTGTTTTTAGTATATGTAGGCACTAAAAGAATACAATCACTTGTGAACTTATTCATTATCGAAGTTACGTTCAGCGAACAAATTTTAGTGAATAATTGTTCAATTTTAGTTTTCAAAATGGTTGGACTTCGTTTCATAATTGAATTTATAAACCTTTTTTTAATGTCAATGATTAATTTGTGAATTCGGATTTTATTTAAAATTGAATCAAATTGAATTCAAATTCAGGGGCTGCCTTCAAAAGATTTCATTTAATTACATTAAAAGAAAAGACGTCAACTATAAATATATCGAATCACTCGATTTCGACATAACTTATTTCATTCTTTTCATCGAATACCCAAATTGAAATACAATATTTTGCTTACAACAATGAATGCTTTCTTTACAGTTCTGGTACTTAAACTGGCGGCTGGCTCACTGCTAACTCTGCCCTAGAAAGAGATCTGTTCTTTTGATACAGACAAATCAGCATGCTTCGAGTGCTGAAACTGCAGTGTTGTGTTTAGCTCAATCTAATTATACGTAATAAGCTCAATGTTTTCTGATGAAATATACTCAAATTGGAAATTGACACAAATATGTATGATAAGACAGAGCGGGGAGATAATATAATCTTGAAAATATATTGGGAAAAAGATGCAGGGTGTAAGAGTACGAGAAAAAGACAGTAAGGAAAAACGGAATGAGAACGATAGTAAAAAAGGAGAAAGATACTATGAACTATGAGAAATTAGTCGAAGCTGGTTTGTGGAGGGAACGAATAAATAGAAAAAGAAGGAACAAATTTAATTAATTGCTTGGAGATAGTATATGGGAAAGAGAAAGAAAGAAGGCGAAACTGTGTAAAAAAGCAAAAAAAAATAATAAGTGAGAGAGAAAGGGATATTGTCATTTTTTTTTGTTAATCACTTTAACCCATTGGCACAACCAATTTTAAGAGAAACTATTAATCTAATTTGAAATCCTCAACACAATAAACTTACAAAAAGGTATAATGACCTTACCATTTCCATAAAAAATGCTCAGCTTTTTTTTCCTTAATTTGAGAGAAATGCGTTCATGATCCATTCCATTTAACGGGATGTTTTGTTCTAATGGAGCAATTGCAAATGAAAATGTATTAAGATACACTACTTTCTCCCTAAAAGAAAGAAAAGTTTAGAAGAGTGGATAAAAAGTACGTGGGAGTGATAGAAGAAGGAAAAAATAAAGAGGGTGAAAGAGTGTGAATTATTAAGCAAATGGAAAGTGAAGTTATTGATTGCCGGAAGAAAACGGAGGAAGAAAAATCGAGGAGAAATGGAAAAGGAGAAAGGAACCTCAGAGGAAAATGTGGACAGGGTGGTAGAGAAAAGGAAATTGCTACATGGGAAAGAGGATAGGAAAAAATATAGAAAAGAATAAGAGGGTTTGAAAGAAAGTCCAGTGCTTGTATGATTTTAATGACTTCGCACGCAATTAAAGTAATGCGTGCCTAGTTTTAATCAATATTAATTTTTATTTGCTGATTTTTATTTCTTATATATTGAGAAAAAGTTTCATTTCAGTATAACTTTCTATAACTTTCAGTATTTTTCTAAGTAAACTTATTCTAGAAATGAAATTCGAATTACGGAAACATTTCGTAGTTTTCCGTAACTGAGAGAATAAGTTATTGCTTAAACGTCATTAAATCTAATGTTTAAGAGTTAATGACTCACTAAAAGTGATCACAGAAATTTCAGTGACTGTTTTAAAACGCCATCATTTATGATATCAATATTTGGTATTCAATTATTGTTCTCAACTTTGATCCACGCCCATTGTCGTAGTTCGTTTGTAAGCATTGAAAAGTTTCTCCAAAGCGCACTGGAAGTAATCTTTTGCATATTCCATTTTCACGATTTCCCAGCTCCCAATGCGAAGTCAAGTGATAATATGTTCAAGTGATAATATGTTAAAAATTCCTATTCTTATTCTGGCTCAAACGTTTAAGCGGTTTTCATATGTGAGTACATACAGCATGAACACACTCCCATGAAGGCGGTGACAGGTAATGGCAAACTTATAAGTGTTAAAATTGCCTATGAAAAGCTTTTCACATTGTCGTTCGGATTCGGCTTAAAACTGTAAGTCCCTTTCATTCACGTACAATTATAACACGCTCGGTCTAGGTCCTCCTTGGACTGTTGCGCCATTAAAAGAGAGAAAGAAGAAGTATTTCATGCTCTTTTGCATGCATAATATGCCGTGACCACCACTATATCCTATAAGCTGAGGTTACATTGGCAACAGTTGCCGCCGAGAAGGCGAAATTGTTGTTGTTTCTCATGTAAAATGAAAAAATTAAAGAGGAATGTGTAGAGAGTAATTTTAGGCATTCGCGACAGATTTGCACACACGTTCACGAGAGTAGAAGACATTTGCCCATGTGGCAACTGTTGGCTGAGTAATGCTGGCCATACCAATAATGCCAATTCGAAAATTATAATCAAAATGCTGTGAGTTATGGTAACTACTGAGACTTCTATTCATTCAGCTTTTGGCATTTCTACTTTAATCCGATAGTGCCGGTTTCTTTTCAAATTTTATAATGAGATTCTGAATGCATGCAAGCGAAAAGCTTTCAGTTTAAAAGACATGATGCCATTTCCAGAACAATCACATTTTTCATTAATTTGCTTTCGCTTGAATTTTATATAGCTACTTTTGCTAGTGAAATTAATATCACCAACCACCTACACAGTCATAATAAATTTGTACTCAATTCTTGTTACTAAGTAGCATATATTACACGTACGAAGTGCGTATGTATGTATTCTTTTAGTTAGCTGCTTGAAAAATTGCTACGAATCTGTTGATAATATTGCGTTAATTTGCCATATCAATGTTGTAAGATTACATAACATACTACCATTAACTAAGCATATGTACTTAATAATATTTATTTTTCTTCTTTCTCATTTTATAAAAATCAACATCAACATTCACACACACGCATAAACTACACAACAATAGGAAATAACGCCGACACGTAAATCGACAACAGCAGCAATACGCAAGAATGACAACATATCGAAAACAAAATCAGGAGCAGCGTCCTTCTTTGGCGCCATGTCACAGGAATGGTTTCGTTAAGGCAGGGGAAGAGAAGAAAGGGAAGAAGAGGAGAAAGCGAAGAGGAGAAAGGAAAGAGGAGAAAGGGAAGAAGAGGAGAAAGGAAAGTGGAGAAAGCATTGAAAAATTAGTAAGTGCATAAGTAAATGAGTTAATGAGAAGGAGGAAGTGGAACGACAAACGCGAACGAGTTGAAATTGGAAAGAGAAATGCTAAAGATAAAGAGTTTCAATTGCTAATTAGTACATACTCGTTTGTTAATACATTAATGTATTACTAAATAAATGAACATTCATTCACATTTGTTTTATTTGCTTAATTATAAAAATGTTTAAGTATTTCAATGTTGATTTTTTATATTAAGTTAATGTTTACACTTAACTATGAATATGCATGAATCATATTCATAGAATTGTGCTATTTAGAGCTATAAAATTGTGAGATACATTGTAAACATACACACATACCCTACGAGTATATAAATAATATAGGCAGAATAAAGAAAAATATATTATTTATATGTATACTAAATGCTATTTAAAAAACTTTTTATTAATTAAAAATTATATTACACATTCCTACATACCTTAATAAATGTAAATATAAAAATGCAGGGGCGGTTTCGAACATTAAGAAAATGGAAAAAAACACTCGTTTCACCTCGTAAAATTTTAGTAGTTCGTTATTTATGATGACGTTAATGACGTAAATAAACAATTCAAGCTTGAAGTAACTGGCCTGAGAAATATAGAGCAAATTCATTTTATTTCATGGAGAAAAGTTGTAAAAGAAGTGAATGTGACCATGATCTCTTTTAACTAAGATTTCGGACTAAGTATATTAAAGGAGTCAAATTACGCTCAGTACCCGACGATTATCACCCTGCCTTGCATACACCACATTCTTGATCGATCGATTTTGCAGCGCTAAGTATAAAAGCAGCTTGACAGATGTTCATGGAATAGTAAAGCGAGCGGTTTACAGTTTTCATTCTACCCGGGTTCGGGCTCTATTAATAGCGAGTAATATTATTTGGGTTGCATTCCGACTCTGCCACCTGTTAACGAGCTTTCGATAAAATTATAGAGCCGGAAATTAAGACACACTCATTTGACATTACAAGATCACATAGACCAGATTACGTGAAGGCTTCAGGCAGCTGAGGGAAGACAAGCTCAGGTTGAGGGAAGACAAGCTCAGGCTGAGGGAATGCAAGCTCAGGCTGAGGGAATGCAAGCTCAGGCTGAGGGAATGTAAGCTCAGGCTGAGTAACGAAAAATACACGTTTTTTCTCAATGGATATTAAATACCTAAGCCATGTTGTCAGAAATCAACGCCACCAAGTAAAATCCGTGAACTTCCTAAAAGCTCAGGTGTATCGTCGTGGTACTACCGGTTCGTGCTGGAGATTTACGATATACTACGCCCCCTGACAAAGCTACTGACAGATATCTGACTTCTTGTGGATTTAATTCAGCGTGCTTGATACTAAATAGATTCAGTAATCAGTGAGACAACAGAAAATTGTCAAGGTACTTATTACTAACAATCTTAGATGAAGGCCTCTGGGATTAAGTTTTCTTTCACATCTTCATTGGCCTCTAACCATATAAAAAGAATCATTTAAAGTCCAGTAGTTGATGTCGTTGTCTTTTACCTTTATAAGAAAAACTGGTTACTGGTTACTGATTTCAGCCTCTGAGCAAACTAACTAGGGTTTGATGTCGGAAGACTTTAGTCCTCAATTCCTTTTCAATTTTTGATCTAGTGATATAGAGAAAATTCGTTCATTATTATTGATTAAAAATAAAAATTAGGTGCTTTTTACCAGGATTTACGAATTTCTAAAGGTCAACCCAATTCTAAAGGATCTTTGTTTAAATGTATTGATTTAACGGACAAAATGCTGATTTCAGGCCCTTATCGGTGATCGGAATCTAAGCAAACAACCTCATTCTTATCAAAGAACTTTTAGTTTCTCCCTACTTCTAAATGATAAGTAACTTTTTAAATTGTAGTAACTTCTTACCAGGGTAATAAGGATTCCTACTGCCTGGTATTTATTTTCAAGCTTGTGCGGTTGAGTTCAGTTTTAGTAATTTCGATCCAGCCCGCTTACAATTTGGTGTTTAATGCCTGAAGCCAACTATCAGAGAACTGTACTACATAGTCAGTCTTGAGGATCTGGTCCTCTAATAAAGAGTCAAAGAGAGATTAAATGATTAAACTCCTTTAATTATCAGTACTTTTTACTAGGATCGACTTAATTATCATTCTTTGCTGTATTGGTGCTGATTGTTTAAAATTTTGTAAAATTATGGTAAATTTCAGATTTCTAATATTGTGCACATCATTTGGTTCAGTAGTTGAGATTTGAGTGGTTCTTTTTTCGCTCTAGTCAGTCATTGTTTAGGCCATCTCGATAAATAAGGTCTAGAATATGGCATTTTCCTATCTGGTTTGTTCTTCCTGATTTCTATATATCCTGTTTGGATGGTGCTTCTCTGAATGATCTCTATTTACATGGGAAACCCTCATTTCGGTGGTATTTTCTGGTCGCTTCCCATTAAGATGGCAGTTGCTTGGGTAGTCTTAGTCTCAGTGATCTCCGCCTAAATAATCTCTGTATAGGCGGGCTTAGATACTCTGACTGGGGTTTAGATAGGCGGTTAGCTATAGCCTGCCAAGAGGTGGTGCCTCTGACAAATATTTCTTTTTTTTCTATTTTTGACTGTGCTGCGATTCGAACCCGTGCACCCTGCGTAGTAATTTAGCAGTTCAGCACACTACCAACATTTTTATTAAAATATTTAAATTTCTATTTTATTTTTTTTTTCACGAATAATTTTTCATTATTATTTCAACTTAACTAATTGGTAAATATGTATGCATTTTCATCTTTGTCTTACAATTATAAAAGTGCTTATAAGATTCATTAATTTACATATTTCTTTTTTTTTTTTATTATAAAATTTAAAACACAAATCATAATTTTTCATTTATTAATCATTTCTTGCCGCCTTTTTTTCCACCTCCAGCTTTTTGTTCAGGACCTTTCTTTGCGGCAGGGGCAGCAGCAGCTGAAGCAGCAGCTGGAGCACCACCACCAGCAGCTTTAACGTTTTTATTTCCTCCTTTATCAGCTCCACCACCGGCACCGGCACTGGCACCGGCTCCGCCTTTTTTCTGCAAAGAAAATAGATAAAATTTAAGTGGAAAATAAAAGAGAAATTATTGCAATTTTTTGTTATTTTTTTTTGTCTGCCTGTAAGTTTTTCTCCTTTTGTTTTTCCTACGGATATATCGATTTCAATTCATTTAATCTTTCTTTATGTATTGAACACCAATACACACATACATATGTACATGTATCAAATGATAGGTAGATAGATATTTATGCACTAATTGTGTTTGAAGATTGTCATTAGGATTACTTACTTCAAATTTATTATTATTTTAATGTAGAAAATTAAACCAGCAGCACTGGGATAGAGGAGCACTGTAAATTCCAATCGATTGAATTATCTTTAAGCTAGTTTCAGTTTAAATCAGTATCAGTATCCGTGTAACTTTGGATTTGGATTGAAAAAAAGGTGAACAAAAAAGAATTTAAGTTTAGGCTCCCCGATCCACTTATTTTTCAGTAAAAAAATAAACCGTTCCGCTTCGTCTAAAGCAGAAAAAGGGAAATTGGTAGAACAAGTATAAAGCGAAACAATAATGTGTAAAATATGAGATCTAAAGAATTTGGAGTAACTACAGATGAAAATGTTTCGCTTTCACGAGCTCAGAATATTACAATCGGACTTTTTCAAAGTGTAAGGCTGTGGTTATATTCAGATTTTACTTGGCGAACACCATGCAATTGTTGAAAGACAGACACTTCAGACAGTCCACCTCGCCGCATCGATACTATTTCGTATACATTTTTTGGTCTGAAAATGGCACCTTACACGGCCCGAACACGAAAAAAGAGCTTTTTACTCACTCTCACAGCGAACACGATATGCTGGGTGAAATATACACCGAGCACGCCGAGTATTCAGGGTGTCAATGAGTTATTATACAAAAAAAGAAACAAAAATGTATGTAAAATAGAAGGAAAACTTGCAAACCTGTACATCATTATTTTCATATGCAGAAAAGCGAAGTTGCGAATTTTTTTAGTTTTTAAAAGTGAATAAAAAATATATTATTCATAAAACTTTTGAAGAAAAATCGTGTTATTTTCATAATTTTTCAATTATATTATTAATTTCACGCTCCATATTAATAAAATCGTTTAAAGTTTTTTGGTATACCATTAAGTGTTGCCGTTGCGCAAAAAATTGTATTACAAAAAGAACTGAATTTCGACAAAAAGCAACTCTGTAACGAACACCAATGTAACCACTACACCCAGCACGAGAGTAAAATATGATGTGTTCGTCGAACAGCGAACACCAGTATAACCAGCAGCTAAGATGTGATTTTATATAAATAAATGAACCATCTCAACCATTCCAGAATAAAAGTTCTATGTTTCGAATAAAGTTTTTCTATGGTATGTTTCAAATAAAACTTTTCTATGGTTGGTTTCGAATTTCGATCAGATCATTTTAGATTTGATTCAAACTTTGCCTACGGTTTTGTTTAGCGGCCCTTACACGATCATTAATAATGACAAATGTTAGTATTGTCATTATTTCCATCATTATATTGATGTCAGACTTACACGGTCATTAAAAATAGCATTACTTACTGCAAGTGATGACAGCAAAAATAAGAATTTTCCGAATTCCATCAATATTTCCCGCCACTCACCCATCATTCCAAGTAATGAAGGGATATTTTGCCTTACACGATCATTAAAAATGTCAATATTTGTAAATAATGTTATTATTATTGATCGTGTAAGGTGCCATTTTCAGACCAAAAAATGTATACGGAAAAGTATCGATGCAGCGAGGTGGACTGTCTAAGTGTTAAATTTGAAAGGGATGTTCTACATAAAAAGAAGGTAGTATTAATTTGAAACATTCAGTATATCTCATTTGAAAATCGATATATTAAACGAACGCATTTTTTAGGAGTTGAGTGTTAATGGGAAAAAAGGGCCCGAACCGGCCTCTTGTATTACCTATTAATGTATATAAACACTAGCGGTTCCCACAAAGGGGTTTTGGAAGTAACACCTCCCCTACTTCTCTCCTCTCCTCCCGCTCATACATATCTTCTCATCATTGCACCCCCTGTATTACCTATTAAAATATGTATGTAAACACTAACGGTTCCCACAAAGGGGTTTTGGAAATAATACCTCCCCTACTTCTCTCCTCCACTCCCCCTCATAGATATCTTCTCATCATCATTTTCATCGTTGCTCACGAATCACATTTTTTTTCTTTCGGAAATTAAAAACCCTCTGCAACATCTGAATCTGTTGTATTTATTGTGGTCATACTGTAAAATTGCGTAATTATTAAATATGTAAAGTAGAAATGTTGATCACAAACTTACTTCATTACGCACTTATTTATGCAAATTCTTCATTTGACTTGCATAATAGAACAACAACACAAAACACAAATTTTGCTTACATTTCCGCCGCCTCCTCCACCACCTCCACCGCCGCCGCCTTTATTTTTACCCATTTATATAAAAACGAAAATAATCAAGCAAAATTGATACAAATTCAGTAAGGTTGAAATTATAAATTTAATTCAATTAATAAATAAATTTTCACTAAGAAGATTACTAGAAAATGAATGTTACCACTTTCGTTTCAAAATAAAAACTGCAAAAGAAATTCATAAAAATGTTGTCGCAACTAAAATAAAAGAAAAATATTAGTAAATAAGAAGGAATACGAACGATTAGAGGAAAGTCAAAAGGGAAAGCGAAGGAAAAATAAGAAAAAGGCATTTTCTGTTTTCGGTGTCGTGGTGACGGCCAAATTGGCTATTTGCTCATTGCTTAAGATACGAACACAATGGCTGCGACAGTCTCATTGTCCCATGACCACAAGATGACGTTCACAGCTTAAAATTGTTATGTTGCCTCCGAGTGAAAGAAAGACAATGCACGCAGCAATAAGAAAGTATTTTTAATTCTAATATTCAAAATTTCCATAGATAAAAAACAATAAATTTGAACACTTCATTAAAATAGTATAATTTTACGGTTGATAAGGTCAGTCTGTCGTATGCAAAAATAGAAATAGATTGAAATCGACGACAGCACACAATTTGCACATTAGTACATGTCGCAGCCATAATGTTCGTCTTCATGAGAATGTATGGCATATATGTAAGTGTTGGCAAATAGCGCAATGTCGTTGCCGCGTCCATCGTGTTTGTACATTGAGTCGATGAGCTCGCGGCACACAGACGAGAATCGATACCAGAAATAGCCGCACGATGCGCTGTTGGTCGCTTTCGTTGCATGGTGGTCGTGATTTATATTTGAGTATGGTATGTTTACAAACAAGAAAAACTAAATAATGTAGAGAAAATTGTATTTGCATTTGCTGCTGACATTGAATATTGTTAAATTTGAATTTCATTAGTGCATCGCATACTGGACGACAAGTTAACGTATGACTTTGAACACTTGGATTGGGGCGGAAAATTGTTTACTTTATAAATTTAGCAAATCAAATATGCCGTCATCAGTAAATATTTAGAAATGGATGAACTTTATTGCCATCATAGAAAAACTATGATGCTGGTGTTGATATTTAATAGCAAATGCTCATGGGGAAACTCACGTTGAGTCGGTACCAAATAAGGCCTCACACACTGTAATAGCAATTGGTGCTTCTCTAGAAAATATAACTGATCAAAATTTACCCTTACATAAGTCCATATCAAATATAAAAATTCAGATCGGAATTCAAACAAAAATCAGATTAAAATTATGGAACAAAAGTAGACCAACCAAACCCAATATAGAAATTCAAGTAAAAATCACACTAAATCTAGATTAAAACCAGATCGAAGCTCAGACTAAAAGAAGAGAAATTTTCAGAACAATGTTCTGTCAAGGCAAGACCAAAAACCAAATCAAGACTATGACTGATATTGAGACTAAACACCAAAATTAAGATCAAAAGTCAGTCCCCAATTTAGATTAAAAATCCTATTGAATATCAGAGCCAAGCTCAGGTCATAACTCATATAAAAATCAGACCAAAAAATTTGTCGGAAAGAAGGGCACAAATTATTTCAAATGCGCATAAAAGTTAAATTTGTAACAACAACAAATATGATATAATGGGGGCAACAAGCTCTTAAAGTCGATAGTGATACCACGTTTCTCAAAATTTGTTTTGTGCTCGTTGTTTAAGTGCTAATGTTGAAAGTATTCACTAAGTTTTTGATAAGATATTAGTTTATATTTTGTCAATTCGTTTAGTGAACAGAAAAAGGCTTTAACTAGCACTTTTAACTACTTATATAATATATTCCAGTATCATGGGCAGTATATAGCAAAGTACATATATGTTCCAGTGTTCTGTTTCTACAATGGTCTTTTACAAGTCCCATATTCAGACAAAAAATCAGATGAAATCAGCCTAATCAGCTGATCAATAATCAGCCTAAAACTATGGTTTGTTCAAAAATCTGCAGAACAAAGCAGAACAAAAGTTAAATCACATAACGCACAAGAACTCTAAAAATATTTAGTCCGAAATTCAGACCAAAATTAAGACAGAAATTCAGCTCAAAACTTAGACTGAAACTAATACCCAAATTAAGTCTCAAGTTAAACAAAAAACGAGACTATAATTCAGACTAAAAATCACACTAAATATTATATCAGACCGAAGTCAAATCGAAATTCAGCAAATTCAAGATAAATTTCAACAAATATTAGACCGAAAGTCAGACCAAAATTATACAAAAATTCGGATTGACAGACAGTAAAGCAAAATTCGGACTGAAACTCATTGAAATTTAACCAAAATTTAGAACAGAATAAAGATCCAAAATCATATGCAACAATCGATTAAAAATCGTACCGGATTATAGTTGAAAATCCGGACCAGTTTCAGGCAAAGACTTTGAATAATAATAAGACTGAAAGCAGAACAAAATTTGATGTCAAATTGAGACTAAACTGACACAAGAAATCAGAACAAAAAATCAAAACAAAAATCACATAAAAAATTACACCAAAAATCGCACGAAAAATCATACGAAAAAATAGATTAATCTCAGACCAAAAGTCAGACAAACATTTAAATTTGGGCTTAACTTGCTTACTTAGCTGGCGCTACAACCGATGGAGATTAGGACGTCCTCTTCTTCGTGTTCCTCCACAGTGGCTCGGATAAAACACCCTTCTAGTCGGAAGACCTACTTCTATTCGCTCAACATGACCAAGCCAGGGAAACCGCAGGATTTTTATACGCCTGACTATGTTAGTGTCGGTGTACAGTTCATACAGCTCTTGGTTCCATCTTATCCTATACACGTCGTCCACGTAGCGCTGTTGGTGTTGGCCAGTGTCATTTTGCAAAGACGAATAAGCTTTGCAGGGAGGGATAAGGCATGGGAAGGCCTGGGGGCGTACGACACAACGTAAACTTCGTGATAGTTGCATGTGCGTCCATGTTCGATCCTTGCGCTTCTACCCCTCAAGTCGATATACAGCCTCTTCGCGGCGTCCCCTTAATAGCGATCTGACACCCTTCAGTGACCTAACTAATGTGTGCGGCGGGCTGCTCTTTGGCCTTGAATAAATGGTTGTGCGTTGGGATTGGAACCCAATATTTTAAAATATCTCCCAATGAACCCTCAAAAGATGCCTCGGAATTTGGGATTAAACCTAGATATAAATATGGTAAGTAAAATAAAATCAAAATAGTAAATTAATTTCTCTGGATGTCGCCACTAGATACAAAACCGAGAAACAAAATCGTTCTAAAGTAATACTGATCTTAAATAATTCATTTTAAGTTTAGTTTTTCTCTAGCATATCGACTTCACTTTACATCTCTCTCCTCTTTCTCCTCTCTTATTGGGATTTTCTACTAAGCGCTCTATGATAATGATCACACAGAGCAAATGATTGAGAAAAATAACGATAAAACGATAAAATAAGAATTTCTTAAGTGTTGAAGTTAGTAGTTCCACGTCCGGTTTCGATTTTTCTTATGATCCTTAAGGATCGTCTGATAACTTTAACAAGCAATGATATTTTAAAACTGCAGAAATGGAAACCGTGAGACTCGTGATCACTGATCCATAATTACTGTAAAACACTTGTACTTTTTTTTTTTTTTTTTTTGTCTTGAGACTTTTAACAAATGATTTGTAAATAAATAGAATTAAAAAAAAAAAGGTATAAACATTTAAAGAAAAATAAAAAACAAACGTGCATGGCGTGTGTCCAGTGACACACCCATATTTTACAGTATTACATTTACATATTTATGTATGTTTTGCAATTTTCACCTTAAATTATGAGATCTTGAGGAATTTGTCATTTTAGTCTGGAGAAAGTCCACTGCAAATTCATCAACTTAGATGCTAGTTGATTTGGATGGTTCAACATTCGTATTTTGTACGAATTAGATTTGGCCTTAATTTCATCTTTGACGAAAGTAACTTGTAAATCATGATCTAGTTGTAAGTTGGTAACAGGTAACATACCAAGGTGCGTTCACACCTATACTAATACTCAACTGTTGTTCACCTGTTGTACTGGTACATTGTGATAAAACATCGAGTTGATGTCTATTTTATGAGCTCTCAAGTGAGTATGTCATTATTTGAGCAACGACAGACCAAAAATGATTTCTGTAGATCAATTGGCATACTAGTACATAGTCTCACAAGTAACGATGGCAGTTTTGCAATCACATAATTAATTTTTACACTTATGTACTTTGAGATCGTGGTCGCTGTGGCGTAGTGATAGTGCGTTGGACTGCTACGCAGAGTGTTCGGGGTTCGAATCTCGGCACAGGCAAAATCAAGAAAGTAGAAAAATAAATTTTTCTACACGGCACCCGGCACCACCTCTTGGCAGGCAATGGCAAACCTACAAGAGTAAAAATTGCTATGAAAATCCTTTCAGTTCGCCGTTCGGATTCGGCATTAAACTGTAGGTCCCTTCCCTTCATGTACAAATATAACACGCACAACATGAGTGGATGCGAAAAGCTCGGCCTAGGCCCTCCATGAGCTGTTGTGCCATTAAAAGTAAAGTAAGTACTTTGAGATCATACTTACTCAACAAACCATTACATACAAGTTTCATCTAATTTCACAAATATTTACAACTATTCAACTGACTATTATATAAAAATATTCAAGGATTTGCTTAGGTACTCTCAAATCTAACCTAAGTGCAGCGTAATCACATGTGAGAGCATTTTGGAAAAGATCAAATTAAATTCAACAAGTAAATACTTAGTTCTATCTTTTGCTACAAAATACAAACAGACGAGTAAGTACATACATACATACACACATACATACATAGATATATAGGTAATATGTAGTTAGAGAAAGCCCGAACAGCAACAACAAGAAGCAAAAGGGAATTAAATAAGCTCATAGTATTACAAAAGATTGCATTCATGAGCAAAATACATTCATTGAAATACGAAGGATCCAAAAAATCAGAAAAAAAACGAAAAAAAAACATAAAAGTAAAAGTAAGTAAAAGAGTAAGTAAAATCTAGTGCTGCTTCTGCACTGGGTACAAAGCAACAGCAGTGTTCAGCTGTACCAGCAGCGGAATAAATAAGTTGCAGCAACAAATAAAGCAAAGTAAAAGTAAGTGGAAAAAAGAAGAAGATAGAACATAAAATAAATAAAAGAGAAACGAAGTATACGGAACTTTAATTAAGTTTGGTTTTCCCAACTGAACTGACATCTTGAATTACAAATGAAAGACTTGTGGAATGGAAATAACACAATAGGAAAAAAAATAACAGAGTATCGAGCATCTGCAGAACTAGAAGCTGAAGCTGCAGCAGAAACAGAAACAGAAACAGTAGAAGCTGAGAAAGAAGTGGTGAAAAGAAGTTGCCTGGAAGAAAGGTAGCAGAAGGGAACAAATTAAAGGAAATAAAAGTGAAACAGAAAATTTCGTTATATTGTAGTACGCACTGACAGAGCGGGAAAGAGAAAGACAAAAAAAGATTCAGTGACATTTACATTTAAACAGATGCATTGACAGACAGCCAGATAGCGCAGGTAAACTGACAGTGTAGGTACCAGTTCAGAGAAGCGGCAGCAAAGCAGCTGTAGAAAGTGATATTCACTGAACTACATAAACTGTTTAGCCTTTGCAGTTACTTCGGCTGCTGCGGCTGACTTCCATTGCTATAACGAGTTGAAAAGCTGCTAGTAGCGGTGCAGCTGTCAATGATGCTTATGCTGATGCTTTCGCTGGTGATAGTAATGCAATAGAAACGTGAATACCCCATGATAGTAAATTAAATTGAAGAAATATAAGAAAAAAAATTGGAAAAGAAGATGAAAAAAGTCAAAGGAAAAAAGTTTATTAAGCGACAAACAAACAGGTTATAGTGCTTTCAAAACATAGTACAATGGAAAATGTAGGTACATAGGTACTTTACATACTTTATATACTTATACATACGAACATACTCTCACACATACACACTCAGAGAACAGTCAACTGTATTCAACATATACATTTACATACTTCCACACACACACTCCGAGAACATTTTGTATAACTGTCGGTGTTTCAGCCCAGCAAAAACAACGTTGCCTAGTCCATTGAGCTTAATTGACATATGATCCAGTAGGAGGTAGACTGGGCAGAAATAAGTGTGTTTGCCACGAACCTGCAAGGAGGATCGAACGTCTCAGGAGAGGAGACTTGATGAATACAGCCTAAAGGCTAACCAGTCCCTGCGAAATAATACCTAATGGCAGTACCGCGGGGTTAGTGGTTGACAAGCATGGCGGTGAGGTTTAGTACGTAGGCGCATTACTGAGCAGATCCAGTCAGTATGCGAGCCGTGCATGCCAATAGTTCTGGCTACTGGTATCTTTAACGATTCATCGCTTCCAAGATGCAACAAAAAAAAAAAAAAAATAAAAAAAAGAGTAAGCCGACACTTTGCTTCATATCGCTTCCATCCACTAATGTTCAGTATTTTTTGTCTAATCTTAAAACGATTTTTAAAAATTTTGATTTTTAAAAATACATATTTTGTTTGAAAGAATTTTCTTTGAAAGTTAAAAAAAAAATAGATATTATACATATTTTTATGTGAATATTTATTGATGCTCATTGGTAATTTATACAAACTTTTATAAATCGATAAAGACTAACGCAAGTTTATGGAGTCCGTTTCAAGAGATATTTAGAAATCCTAAGATATTTTAGGGAATTTTAGAACTTTTTTATATTTCAAAGAACAAAAATAAGTAGAGTCTTAAGCGAAGAGTAGCATTCGAGGTCTATATGATAGTGGTGCTTTAAGTTTTTTATTCAATAGTTTTTTTTTTTTTCATTTTTAACTTCAATAATGACGACTTTCGATACAGAACAGCAGCACATTAACAGCTACATAGTGTTTGTTTTTGCCTGCATCCACTCATTCAAAAGAAAGTAAAAGTCAGTGCAAGAACACAAAGTTAGGGATATCTTTCTAAAGGTTTTTATCCATGCATAAGAAAAACGAGAGCAAACACATCAAAAAAAAAATCCAAAAACTAACTTCATCAGCAGAATTGAACGCCAAAAAGTATGCAACAATGCAATTCACAACGATGCCATGATAAAGAAGATGCTGTGTATTTGTGTATAACTAACTAAGTACATACATAGTACAAACACCCAATAGGGAAATTAACTAATTTAAAAGTAGTGTTTAAATTTCTTTTTTCAACTATGTCTCAAATCGACTTGAATTCATGGAATGAACTCGCGATTTTAACATTCCAATGTCCTACGATTAAGTTAAATTGGACATCTGCATATATTTTCAAATGATTGAAAGTTAGATTTTTTCAACTACTTTCAAGATATTTATTTTAGATCATTTCGAGGCATAAAAAAACAACAACAGTTTTTTTTCACTTATGTTATTAAACTAACTTTATGAATTTTACTAGTCATTCAGGGTATAGCTTAGGTAACTACATAATACTTGTGGGCGTTACCCTGCAACCAACAGCAGACCACTTCGCATATGTTTCTAATCAAACAGATTAAAAATATTTCTACTCCATGCATACTAATACAAAGACTAGTACAATGTAATGTTAGACATGACCAGATTTATGTAATAAACGTTGTTCGTGTTGATACAAAAACGAATTCGCTTGCACTTCGGAAGCACAAATAGCTGCAGAATAGTTTATATTTAGTCGAGTGTATAGAAAACTTGTGTTATACGACGTATATTCTGTAATCTTTTTGAAAAAAAAAAATAATAATAATATAAAAGTAACACTGCCACCAAAAATGGAACATACAACTACTCGATTGACATATAATATTAGCGTACGCACGCGTTAGTCATCTGCGCTATACAGCGAACAGCAGCTCTTTTCTGTTTTGATTTGCTTGCTACTTTGCACTACATATTGGTTTTTAAAACGATCGTACATAGAACTCTCTTGTAGATCACCTAATATGACCTTTGCTCTATAATCCACGATCAGTGGTACCAGTAATTTGTTAAAAAACATAAATAAAAAATAATTATGCCATGAAATGGTCCATTGTAACTAATTTTTGGGCCAGTTTATATAAGGACAGTGAACGAACAAATGTACGTCTAATGAAAAGCGTGTATAAAAATATCTAGTACTCATATATTCTGTTATTTGGACTAAAGATGTAACCAGTTGTGGTCGTTCGCGGTCTAGTATAATACTAGTATAAGACCAGGCCGGATGGTTACAGATAAGCATGCCAATTATATGAATCGAATAGTGGCTATAAACAAGTTTACAATAATTAGTCTCGAAATTCATTGTTTTCCAATTACCTTTTCAATTACTTTATTCCGATAGGGCATGCATGCATATAAATGTGTCTGTCATTGTGTCTGTGTGTGTGTGTGTGTGTGGGTGTATGTGGGTGTATGTGGGTGTATGTGGGTGTATGCATCTGTATGCATTCAAAAACAGATGTTTGTAAATATCTGAAGAAAACTTTTGCTGAGGTATTTTTAATAAAGATTATTGACATGGCATGCCGTGGCGTTGTGTGCCATGGCGTATACGTAACTATTATTTAAATGAAAAACCGAAATGCATTCAATTGAAAATGAAAAGCAAAGAAAAGATTTAGACCAAAAATACAGAACGAAAAACCAACAAGATGAATCGAAAGAAATGGGTGAAATAAGTGAGTGAAATAAAATGCAAATTCAAATTGCATTAGTACTTATTTTCGTTACATTTGCAATTTGCAGATTTTGAAATTAAAAATGTTACTATGTTTTAAAAAAAGAAGAGAAGAAAAGGACAAACAATGCGAATTTGAACTCCATGAATTTGAATTACTTTGTAGAAAAGTAAAAGCTTTTTGTGTTTAAGGTGTGGGAAGTTTACGCAAATTAAGTAGTTGTAATTGTTTTGAAATGTATAAAAATGGAGGAGATGGTTTTGTTTTTTTTTGAGTTAGTCATTGGTCGATTTTATCAACAAGGAACAAAGAAAGAAATATAAATCAGAATGACATTTCAAAAATATCTTCAATGCGATCAATGAAAGGAAAAAAATCAAGAAGATGGCGGTAAGATGAAGCCGGAGATGAAGGCAAACGGTAAAAACGAAAACGAGAGAGTTTTCGCAGAAAATATCTATTGAGAGTCTTAACTGAGCTAAAAGGAATAAGAAATAGATAATTACCTGAAGAAATAGATCCAGAGGGAAAAGTTCAAAATAAATTTGTTATGATTTTTTAACTTCATTTTGTGTAGGTTGGTGTTATGATTTTTTTTTACCTCAAATTTTATCTGTCTTTTGATTTTTTGTCGTTCGTTTTTTGTATGAGAATTTTGGTCTAAATTTGGTTTGAATTTTTTTTAGATTTTTGGTGTGTTTTTTTATTTGAATTTTTCTTTTCTGAACCTAATTTGAATTTACTTTTTTTTTACTATTGTAAAAAACGCAGAATTTAGGTATGGCTTGGATTTTGGTCTAATTTTGGTCTCGGTTTTTTGGTGTTGTTATTTAGGGTCTTAGATTAGATTGAAACAGTGGCTGGGCACTAGGCACCAACACACTGCGGCCTATAAAGGCCTATTGTGAAGAGCCCATTGAATATCCTAAATTATACTTCCTAGGCTTGTAGTATTTAAAAATTCTAAGATATCCCTGGGAGTCATATTACCCACTTCAACCGTAGTTGGGCATGCAATAGTAAGGTGTCGGAGCCTAAGACTTGCAAGCTTTTCACAGTGGCACAGAATGTGCTCTGATGTTTCCTCGTCTTCGTCATAAAATCTACTGAATTCGTCCCGAGTTATTCCCGTGTTAGAAAGATGTTTCCTAACTGGGCAATGCTCAGTAAGAAATCCTGTGACAGCACTGATTCCGTTTCTATTTAACATCAAGAGTTGGTCTTTTCTTCAGTTTGTTTTCTACTTAGAATTTTGGTTTATGTAAATGTGGTCTGATTTATGGCATACATTTTAATTGCGATCTAATTTTTTATTTAAATTTTGGTCTACTGTTTTTGGTTTGATTTTTGGTATAAATTTTAATGTAATTTTTGTGAATTTTAGTTTAAGCATTGATTCGAACTTTGCTCAGATTTATGGTAGGAGTTTGTTTTTTGTGTATTAATTTTGATTTAAATTTTGCGTGAATTTGGTAAATTTTGTGAGTGTGGGTGTGATTTGAATTTTTAAACTTTGATCTAACCTCAAAATTTTTTAAACTCAAAATTTAAGTAAGATTAAGATTAAGTAAAGATTAAGATTTATGTTTCTGGTCTCTTTTTATTTGAATTTTGGACTAAATTTCGATTAAAATTAAATTTGATTTAGTGTCTAACTTTGATGGGAATTTTTGACCGTTTTTGTGTGTGAATTTCGGTCTGTTTTTCAGTCTGAGTTTATTTGAAATATCATCTAGAGTTGGTTAAAATTGAGAAATAGACCTTTGCTCTAAGTTTGAGTCTGAATTTCGTTTCAATTTCGGCTAAAACTAGTCTAAATTGGGTCTGAGTTTTGGTAAGCACTTTTGTCGGAATTGTAATCAGCTATTGCCTTGAGTTTCGGGGCTAAAATTTGAATGGTTTTATTTTATTTTTAGATCTGATTTTCATAAAGATCTTCAAAGCAATGGCTTTTCATTGATATGACAATTCTGTTTGTATTTATTTTTAACATAAATTCAGAGTTAAATGCTTTCCTTTAGCAAAATCAGTGATAACCGTTCTCAAGCCAAAATCAAAGATTCGAAGCATAGTTATCATATCATTTTTCAATGATGAATCGAGCCTGAAAGAAAGATCAGTTCCATTGACGAACATCTCTGATGCTATACTTAAACTATTCTAAAGGGAATTCTCCTTCGCCACAACAACAAATGCATATATGGTACTTATGTACTTCGATATGTACATTCCTAAAGTAATTGAATAATATGGAAATACTTACAATTTGCACAAATGATTGAGCAACACATTTATACATACCACACACACACACACACATACGTATATACAAACAATCACCAATATAAACAACAACTGAAAGAATCCAATAAAATCGCATAAATTAAATTGCACATTTTATCAATTGATGCTTGATGCAGTAAAGAAAGGAGTCTGTGTTGTTGCCATACACAACAATAACAACAAAAATAATACAAACAGGATATATATATAAGACTAGTAGCAATAAATACAAACATTGGCGGTAGTGGCAACATACAAAGTGGCAGCAGCAGCGGCGGCATCAGAAACATCAATTTTATTTCTATGCCGTCGCTCTTCAAATTCATTGACTGTGAATATGAAAAAGTAGAAAATTATTGCAATCCAATTGCAAAAGCGCAATTGAGCGCAAAGAAATTTCAATGGCATACACGAAAAATAAGAACGAAAAACAAACAAAAAAAAGAAGCTTTTTATCGATGTTGAATTTCATTTTCATAATACACACACACACACACACACACATGAATACACACATGCAATTTCATAGGTGGGAGCGTATATATAAAATTATATGTATATAAAATTAAAATTGCAAAAGTAATCGCTTCTACAAGTGAGTGAATTGCAATTGGAGAGAAAGAAACAAACAAGGAACGAAGTAACAGAAACAGGAGCAGCAGCAGCAGCAGCAGCAGCAGCAGAAACAGAAACAGAAACAGAGTTGCTACTCGCTTGCGTTGTTGTTGTTATTGTTGTTGTTATTGTGGTTGTTGCCGTTGATACATGCTGCCAGGATGTTGACATATTTGTGTTTGTGTGTGTGTGTGTGTGTGTGTGTATAAGTGCAGCGTGTGCGTTGTGCGATGTCGTTAAGTGATTCGTTAAATTTGTACAAATACATTTCGTTAAGCAGTTGCTATTATATTTACACACACACACATAATTGGATACAGTTCTGGGCAATATAATAGGGTCACTTATTTCGTATAAATATATTTGAGTTGTTCCGTTATCCTATTTTTTACACACACAATATTTATATGCAGGTACACTACCTGCAGCTGATTTCATTTAAGAAAAACTATGGGAAAGCTTGGGCTGTCTGCTTAAGAAATTCAAATCTGATGTCACATTTCCTTGGAGTAGCAATATACAGGATTGAACTGTTACCTATTCAAACGACCGACCATATTTTTGTTTTATTTTTGTGTGAAATTATTTATTATTGATTCATTTCATAAAAATGTGTAAAAATAATAAAAATTTCTGGATCCATTTACTTTAGCTCGATGTGGCCGCCTTTTGCCTTGACTATGGCCTTCAAATAGTTAAAATATGATTTCCATGCTGCACGAATATGATCTCGCGGTATTTTGGCCCATTCCCGTACAATGGATTTCTTCAGCGCATCCATACTGGCATACTTTTTACACCTCACCTTGCTTTCCAAAATGGCCCAGATGGAATAGTCCATCGGATTTGTGGCGAATTCGAAAGCCATTGTGTGGAGTGTGGACAAAATGAAGTATGAAACACGGTTTTTTAACCATTCTTGGTTCACACGAGCTTTATGAGACGGTGCCAAGTCTTGTTGGAACGTTAATGGTTTACGACCGAAATGTTTGCATGCCCACGGCTTCAAAGCAGCTTTCAAAACATTTTCCCGATAATAGGTTGCATTGACTTTGACACCATGCTGGATAAAAGCGATTGGACAGCGTCCATCGGCGGTCACAGCTACCCATACCATTACTTGAGAGGGAAAATTACTTCGGGTGGCCGTTCGTAGGCTCAAATTTTCGTAAGTGTGTTCAGTTAAGTAAACACGATCATTTTGAGACTTTATAAACTGCTTTGCTCTTTCGAGTCTAACTTTTTTTGCTCTGGTGTAAGATCATGTGCCTTTTCGAAATTGTAAGGCTTTACTTTGAGCTCATTTTGGAATATGTTTCGCTGGGATATTTTCAGTCCTTTGGCCATTTGATGACCACTACGACGTGAATATCGCTCAAGTAGAGCATTCACTTTCCGAACCATTTCAGGTGATGTTGCTGTTTTTTTTCGTCCACCTCCATAGCGTTTGACAAAGCTGCCTGTATCATTATAACGATTAATGATGCAATACACAAACATTTTTTTCACTTTGAGATGCCTGAGCTCACGAAAAATAGCTGGTTGTGATTTTCCACTCAAATATAGCACAGTCACACTATTACGTTTGAATTCGATTTTGAATAACTTTTGTTCTATAAAACAAGACGCAAATGCTTGTGGTAGCTCTTAAACAATATATGGAAACAGCGGTCATTGGTATGAATTTGACATAATTGACAATAACGCGTTGCCTGGTATACCGGTGTAAAGTTGGCAATATTTCAATCGCCTAGACCTGTAAGTAAGCTAGAAGGCAGTACTTAAACCTGTAATGCACTCCATATTCACATTTGCTATTCTTAATAGCTACTGGATTGAATAATATGTAAATCTATTTTGATCTTTTGAATTTGTCAAAGAGTTCAGCTGTTTGTCTTTCGGTACTTCAGTTTCAGATATGGTAACACTGGTTCGGCATAAAGCAGAGAAGATACTAGAACGATGACCTACAGTCTCAGCTGTTTCTTCCTTGGAACCGCATCCAGCAGCGAAAGCTGTTTAGCATAGGGGACGTGATGATCAGCAGCTGACAGTCCTTACGGTCGCGTGATAGTAGTAAGCATGCTGATCACTTCTAGATGCCAGGCAACATTAGATATGACCTTATAATTCATGACCTTACTGATTACAGTGTTAAACAGCAAAATAGGAAACGAGTTTTGGCCCGGTGTGTTTCTGAAGTATTTTTGGCCACTGATCTTGAATCTGTAAAAAAAAATTTTTCACTTTCGCGATTCGTATAAAATTTGATCTACTAGTATCTATCGAGAAGTATCCTTGAATACCCGTAGCTAGAGTAATCCGATGGTGAAACTGTCTTTAAACTTATGGCAGCAGTTTTCCTGCATTCCCACAAGATCTATGGGGAGCCTGTGGAGCATGGTTTCTAGGGCTTTGCAAGATTTAATCCTGAGTTCCTCTTGATGCCAGTAGACACGCCAGTCTCTACAATTTACCCAAATCATTACACTGTAAAGCAGTATAGGTCGGACTACAGCGCTGTAAAGCCAGACAACTACTTTAGGTTGTAGGCTCCATCTACGCCCACCGGCTCTACTGGAGGAACAAAGCGTCACTGATGGCATTTTTCGCCCTGTCTAGGATATTTTATTTCCAGTTAAGTTTTCTCTCTACTACTTTAACATGCCCCATCTACTTCCTATGGCATTGTTTTGCGGAACAAAGCGAGGCTGAAGGCTTTTTTCCCCCATGTCTTGGAAATTTTGTTGGCAGTCTATTATGAGACATACATAGGTAGATACTTAGTAAATTTAGTTTTAGTATTATTTACAAAGTATGAGAGTAAGAACTCTTTGTAAGTAGTTTGCCAAACTATGCTAGCGATGTCTCTATTTTTTAGCCCATAACTGTAATACATGCATAGGTATGCATAGGTACTTCACAGAACGGCTGCTCGCAGAATGTAAGTATTTGCCAATGTGTGTGTTTATTTTCTAAATTGGCAAATCAATGGTAGGAAAATATTCTTAAGTGTATTTGTTTGTACATTTACGAGTATAAGTGTATGCATATGGTATATAGTATGTGTGTATTTGTGTGTACGTGTGTACGTGTGCAAAGAAATTGATTTGCTGAATTGAAAATATGTTAAATGCATTTATTTGGCAAAACAAAATGAATTTCAATGAATGAAAATTTAATTCTGTCAATGAAAATAAATTGAATGCTTGCAATTTGATGGTAAAATGAATGCGGTTGTAATTGTGTATGATTATTATAAATATGTTGTTAAAAGTCTAATGCAGCTACTAACGATTTGATTTACAAATTGAGTAGAAAATAATTTACTATCAAAGCTACTTTCAAATATTTGTTAACTTATTTTAAACACAGTTTATATTCACCTGGTATATGAATGAGCAATTACATACAGAAATAAACGAAGTAAGTGAATCTATAGAATTTATACAATTACACACTCCAACGGAGTAACCGTGCTGTAATACTTCAAGGAAATGTTGAGTTGAAAATTGTTGCTAAAAAAAATTACATTCCAGCACGTTTGGATTTTTATGAATTAATTTTAAATAATGAAGGTAAGGAAAAGGTTAAGAAGTGTTGTGAAAACAAGGAATACTTATGTTCACATTAGCA
Source organism: Palloptera scutellata (assembly GCA_958295655.1). Classification (NCBI taxonomy): domain Eukaryota; kingdom Metazoa; phylum Arthropoda; class Insecta; order Diptera; family Pallopteridae; genus Palloptera; species Palloptera scutellata. Next base: position 84,700,457 of record OY282450.1, on the reverse strand, counting down.
TTTTGAGTCTCAGACTTTAAATCTTTATCTCTTAAACTTTATATAAAGGGTGGTTTTTTTGCTACTTGGTTTTTGATGTTTATATTTCTGACAGTTTATGTAATTCTTGACATAAGCCAAAGTATAAAATGCTCAGTTTATTGAAATTTATTTTCAAAATGTGTTTTGCAAGCTACGTATTTGATGGTCGTCATAATCGACCCACAGAGCAGGCTATTCAGCTCATTGTGACCAAATCAGCCCATCAGCCCATCAGTTTCACTTTATTGAACATCAATCCACCAAATCGTATCCATAGAGTGCGTACCGAAGAGAATATTACTGCTGTATCCACCAGTCTTGAAGAAGATCGCGATATATCTGTCCATTCGGCGCCGATTGCAGCAATTGGTTTTATGTTATTTAACCACCTGGAAGATTTTACGCCAAAATCTCGGACTAATTGCATACAAAACACAGCTGGTGCAAGAACTGAAGCCAGGCGACCTACCACAACGACTAATTTTCGGTGAATGGAAAGCCTTAGAAAAGCTGGATGAGTATCCGTGTTTTTATCGCAGAATTGTCTTCAGCGACGAGGCTCATTTTAAGCTCAATGGATACGTGAATAAGCAGAATTGCCGAATTTGGAATGAGGACCAGCCAGTGGCAATTTAGCAGCTACCATTGCATCCGGATAAATGAACTCTTTGGTGCGGCGGCATGTTATGGGCAGGCGGCATCATTGGGCCGTACTTCTTCAAAGATAATGATGGCCGCCACGTTACGGTCAATGGAGAAAGGTTCAGTTCGATGATAACAGACTTTTTTTTGCCGAAAATGCAAGAATTGGATTCGGCCGACATGTGATTCCTACAGGACGATGCTACATACCACATGCCACACTGCACGCGAAACCATGCATCAATTGAGAGGCGAATTTGGTGCAGTCAATTGGCCACCAATATCGTGTGATTTGTCCCCGTTAGACTATTTTTTGTGGATCTATGTTCAGTCTCTTGTCTATATGGACAAGCCAAACACGATTGCTGCTTTGGAAGCCAACATTGAACATTGGTGAGATTTCAGCCGAAATGTGTGAAAAAGTATGCCGAAATTGGATCTTCAGATTGGACCAGTATCACACCATGTATACCATACTTTGTTGCACTTATAAAACTAGAATTTGCTGGAGTGTGATATATAAAATTTATTACGAAATGCTTATGTAAGTATGCTTAAACTTAAAAGAAAATAAGTAGCCATTGGTCGATCTGAATGTTTAAAACATAGTGAGATTCCAGCAGTTGTTCCAGAGGGTAGGGAGAAGGAGGGACTCTGGTATGGAAGTGAAAGTCTGGTTCTTCTTTAATTGGTTGTGCTTCAATCACATCGATCATCGGTTTCTACACGCTCAATGAAGATCGTTAGTGGACCACGATAAAAGACAATTTTACTTCAAAGTATATACATATAACTTTAACTCGGTTCTAAGAAAGATGGAAATAAATAAATAAATTGATACGGGCGAGATGTAACTGAATGAGTGAAGTGACTGAAAATATAATTGAGGAGATAGAATTTTGAAACTATCAACGAGGATGTCAAGACTCTGCACTATTGCCTGTGAGGCAACATAAAGTCACTGGTTTATGTTGGTATACCAAAAAACAATTAACACATGGTTCAATCATCTATCTGTTTACCATTGTCCAAAAATATGATCCAATATCAAGAACTGCTTCCGTTGTCATATTACTGTAATCATTTTCAATTGGTTAGGTTAATTGAAAAGGGCGTGTGTGTATCAGCTTCACACTTACATCCAGAGATCTGTACATCCATTGCGAATACCTTCATTAGTAAGTCCCAGGGCAGGCGGAGTGGCGTTGGCTAACTAATCCTCTCAGTTACAGCGGCTCTCCGTCTTAAACCATTTGGCTCTTCCTATGAATGCGAGAAGATCTGATATCTCCACTTTCGTTATTTATGTTAAACCTGTGAAAAATTTGTACCCTCTTCTTCTGCACTCTTGAACATTGATATATATAACATAAGATGACTTTCGTTATTTATGTTAAACCTGTGAAAAATGTGTACCCTCTGTAAGGTGAAATATTGATTATCAGTTTTCCTTGTTGTACCAACTGCTGCACAAACCGCTTGCTGACATCAGCCAGTGCTGAAGCATTCGCCTAATCGCACACTGTTCCGTGATGGATAATTTTATTTTGAAATAAAATCAATTTCCAATAATTATAGTTAATTCCTTAAATGCTTACTGTCATTTTGTAACATCATCACTTAAATCTAGACATCGTGACGTATGAGTGACTTCTAATCCTTCAAATGTAGACAGCCATTGTAAACGATATAAAGAAGGGGTGGGTATCTGACAAGCTTTTCTTACCCAAAAATATTTTCCTGAAAATATTCATTCTGCCTTAAATGCCTGTGCTTAGGAATCAAAAGGAAATCATGCCTTGCATTTGTTGTTACTGCAAAGGAATATTAAAAATGCATTAGAGCTCATTAAGCGAATACAGTAATAACAAAAAAAAAAATATCAAATAAATATACATGAAGGATTCTCGAAATTGCTACTCAACAACATGTGTTCATGTGCATTATTTATCTGTTACAAAAAAAAAAAAAAGGGATGAAGAAAACAAAAAACAAACAAAAAAACAGAGAAATGCAAAAAAAAACATAAGCTTCATACAAATGAAAGGTGGAAATTGTATGCTACTTTGGAAATATCATCAGCAGCAGCAACATCATCAGAAAGAACAGAAAAAACAAAAACGAATATACAAAAATTAATGATATTTACAATCACATGGAGAGAAGCTAAACGAGCGTTAAAAAACAGAAATTAAAGAAATTATAAAGTACGCTCGCTCGCTAACCACTCACACCTTCTTCACATCTCTCCTTCTCCGAAACCAAACTGTACAGAGGAAAGGAAATTAAATAAATAGCTACTTAAATGTTGTTGCTGTTTGTCTTTATATTTTTTTTTTGTAGCTAAATAGTAGAAAGATTGTGCGCTTCATTTGTGGCTAATTTACATTTAAATAGTACAAACAACTTTTCAAGTTGTTCCAGTTGTTCCCTGTTGGGGGGGTGGAAACAAACTTGCGCCAGTAAAAAAAAAAAAAAAAAAGAAAAAAAAGCGAAAACCAAAATATGTTGCTTAATTTAGTTTGAATATAACGCCTGCCTAAAAAAGAACAACAATAAAAACACTAGCAATAGTAAGAAGCAGCACACTCACAAACAGCAACCATCTAGCATTTTACCACTTTTTAGCTTGTGTTGTTTTTATTTTTCAGCTGCTGGTTTTTGCTCGTTTTGTTCGTAACAGCTTTAAACTTTTTGCGGCACACTTTTTCTTTACATCCGTTTTCGACCGACCGTCATCTTTATCGTCTAGGAAAGCAGCACCAGCAGCAGTTAAACCGAGAGAAAAACTTATTTTAACTTGCTTGAAAAATGAAATCGCACAGCATGTCGCCACAGCTGCTTGCACCTCTCATTTTTTTCTTTACGTTTCGTCTTTTTTACTCAATTTTTTCATTACTTATAAGCGGAATGGACGCGCTTAAGCGCGAGCCAAAAAAAAAAAAGTTAGCAGCTCAAATCCGCCTTTTTGCACAGAGTGAACTGCTGCCCTGCCATTTAGAGAGCGTTATCAAGCCTCAACTGCTGCACCACTCTGCCTGCTTGCACATCGACATTTTCTCATTCCGCTTCACCTTAGTTTTCTTCACGTTTGTGGTCATTATTTAAAAGCAAAGTCTGCTGCCGAAGTATTTCCGTTACAGACATTCGGAGCGATACTCACCGCGCTGGGCATGCCATAAAATATTGATAGCGGTGAAGGTGAAAGGAGAAAAAACGTAGTATTATTGAACGACTAGATGAATCATTTTTCTTTGCAACGCTTAACATTAGGTATACATGAATTGGCAGGGTGGCCAAGCTTACCGCTTACCGCTTACCATTTGCAGCTTAACTTAAGTATTTTATCGGTTTAACAGAGAAACTTTCTTTTTTACGTACATATAGAAAAAATAGTGCTTCATTGAATGCGTGAGTTTTGGAAGTTTCTACTGTTGTCGCTTTGAGAGTGAGAGTGGAGAGTGAGAGATGAGAGGGAGAAAGAATAGAGAGAGAGAGAGAGAGATAGAGACAAGCAACACTCTTCTCCAGAGCAAGTGAAATTGCATATGTAGAAGCTACCAATACTACCACATGGTTCCTGACATTATTTTCCCTTGTTTTGGATAGAACCCGAACCCGGCCAATCTATAACTTGTTCTTCGGGTTTGAATCGAAAGAAATTCTTTTAAAAACTTATGCACGAAAAAAGCCAACAAACTTTTACGCCTTTTTTATTTCTTTTTTTGTATCCTGCAGATGATGAAAAAGTTTGCCTCGTTGTGTGCCTGCGTGTATTTGGCACTTGAAAGTTCCAACAACAACAAGTAAAGAAAGCATATAACGAAAACCGAAGTACAGTTTATCCAAGAAAAAACTGATGCATAATCGCGAAAAGTATTTAAAGTAACATTGAAAATATTGAAAAGTCGATAAATAAAACTAGCAGCAAGTTGAGGAAATGCGGCAAAGTGATAAATATACGCACACATACATATGCACATACACACACTAACAAACATACGTTCATACGAATCTACCATTCCAATGTTTATCGCATTCAAGTGAAAAATGGTGTTACCACATTGCGTGTGAGTAATGTGTAATGATATCGATAAAGAGTATGTATGTATAGTATGTATGTATGTATTTACCGCATGGTTTCTCAAAACAGACAGCTTACAGATTGATAAAAAGTTTGCCGCTCAAGTGTGATATGAGTTATTTGCTTACTTACTTACTTACTTAGTTTTAGTTCCATTTAAAACTTCTCGATTATCGGTAATAAATAATGTTTTCAAAATAAAGTCATCACTAAAGTAAACGGATTTTGCTTTTTTTTTTTTTTTTTTTTATTAGATTTTCTTTTTATTCAAGCGATGATTTCAACGGCAAAAACTGTTTCAGAATCAACTGAAATTATAAAGAAAAATATTAAGTATTTTATATATTTGCATAAAAGCTAAGGTTATTTTTTGTTTAAGCGGCAAAAACTGTTTTCAAACTGATTCCAATTGTCATGTACTTATTTTCTACGTCTTTAGAAATTTGTTTTCTCTTGATTTGATATCCAACCTAATACTATGAGAAGTAGATATATATATCGTTACTTTATTATAGAAAGGCCCTTACTAAAAATTTTTGTGAAAATCAAATTGGTTGCAAATTTCACTGGATCATAGTTAATTTCATCAGAATCTGCCGCAAAACTGATTGTGAAGAAAATGTTATTTAGGGCCTTTCTACATCAAGGTGACGATATTTATATGCATGTAGGCAGGTATTCTTTAATGGAAATTACTGTCAAATGCACAAGAAATTTTGTTACCGGATTTAATTCTGCAAAAGGATATCCAATTGAAGAATATTTTATAATGAGCTAAATAGATCCCGATTTTTGGATAATGAGACGAATTGGGTTTACATACAGGGTGCGCCATATTTTATGTCGGTATGTGAATATTGTATAACGTAAAAAACACCCGATTTCCATAGATAAGGTATACAACATTAATTAAATGGCCTCCGTTATTGGCCAAAGCAAAATTCACCCTTTTTTGCTGTGTTTTCCATCCCTTTTGAAGAGCATCTCGGGCGGTATAATTATGATTTCGGCACGAATGTTTGCCTTCAATGGTCTGAGGCTTGCTGGCATACACTTTGCTTTGCAAATAACCCCACAAAAAAAAGTCCGGACGGGTCAAATCTGGAGACATGCAGTGTGCATGGGTTGGACCGTTTATACTTATATCTTTGATTTGCCTTATGCACAAAATATTAACTGGAAAATTTTGAAATGTAAATATGCCAGAATGTACTAAGTTCAATGCACAAAAGATACTAGATTCCATTCAGCGGCGGATACAGAATTGTTTACAATTTAAATTTTGTTTTAAATTTTGATACAGAGTGAGCCATTTCTTAATTTTTCAAATTCTCTAAAAAGTTTGAGGATGATATATGTAAATATGGTAGCTGACTAAGTCGCTGTGGCGTAGTGGTAATGCGTTGGACTTGCTACGCAGAGTGTCCGGGGTTCGAATCTCGGCACAGGCAAAATAAAATGTAGAATAAAATAATTTTTCTACACGGCACCACCTCTTGGCAGGCAATAGCAAACCTAAAAGAGTAAAAATTGCTATGAAAAGCTTTTCACTTCGCCGTTCGGATTCGGCATTAAACTTTAGGTCCATTCCATTCATGTACAAATATAACACGCACAATATGAGTGGATGCGAAAAGTTCGGCCTAGGCCCTCCATGGGCTGTTGTGCCATTAAAAGTAAAGTAAAGACTAATTCTGGAATTTTATCGAAATCGTCTACAAAGGGCTTAAAAAATTTGTTTATTAGAAGGTTTTTTCTTTGTACCCGGGAATTTGATTCTCATTTTTCCTTATTTTTTGAAAAAGAAGATGCTGTCAAAAGAAATTATTGTATCTTAACAAATGGTCGAAGATAAAACAAAGTTATAGATATATATCCCTTACGAAAAAATAGTTGGGTTCGCTGAATAACAAAACAATCATAGCCTCTTGTTTCTTGGGGAAAATAGCTCTTAATAAAATATATATCATGATATAAATTATGTAATTTTTGTGTGCGTATTTTTTTGGAGTGTGTATCTGCAGAGATTTTTTTGTTATTAGCTGTGTTTTTTTAGAAACAAGAGGCTGCGACTATTTGGTTGTTCAGGGAACCACTCTCGTTCTTTAATTTTTTTGTTAGAATATCAATCTAATTTTGAAATTCTACCTGATTTGTGACCTGCTTTAGGTTTGAGTTTTTGCCTGAATTGCGGTCTAATTTTATCTTAAGTGAACCTGTAGCAACAACGCAATACTCTGCATTTATAAGGGTAAGCCCTGTGGATTGAATCTAATATAATATCAATAAAAAATATATATCAAAAAATTAACAAAAATCAAAAATCTATCAAAAATCCAATCATTCACTACAGCAACGAAGTGGCTTACTTCTGTCTGATTTATCTCACTGTTAATACTTTTTACCAGAAAAGATAAAACTAATGGAAGTTTTAAATTCAAATCTACACATACTTGTAAATGTAAACTTAATATACTTACATACATACATATATTATATTGATATTCAAAAGTACACCACTGCGTATGAGTAACATTTATTAAGCATAAATAAACTGAATTACATATTTATATAAATATCGAAAATAAAATAAATAGCGGTTTAAAAAAATTAAAAAAATCAAAGCAAACGCAAAAAATTGTTTCTGAATTAATTTTAAGTAATAGAAAATTACAATAAACGAAAAATGTTCACAAAATCAATGAAGAATTAATAAGGTAAAAAAATGTACACATCCCATGAAAAACTTCATAAAATCAATGAACAGATTTCATGAAAATGTACAAAATAACGAATAAGTTCATTTAAACTTCTAAAAGTATATGTGAACTTGTACACTTTCTTATAATTCTCATTCGATTCATATCGGTAGGAAAAACAAGTAATATGAGAAAATAATAAAATAAAAAATAACCAGCAGAACAATACGGGAATCGAACCGGCAACCTCTCGGTTAGAGTCGAGGACATAACCCTACCATTTCATAAAAAAATAAAATATCAAGTACATATAATTCTGGCGAAGATTTTTAGACAAAATCGCTGAATGTGTTCATTAAAGATTAACGAACGAATTCATTAAAATTTATTTATTCATTTTCTTAACTTTGTTATGGCACAGTATTAATGAATAATATCACTGAACTTCATAAAATGTAATGTACAAATTCATCAAATTAATGAGGCTTTCATTGATTTAATGAATGATTTTCATGAATTTTTAATGAAACCTTTTTTTCCGCGCAAACGTAAATGCGAGTACATAGTAGCAGTTAGTAATATGCAAAGGAGCAACTATAATGATAGAGCGTCTGGCTGAATGACCCAATTCTAGATGAAAGTGTGTACACATACATACACAAAACTATATATATGAATGTTTGCCAAAGTGTGTATAGCTGCAGCACACTTTGAACAATCCCACTACAGCTTCAGTAATTAGAATTAAATACAACTGTTGTCTGTGCTGCTTATTGCTTATTTGAGTGAAAATCCCAAGAAAATTATTAATTATTTTTTGTACAAATACATTTACACATCTATGCTTGTGTGAATTTGTGTTTGAGTGTGTATCTCTCCCTACATGTTGTTTGCGCGCACATATTTTGTGTTGGTTTATTTACCGAATGCACAATTTTTGCAATTGTTGTTATATTTTTATATGCTAATGCTCCCAGTGGTGTAAGCAACACACACACACACACACACACACACACACACACACACACTCATACATACACACACACACATACACACTATCATGGCATTCACTCTGATATACATTTGCATGGACTCAAAGTCAGTGTTTACTTTGCGAATTGGGTTAATTGTGTCTTGTAGTAAAAAGAGTGAGAGAGAGAGTTAGATAGATAGAGAGAAAGTGCCTGTGAGAGAGCGTAAGAGAGAGCGAGCGTGCGAAATAAACAAAAAGCAAGCACTTATGTAGATTACATACAAAGAATGTTAAATTTTGGGAATTGAATGCATACATACACACACAAAAAGGAAATAACGACGAAGATAGAAGAAAGCTGAAGTAATTTGTTGCAATATAAATGTAGGAAAACGTATAACATCCCACAACCTCCTTATTTGTTTTCAGTAGCCAGAACTTTCAATAACATTAACAAAAATGCATATGACATATACAAAATAAATAGCTGCAATATTTACATTGTCTGAATTCAATTTCGTAAATGGTCAATAATCTTAAAATGTGAAGGATTTAATGGATTTCAATTTTGGTCGATGTCTTGGGGGGTTTTTTTTTCTATAGGTGGCATTGAAAGTCGTAAAGTATGGGACTTGCTTTTCAGCAAAAATCCCCTCATCTTCGTTTGCCTTTTTGCGTGGCACTGCCGTACAGCATTACTTCACGGATTGGATGTCTGCGTGCGTCTGTGTATGTGTATGTTTCATGTGTCAATTATTGGTGGACAGTAAATTAAACATTTCAACATATTTCCATTTACACTGAGTAAAAGAAAAGTTCGTTCGGAAAAATATTTTGCATGCTCATAGCGAATTCACTTTCTTTACATTAAAAATAAAATGTTTACAGATTTCCTAAGCAGTTAATTGATCTGAGTGTAAATCTCAAAGACAAGATTAAGGTGAATTTATTCTCCCACTACTTGTTTCTAATATGAAAAGGTCGATCCATTTGCGCCTCAGCATGAAAGAGTTGGTGTGATATAATCCAAAAAGGAGTGATATAATTTACTACTAGAGTAATGACTGGTAGTGGATCAATCATTTCTACGAGGAAGATGTGCTTGGTGGATGAATGTAGACTTTACTTTACTTACTTTTAATGGCACAACAGCCCATGGAGGGCCTAGGTCGAGCTTTTCGCATCCACTCATGTTGTGCGTGTTATATTTGTAAATGAATGGAAGGGACCTACAGTTTTATGCCGAATCCGAACGGCGAAGTGAAAAGCTTTTCATAGCAATTTTTACTCTTGTAGGCTTGCCATTGCCTGCCAAGAGGTGATGTCGTGTAGAAAAATTATTTTTTCTACTTTTTGATTTTGCCTGTGCCGAGATTCGAACCCCGAACACTCTGCGTAGGAGTCCAACGCACCACCACTACGCCACAGCGTAGACACAAATCTAAAAAGGAAAAAACACTCCCAATTCTTGTACAGCTGCGATTTCAGCTCGTTTTCTTGAGAAGGCTTTGAATACTCAAGTTGTAAATCATTAATTAATTGTCACCTTAAAAGGTTTTTGGAAGTTTGAAGGGAATTTTCTATACGAAGCTGGATGGATGTGAGATTTTGGATATGTATATGTGATTAGTTCCACGACATAGGCACAAATGTTGATTGAAGGTTCAGAGAAAGCCTAGACATCGCAATGGATGTAAAATTCAAGAATCCTACATATATTACTACTTCGTTTATAATAAGTTCACTGCTAAAAACTATGAAACACAAAGATCTTGAAGATCATATACACTAGAAATAAGGGACTAGTTTCAATTTTTAAGAACTTAAGCCTTTGATATTTCTTTTCATATTTCCGAAAAGTCTTTCACACACACACACACATAGTTGACACGCCAACATTATAGCGTGGATAACGTAAGGAACTATTATAACTTCCCTTAAAGTGATACTTTTGTCACACTGCATTGTGTCATCTTCCAATTGGCCCAACTTCTCCCCCAAAAGAGCAAGAGTTTTCATTCAACATTCAAAATATTTCCACATTTACTTTTCAGCATGTCAGAAAATATCTCAAACTCACAGTACGTGATATTTTTTGACTTCAGTGAAATGGCGACGAAAAAGTTGCATTTGAGTTCATTGTTATGGAGGGAGACACAGAGAGAAAGAAAGAGAGGGAGAGAGAGAGAAAGAGAGAGAGACAGAGAATACAGGGTAGAAAAAATAAAGAAAAATATAAAGAAGAATATTTAAAAACACACTTTAAAGTCCATTAGCAGAACACATGGTAAAATTGTTTTGGCAAGTGACATGTGCTTTATATAATTTTGGGGAAGAAATATATGAAAAATTCTCCTTTCTTTATTGCTGTTGTTGAAGAAAAACAGAGCGGCAGAATACAAGAAAGTTACAAGTATAGAGGTATAAAAGAAAAGTTTAAAAACAACTCCAAAAACTCAAAAAAAAAATTACTCATTAAATCGGAAAATAAATGCACAATTGTAAATTTATTGTAAAACATATTTGTATATAAAGAATATATATATATAAAAAGAGACAATGGTTATTTTTCAATTCAGATCTTTTCACAAGGAAACTTTAAACGAGTACAGAAACGATGAAAGAAGAAGTACTAAATAAACGGAAGCTCCTTCGAGACAACAAAGTTTTCGAAAACAAATAACTAAGTAAATAGCTATATACATAATAAATTTCTCTAAAAAATGCATACATTAAAATGTATATATATGGATGTAAAATATTTAACTTAAAGGGGATATGGGCCGAAAGAGCCGAAGCCAATCTTAGTAAAGAATAAAAAAAGGAGTTATGTTACCAGGTGCACAAGTATGAAATCGGAACTTTTTGTTTTAAAGAAAATATACTTTTATTTAAGAAAAATGGTTATACATTCAATATTTAAAGTAATGGCCATTTTTCCCATTTCTCTGGCAATTTGTGAATGCTTCGCCAAAAAAACTGTTCGTTTTTTGAGTCAAACCAGTCATTGAGCCATTTTTTCATATTTTCGTATGAATCGAAGTGCTGCTCAGCAAGTGCGTGCCCCGTTGATGCAATTAAGTGGAAGTCAGATGGAGCCAAGTCTGGTGAATAAGTCGCATGGGGGGGAGGGCTTCCCAGCTGTATGAATCTACCAATTCCCGAGTCTGTATTGTTCGCTGTTGCATTGTCATCAAGAAAAATCACTTTATGTTGCCTAGCTTCATATTCTGGACATTTTTGGGCGCAAAGCACGGCCAATTGTTGTTGGTTTCAGAAGGTCAAACTAGATAACACCTCGCTGATCCCAGAAAACACAGAGCATTGTCTTCTTTCGATTTGGGTTGGTGCCGATTTGGCCGGTGTACTGGGTTTAACATATGATCGTTTCCGTTTGGGAATCTCGAAATAGATCCATTTTTCATCACCAGTAACAATTCGTTGAAGATATGACTTTCTTTTGTACATGGCGAACAACATTTCACAGGCGGTTTTTCGATTTTCTTGCTGTCTTTCAGTCAATTCATGCGGCACCCATCTTCCCACCTTCCAAAATCATTTCCATGGCTTTTAACCGTTGAGAAATGCATTGTTGGTTGACATTTAATTGTTCTGCAAGTTGTTCTTTCGTTTGACCATCATCCTTATCGAGTAAAGCGTGCAATTCGGCATGTTCAAACTTTTTCGGTGGTCTTCCACGTTCTTTGTTTCTCACATCAAAAGCGCTACTTTTAAACTTATTGAACCACAAGCATTCGATGAGATTCCAAAGCAGATTTTTTCAATTGGAAACAGAAAATCTAGGATGTCGGCATATCGTAGTTTGTCGTCACAAAATTCAAAACTTTTACGAGCGAAAAAAAAAATGTTGTTGTATGAAACTTGATTGTTTATGAACTGAATATTGTTGACAGAACTAAATGCAAAGAAATTGCGCCAATGATTTGGTTTGACAGAGCGTATGGTTTTACCTAGCGACACAGAGATGTCATTACTTGTTTCATACTTGTACACCTCGTATTTTATAATGATAAACTATTTAAAACTTTTTAAAAATTTAGATGTTCTCTAGTTTGAGGCAGTCGGGTACAGTTCATATTCACGGATGCAGAAAAAGTTTTTTTTTTTTGATAAATTTTACACACAGGGTGTGGTATTTTATAATGATAAAGTATTTAAAACTTTTTAAAAATTGAGGTATTCTCCAGTTTGAGGTAATCGTCTACAGTTCATATTCACGGATGCAGAAAAAGTTGTTTTTAATTTTTTTTTTTTATTGATAAATTCAACACACAGGGTGTACCCCTATGAATGCAGAGCATTGTGTTGAATGGAAGGAAGATTGATAGGTGAGAGGAAGAAGGAGGGAGAATGAGAGAGGGAATGCAATCACCTTTGTTTTTTTGTTCTGAGATTAGGTCTGTAAATCAGGAAGGTTTTTAGTTTGCTTTTGATTTAAATTTCGATGTGATTTTTAGTTCTAGTTTTATTCGAAATTTTGATGTGATTTTTTGTCTGTTTGGTTTGGTCTTAGTATAAATTTTGGAAGCATTAGGCTTAGATTACTAACCAGTTTTTAATCTCATTTCTGGTCGGATTCTTTACCAGTATTTTACTCTGATTTTCGATTCTGTTTAAATTAAGATTTTTGGTCTGAATTTATGATTAGGTGATATTTTCTTTGATTGGTTGTAATTTCTTAGTTTGAGTTTTGTTCAACTTTTTCTCATTATCAGATAATTTATAGGTACATAAGTATTACTTCAGATGCCAACTATTAAGTCTATTGCTACTACGATTACTCCTGAAAGAAGTTATTTATTTCTAAAATGTTTTAGAAAACGTCCACTACGAAAGAAAATTCAAATTGTATATGTTTATATTTCAAATAATATTAAGAATGTTTAACGCCAATCTAAGCCCCAATTACGACATCCTCGGGCTTTTACTGCGAAAGGGCAAAGATTAATCGTGGCAAAAATTCCAGAAGCGGGTAGAGGAGCTTTCTGATCTTCTTGAACCTCCAAAAAGACTTTTATTTCAGAAGCCAAAAACATAATCCGCTTCCTCTATTCTCGTATGTGTATTTGTAGCGTATGTGTATATGTAAATCTAGTTCTCTCCTTAATTCCATGAATAAGAAATTATTGCCATTTCATTGCGTAAATCATATTCATGCGACTTCAGCTCAATTCATACTTCATGTACTTACTAATATACCAGCAAAATAACTAGAGAGCTGCTTTCTAAATATTAAACTTTTTTTCTAAATATATTCCGGGTATTGCTCCAGAGTATTCTGCACACCAGGGTCTCTGCAGATCACTGTCATATAGTTGTTTGCCATTCTTTTCATACAATAAAGGTTTCAAGATTTTTTGCGTCTTATTGCTATAAAATCTTAAGGTGAAAAAATATATATCAGATTAATTATATATTAATAATAAATATGATTAATAAAAATTGATTGTCTTCGGTAAGCTAACAAGGCTAGAAACTCTAATCTTCATCTCAATAATGGTAAGCACTCATTGCTAAGTGTTCGACGTTATTCTTTCTGTGTAAACTAAACATACATCGATGCAGTGTTATTAACCAGAGATAGAGAAGTTTGCATACGAATTGTTTTTTATTGTTGTTTATTTGATAAATTATTAGTTAAATTCAAACGTAAAACAAAAATGTGAACTATATACTCGTATATGCAAAAATATGAAGGCAGTTGAAAATGAAGTTGGTTTCGATTGTTATTCAGCTGATTAGAAAGATTTCAGATAGAGATGGCGCTGCAAGCAGTTGACTGGCCACTAGCTCGTACCTGCTTTGTTTGTATCAACAATTTGAATTTGATGCAATGTTGAAAGACAAAAATAAGTAATTGATCGGTTTCAAAACATAAAAATATTTGATCAGAAATATTTCGATAGTTGGACATTAGAACATATGAGATGAAACTGAGAGAGCCGACATCAGCGTTACTGTTTGTATTGTGTGTATCCGCTACCAATTACTATTTTTATTATTAGAGGCATACTTGGAGGCTTGGGAAAAAAGGACGATTTTGGAAGTAGATAAACAGTTCCTCATCTGACTTAAATTTGTCAGTGATTGCCAGAAGATGTCTGGAAACTTGTATTACCTTACCTTACACTTCACGAATAGCCAGCTGCTCCAAGTAAGGTATTGAACAAAAGTGTTGCAAGGGCATTTCTTACTTGTTAATCTAGACTTAAGTTTAGAATATGCCCCTTGGATCACTTCTCTTATAAGATTAATCCATATCACCTCAGTTAAAATTGTTAGAATTACTTTTACAATGTGCTTTTTGTATTAAGTTATACAATATTTTTTGCTGGTTATTTTTATCTATCTTCTTCTATCTATATATAATATGTATTTATATATGGTCATGCATGTATGTTTAAGTGTGAGTTTGTTTGTGTGTGTGTATATGTGTTGAGGGCAACACGTCCTTTGGCATTTCGATGGCATCATTACAATTTGTAGCAATAAAATAAAATTATATACAAAAAAAAAAAAAAAACCATGCAAATACGATTTGTTATTATGCCGGAAATCTTCGATAATTCTACATAATCCATACAAAAAACACATATAACCATTCTCTCATACATAGACAACACACACACACATACACATACACATATAAAACAAAAGCGCCAGATGATAGCATACAATTGTTGGCAATGTTACTTGTGCTTTGTTTTTGTTGTTGTTGTTGCTATTGCTGTTGCTCCTGTTATATATTTATTGATACTTCTGTTGGTGTCATTGTCGCAAGTTGAACGATGTTGAACTTTTTGCTCAAAAATTTTATTTTTTCCTAGATTTCTGTTTCTTTGTAAGCTTCATGTAATACAATGTACTTGTATGTATGTATGCCAGTATAGCGGAACAAATAAATTGCATGCAAAGTATCCCGTTTGTTTATGTGTGCCTGGAGTTTGGATGTATGCGATTCATGTGTGCGCATAATTGAAATAATATGGCAGCATCTAAAGTCATGTAAATTTAAGTACTATTACAGAACAAAAATTTTTTTTGTTTAAAATTTATAAATTGGTTTTAAGTTTAAAAGTTTAAGTATGTTACAAGTGAAGCAAAAATTGAAAAAAAAACCATAGTCATTAGCCAAAAGCTTCAAAACTAGAGAAACTTAAGTTTTTTTCTGTGTGCAAAGTACTACTTCAATTAGCTATCCCTGAGGAAATCTGTTTCCATATATTCTATTAGTTTTCCCAAGAGAAATATAGAAATCTATGGCCCTACTTCCAGCAGTTAATTGACACAAAAATACACAACTTTCCTATTTCGCTCTTCGCCCAATGATTCATCGCACCTTAGTTAACTAGAGCACATTTTTTTTTAAGTTTTTAAGTAAAAACCACTTTCGCTATTTTATTAAAAACAATAACCCATTTACAACGAAACATTCACAATAGTTAGCTTTCAAACTTAGCAATCACAATAGTGCTTTAGTATGGTAAATTTTAAAAATTAAAACTTATCGGAGTGATCGTCTACAGACAAGTCAACAGTGGATGTAGATATTCATTAGGGCCCAATATGTCTCGCCTGAAATTTTTACGGTACAACAAAAACAAACAAACTGCCAAAGTCATGTCAATCAAGCTCTTACACGGCGCAAGCGGCTTGCGACTTGCATTGCCTAATATTAACATGATTTTGATTTTGATCAATCAATCCATCAACGTGTCTTTGTGACGTCTCATTTATATTCACTACCCCATGTAAGTGATTGACCGTGTAAGGGCCGCTCAAGGGAGTGAAGGCACTGACCGAAGACAAGACAATCGGTCAGACTAAGTATGCGAGCGAGTACAAATAAAATAGATGTCTCGAAGAGACAAAAACAACCACGATCCGGATTTCAGCGGAAAATACTTACTAATAATTACACAAGCCTGAAATATTAAACTCATTTTAGATGATCAAAATGATAAGTTCGTAACCAAAACAAAAATGTAATAAGTAAATTCGATTTTGGACTTTTTCTACTGGCAGGAATATTTTTCCTATTTCATATTATTTATTCTGAGTAAATATGAAATCGTTCATGAAGAAATCAAATACATACTCGTAGGTAAAAGTAATAAGAAACTCATTTTAAATCTATTTTGTTTGCAAAAAAAAAGAAAGTAAAACACAACTTTTTGAAATATTGTAAACTTAACGCTACATAAATATTTTATTTTACCAATACTTTATTGTTCAATAAACTTCAGTACACAAAGTTTCTAAATGTGGGCACAAAAATCAAATAAATTCACATTTTTTAATAATAAAAATCTTTACAAAATTCTGCATAATATTTTGAAAATAAAATGAAAACAAAAAAAAACAATTATGAAAATAATTGAAAGCAATTAAAATATTTCAGAAACTCTACACCGAAATCTAAAGCATTTTCATTTTATTTACTTAAATAGAAACGAAATTAAAAGAAAACCAAAAATATGAGATGAGAAATACAAAACAAAAAAAAAAAAACAACTCTCATTATTTATGTGATGTTCTTTGTAACAAAATGAAATTTCCTCCTGGTACATGTAAACTATTTGTTGAATGCAATCAAGTTTTGTATGACATGTACATGTGTAAATGTCACATTCAAGCCAACCGATACGTACCATACAAGGTGGGGCAAAAGTAAATTGGCTGACATTGTGTTAGAAATTAAAGAATTGGGCTCGTTTTACAAAGAGTTTATTTGAAGCTGTAAAATTAGTGCATTTTGGCACCAAATTGGAGATTTGTAGGTGTGTATCACTTATTGTCAACATAAATGTCAAAGCACAGTGACATCTGACACCATTTGCAACAATTATGGCACATTCACATTATGACATTACTTTTGCTACTTTCCGAATTGAGAGAAAGACCGGAAATTGTGTTTCAAAATCCTTTTCGTTGACCGATTTGTGTATCGCTTCATTGTATATTCGAAACCAATTTCCCATTTATCTATAACCTAAATATTGAAGCACAATGACATCCGAAGCCATTTGCAATAATTATTCATATTACGACATTACTTTTGCCCCTCCTTGTATATACACACATACCTACATGTGTACTCTATAGGTCCATGTGTGTGTATAGGTATATACCTACAAAGTGAAAACTGAAATGCAAGTTTCTTTTTACGCATAAATTCTGAAGGAAAAAGAAAAAATCTTTGACAAACAAAATTTAAATACAAATGAAGTAACAAAAACTAGATATGAAAAGAAGCTTAATTTTGAATACTTATGAATGAGTGTCTGTTTGTGTTTTTGTACAAAGAAAAACAAAATCCTTTTTATAAAAGTATATACTTATAGGATTTGTCAGTTGCAGACAAGTTCACATATTTAACCATTAAATGAAAAAAAAAACAAAACAAAACAAAAAAGAAATAACATTAACATAAAAGTGACAACGAATAAAGTAAAAAAAAAAAATTCCCACGACACACGTTCTTTTCAAAAAAGTTCTTTCTTATGTGATTTGTACGAAAGCCCATAAACATAAACCAAATATGTTTTTGTTTATGATTTTTTGTTGTTGTTGCTGATTCATCTCAGAGTCTCCCACATTCACATTGGGCGTCATACACACAATTAACCGTATTAAAATTTCCCATTCAAATTATAACTACATATAAACTTGAGATTTCAGAAGTGCTCCCTCTCTTTCTCTCTCTCTCTCTCTCTCCCTCTCTCTCTCTCTCTCTCTCTCTCTCTCTTTCTCTCTCTTTCGCTCTCTCTCTCTCTCTCTCTCTCTAAACGCTGTGTTTATGTGCTTTATGACCCTCACATTTCCTAAGCCCCACCTGGAGATGCCATTGATTTAAAATGGCTTTTCAGGTCAAGTATCAAACATCATCTAATTATACCAAGTAGTATTGCAATTTATTGCTTGATTTTGAACTCTATAAAATACTTTATTTTGATTGATTTAAAGCCCCACCATGGGCGCTATAAACTTCATTTTATAATAATTTTCTCATTATATTTGAAGCACTTAAATACGCATTGAATGTTTTAAACAATTCGCAAATGCTTTAATTTCACAAATGCGTACTAACTTTGTTGCCTGCAAAGCAGTTCGCACTTTGAAAGTGTTCAGCGCGTAAATACAAAAGCGCCGCCGCTTTTCAACGCACATAATCACACACACACACACACATAGACATTCAGTTGAAGTAATTTACACTCGGCATGCAACAATATTTTTTCAACGTTTCTACTGAATGCATTTGTTGTTGTTGTTGTTGCTGTTATTATTGTTGTTGTTGTTTCGTTGCTTCTTGTATTTTCGCTTCATTTTAATTTCGTATTCAACAAAAGAGTTGAGCGGCGACAACATAGTAACGGCGTCAGTGATGATGACAGTAGCATATTTTAACGCTGCTTATCTCGTTTTTAATGCTGGTAAGTATGCAAAGGGATTTTCTCCTTTTTTGTTCATAGCAATTTAAGCCACAATTTTATACACTTTGTGTAAATGTATGTAGACACGATGAAAAGTGAGAACATCATGAATGAAAACGTATGTGTGAGTGTGAGTGCGTGCGTTTGTATGTATGTGTGGTAAAGTAGAAAAAGTAGGTGTACATATAGTGAAGAATAAAATGACATGCAGCAAAAAAAAAAAAAAAAAAAAAAAGAAAAGAAAAACAACAACAGGCATATGGAAGCGAGAAGAATTTCTATATAGTATAAATTATGTGGCTGGCAACTTCATGCTCATGTCAGCTACACTTAAATATGCTGCTTGTTGAAAACAACAACAACAATGGTAACTAGCATCAACGCAAGAGGAACAACCACAACATCAACCACTATCACAACGATAACGACGACCAACAACTACGCTGCGTTGTCCAAGTCCATCAGTGTGGCATCACAGACAACAACATTTAGCAATAGGAGCCAGTAAGCGGCGGCAGCCGTACGGCAATTATAATCCACTGCAAATCACACACGTACATACATATGTATTTATGCGTCTGTGTGTATGTGTGTGCATGAGCCAAGCAGTAGAAATATGCATATCAGAAGTCTTCGTTTTCACTCCAAATATCAAAGTAGCGAAAGGCAATAAAGAAATTGTGCGGCACGGACAAGTACCCGTACTCTTTCACCTTTCCTCTATAGCCAACGAATGCGACCGGCTGGAAATCGGAACTTGGTTAGGTTATACAGCCTCACACAGACCGAAGGTTCGATTTTCGAGAGCCATTGTAAATCGAACGCTTTAGACGCACAGCAAAGGTAGAGTGCATTGTTTTTCGCCGTTGGGAATGTGCATGTGACTGGCTTAACTATAACGTAAAT
Organism: Palloptera scutellata; assembly: GCA_958295655.1. Lineage (NCBI taxonomy): Eukaryota > Metazoa > Arthropoda > Insecta > Diptera > Pallopteridae > Palloptera > Palloptera scutellata. Next base: position 84,680,675 of record OY282450.1, on the reverse strand, counting down.
GACACCGACAACGCCGAGGACAACGATGATGGCAATGACAAGCGGCAACTACATGAAAGAGTAGCAGCAGCATTAGCAGCAGTACCATTCAACAGCAAGGGTTCTTTTCAGCAATAACCAACAAACAACGGCTAACACTACCACCGCGCCTCTATTGCACAATGAACGCTTGAACAGAAATATTTTTATATAGGTACATACATACATATTTAAGTAGATCCAGTAAGGCCTCATAAATTCAAGTAAAACATTAAACAAAAGAGCCTCTAAGGCGAAGAAAATATTTAGATAGCTCTTACATATCCATGAAATTTGGGTTAAAGTTCAGCATTTCATGCGTGCTGTGGCGTAGTGGTAGTGCGATGGACTGCTACGCAGAGTGTCCGGGGTTCAAATCTCGGCACAGGCAAAATCAAAAAGGAAAAAAAAAAAAAATTTTCTACACGGCACCACCTCTTGGCAGGCAATGGCAAACCTACAAGATTAAAAATTGCTATGAAAAGCTTTTCACTTCGCCGTTCGGATTCGGCATTAAACTGTAGGTCCCTTCCATGCATGTACAAATATAACACGCACAACATGAGTGGATGCGAAAAGCTCGGCCTAGGCCCTCCATGGGCTGTTGTGCCATTAAAAGTAAGTAAGTAAGTAAGTAAAGTTCAGCATTACGTAGGTTAGGTTAAGTGGTTCTTTATAAGGGCACAATACGGCCAAATATGGTCCACTTTACTTTTTCTACTGGGATACTATAGAAACTTCTTTGGCGATATGAATGCGTGTGTATATATGGTATATGTACTCGTATATGAAAGTACGTGAATGCTACTTTAATTTCCATAAGGGGATATTATATAATCTAACAAGTTTTTTCCAGATTATGGTTGAATATAAGCTGCTTTGCCTCTCTAATATCTCGCCGCTCATTGCCATTTACTTACTCTTCTCCCTGTCATCGCTCTACGCTCCTCTCTTTCCTCTTTCCTTTTTTCCTTTTTTTTGCCAAAGTCATTTTGCCGATAATGAAAAACAATGCTGCAGTACAAGCATTTGGGTGAGACTAATGCATTTAGATTTTTCAATAGCATAAAAGTATGCTATGGTTTTCATTTAATAATAATCACTCGCCCTTTACTTTCACACTTATTACATGCTTACATACATATACACAAAGGAGCATATCATATTTGTGATATTTCCAAAATTAAAAATTTCCGTTTAAAAATTTCCCACACTCTCTCTCGCGTTTAGTTCGTTTTCTCTCATATTCTTTCTCTCTCTCTCTCTGTCTTTCTGTATATGCCATGCATATGCAAAAGCAAAACACAAACTTTTCATTGCATACTTTTAAACGTCAACAACATACAGCTCGTCTCGTATTTGCATTTGAGCGGCAGATCTGCAGACAATCTGCGCTACACTTGACAAAGTATTCGCAGACACTGTGAAAATTGTTTTTCGCACTAGTAGCATGTGATTTTTTTCTATCATGTTACATATATACCATAACTACAATTCCCTTCTTTTCACTATTCTTCTTCATATTCTACGTGTTCGTTTGCTGTTTTTTTTTGAAATCTTTGAATGCCCTTTTGTTTGTTTACTTGTCTTTTTTCGCTTATTTTTTTTCTCCCCTTCTACTTTTGTGTGAATATTTACTTTGGTTTCTTTTTGGCGATAATTTATGCATATATCCTGTGTGATTTACGACTTTCTGTGTACATAATGGATCAGCATTTGTATGGCTTTTCTACGATTTTCATAGCATCCACGGCTTCAATTCTGAGTATTGGTGTTTGTGTGTGTGTGTATGTGTGTGTGTTTATTACAAAAGCAGAAAATTGAAGAATTGATGCTCAAAAAAGTGCTGGAAAAATTCTACCGTTTACTTGGCATCAATTTGTTTCATTGTGAAATTTTATTTATATTTAAGTTTTTTGAGTGAATTATATTAAAGTTGTAGATATTTTAAAGAAGCCTGCATCTGTATCGCTAATGAAATTTATTTTGAGTATTTCAAATACAAGCATTTAATATTAAAAAAAAAAAACAAAATTATCAGAAAATTAATACCTAGTATTTTATTTGGAAGGAAAAATTATTGAAAATACTGTTGATTGCGAAAAATTCTCAAAATTACTGAAATTTATTGATGTGAGGTTTTCCAACCCAAGTCCAAAATTTTCATAGTATGTGATAACTACTTTTAAAGAAAAGAGTAGGGAAGGAAGAGTAAAGTACGGGGAGTGAAAAAGGAGAGCGTGAAAAGGGAAGGGGGCAGGCCATACGAAGTTTCTCGTATGAATGATATAATTCATGTTCTTGTTACCTCAAAGTAATGTGTGTTTTACTGATCTTTTATCTCGCTATCACTGGTTCCATTCACAATGCTTGGAAAGAAATTTATACTATTTGATACATTTACAGTTTTAAGAATTTTAAGATAGAAAGAACTCGCAAATCAATCTCAAAGTCTTTCCGTTCCTGAGTCTTTGTTTGCTGACTTTGATAGACACAAGTGAGATACATTTTTAACTATCAATCTATCCGTCATGTGAATCACCAGCAAAGCTCTAGTGAATTCACTGCATCTGCTTTACGTTAATGAGCCTCAACCGAAAAAGTTTTTACTGTACCCTAAACTGGAACCATGCTTTATTGTATAATGACTCCGCAAATATTTTGTCTCTAGCAATAACAATTCAGTGACAACCTCAGTAGTCGTGTGGGTAGAGCATTAGATTTTCTCCTGAGAGATTGGGAGTTCGATTCTCCGTTTAGTCTGGTGGTTAAGCGCTTACAGTTTAAGCGGCCTTAAACTGCAAGTCCAACCAAAAGGTATCACAACGGGTCGATTTGGCCTAAGTTTGTTCCTGGATAGTCACTTAAAACAGCATAAAGAACATTTCGTAAGATAAACCGTTTTGAAAAAAAAGAAAATAAATTAAAAAATGGAGGGTACAGGTTTTCTTTGTATTGGGCTCAAAGCGTTTTAATTTAAATATGCGGGATCTTCGGTCCTACACAAGTGGACCCTATAAAAAAAATAATGGTCGTTGTGGTATAGATGGTAGTCTGCTGGCCTGCCAAGAGTGACCAAGTGTCAAATTTCGGGACATTAAAAATCTAAAAATTTAATTTAAAAAATTTTGCTCGAAGAGTAAAAATTTCCTAAAATTTTCTCTTCGCCACTCGGATAACACGCGTAACATGAGTGGATGCGAATAGATCGGCCTAGACCCTCCATGGGCTTTTGTGCCTTTAAAAGAAAATGAAGAATAAAAAAAATTTTAAAATCTGTGTTTTAGAAAAAATGCTGGATGAAAGTATGCCAAATGATTGGAATATCAGCGTACTCTGCCCAATCCATAGGAAAGGTGATTCCACGATCTGCGTCAACTAAGGTGGGATAAGCCTTCTTAATATTGCATATAATGTTCTATCGAGCGTACTGTGCGAAAGACTGAAGCCCATCGTCATCAAACTGACTGGATCTTATCAGTGTGGCTTCAGACCTGGTAAATCCACCATCGAGCAGATATTGACACTACGCCAAATCGTGGAAAAGACCCGAGAAAAACAGATCGACACCCAAATAATTCGAGCTGCGAACATCGACATCTCTGGCACTATCTTCTACAAGAGTGTCATGCTGCTAGCATACGCTGATGATATTGACATCATTAGTAAAAACGTTCGAGCAGTCAGTGCAGCATTCTCCAACCTGGAAATGGAGTCTCGTCGAGTGGGTCTAGTGGTGAACGAGGACAAAACGAAATACCTTGTGTCAACAAACAAAGAGTCTTGGACAAAATGTCACTGTTGACAATTATACTGTTCAAGTCGTCAAGGATTTCGTATATCTAGGATCCAGCATAAACACCAACAATAATGTCAGCCTTGAGATCAAGCGGAGACTAACTCTTGCCAACAGGTGTAACTACGGGCTGCTCAGTAGGTAATTGAGAAGCAGAGCCCTCTCTCGACCGACGAAAATATTGCTCTATAAGTCCATCATCCTTCCCATCCTAATGTATGGCGCAGAGATGTGGACATTGACCATCAATGATGAGAGGCTGTTAAGAGCGTTCGAGAGGAAGATACTCCGTAAGATCTACGGTCCAGTATGCGTTGACGACTTGAATCGAATAAGATGGAACGATGAGCTGTATGAGCTGTACGCCGACACTGACATAGTCGCTGGCTGGGTCATGTTGAGCGAATGGAAGAAAGCGCTCCGGCTAGAACGGTGTTTTATTCGAACCACAGTGGAGGAACACGCAGAAGACGGCGTCCTAATCTCCGTTGGAAAGACCAGGTGGAGGGAAACCTGACTGCACTTGGCCTTATAAACTGACGCCAGCGCGCGCATAGCAGAGGCGACTGGCGAAGCTTTATAGAGGCTGCCAAGACAGGTTATCGGTTTTAGTGCCAGTTAAGTAAGTAAGTAAGTGTTTTAGAAAACTGATAAAAAGATATTTGGATAGAATTGAAAATCTTTTTCTGGTAATTTTGGGCCTCCGGTTCCGGTCTTGTTACAAATTTTCTCTATCACGCTTGGGGTTTCTGATGTAAAGACAGGGGCAACCCATCATGTATACATATATGTAAAAATTTTTCCCCTTAGCTTTAAAAAATTTTTTTTAACAATTGCTCAAAAAGAAAAAAAAAATATTGATGAATATGAATTTTAAAAACTCTTTCCTTGTGGTCTTAGCCAAAAATTTTTTGTCATCAGTGTTAGTATGTGTGCAAACAAAATTTGTATGTCAACCTTTCAACTTTCAACTTTCCTATACCCGCGTGCACTAAAAAGTCAAATAGTAAAACTTTATAAATACTAAAGCTTACAAATTTTACATAGAAATTCCAGTGTAAAAATTGCACAACGTTTCATAATTAATTAAGTAACTTTATTATGCTTATTGTTTAAAGTATTTACCACAAAAGCTTTAAGCTTTACATAGTTGAAATTAATTTTTGAAGTTGTAGCGAAACCACGCTGCTGGAAAGCATTTAAAAACTATTTGTTGCACTTTTTGTGCTACTCGTTTTTGTTGTTGTTATTTTTATTGTGTTGAAAGAGGACAAATTCAAAGTAGCAAACGCCCATACCCAGCAAATTAATTTGGCTAGCAACTTTTTCGAAATTCCAACAACGAAATTGTTAGTAATTCATAACAGCAATTTAGAAACTGTTGCAAAAATTCTTTACGAATTCGATAAAGTTTTTTAAAAAGAGATAGGGAAAGAGAGAATCTTTTTGTGTTTTTTTTTACAACTCTTAAGGTGACAAATTTTGAAATTCGAAAAGTACAGAAAAGTAAAACAAGTCTACTGAAATCACAACTTAAGAACCTTAAGAACCTCCTACTGCTTTACTTTTGATATAAGTAGTTCCACCACGATTGTTGCTTTTCACAAGTCACGTGACTTGCCATTTTGTAGTACATACACACACTATATGCATGAATGCATGCAAAGGTGATTCGAAATAGACAGGGACTATTGGAGTGTAGCACTGTGTCAAAATACCTATGGCCGCCAGATGCAGTGCTCCTTTCAGCTACTTCTGAAGGAGTTGTGGCGATGAAGAAGAAGAAGAAGAAGAAGAAGAAGAAGAAGAAGAAGAAGAAGAAGAAGAAGAAGAAGAAGAAGAAGAAGAAGAAGAAACAGTGAAACACCTAATCAGCGACTTTCCAAAAACAAATCAAATCTATGTGGGACGGCTTTCTTTGGAGGACTGCGTGGAACTAGAGGTGGTGGGATTAATTGGTTTACTACACAAATTTTGAAAAGGCTAACGAAACAATAGGTTTTCTTTTAAACAAGTATCATCATCGATCAGCCCATCGATCTCTGAGTGTAACTTAATTGATGCAAGCCACCTGCATAACATAACCTAACTTTGGTTTGAGATATGAACTTGTTTTTAGGGAGTTTTAATCTGAATATCGGTGGAAGTTTCGGTTTTAATTTTAGTCCGACTTACGGTTCTAGTTTAAAATTTAATTTACGATTTGGCCCAAATATTTTAATGGATTTTAACATTTGCCTGATTTTTGACTGGCTTAAAATCAGATTTCCGATTGGTCTCTAGAATGGTGTGTCGAGTGTTCTTTGGACCATCATAAACATTTATTTGTTAAGGATATCTCCTTATATTCGTATAACTTCCACATACTAAAGCTCGTCCTGTACTCTATACGGGCAGCCTAACTGTTGACGTTGGTAGCTGCGTGACCACATCGCTCCAATTTCAAAAGCACTTGTTCTTTTGGAGACGATTATTTTGCCGGCGATACGACCACGTGACTAACGACCACAAGTCTGGCTGTCGTCAATTCTCCATAGACATTGACAATGGCAGCTATATAAGTACAAACACATGACCAAAAAATATCGTCGGCTTCAAGTGTTGCCGTATAGTCACTTGATTAGAATGAAAGTAACAGCAGCAGCAGGATAAACGCAAGCAGTTCTCTTCACTCTCTCTCACTTCATCTTGTTCATGTTGCTTGTCAAATTAAAAAATAAACAATTGTGGTCGGTGATAATGTAGTCATGTCGTCTCCATAAGAACGTGTATCGTGTAGCTGCTGTTGCCAAGCAATTACTTGACTACACGACAACAGTTAAAGGCGAAGATAATCCGTTGTCATGTGTTCGTGTAGCTACAGCAGTTAATGTGTATGGAGTATGGAAGTTTGTTGCCAGTTCAGAGTACACTGTCTGATACGCTCCTGACTTTGCAGCTCTTACAATTATGTATGCAGCAGCAGGAGGAGCATCGCAAGAATAGCTACATCCTAACAAATTAAATATTTTGACAAATAAATTCAATGAATTTTGAATTTCAACGACTATGTGTTTCTATGCATCAGTTCTCCATAGTTTCCACCGAACGTAATCGCAATCATTTTAACCCTTTTTCTATGCAAGTGCCATGTGCACTATGCCCTAACTACGGATACTTCCGTTTCCGCTTTCACCCAACTATTTTACAATAAAATCAGGAATAAAACAGCAAAACTTACTTACTGCTCGCAACTGTTGCTAGCAATATTCACTCGTGCACACACACACACATACACACACATTCACACCATCCAATAATAATAATGGTAGCAATAACAAAGAGAAAAATGAAATGTAAAGATATTTCCTACACTGCACCCTTGGGGTAATAATTCTTTTTTGATCGGAACTTTGTATACATACTTACATATGGTACTTTCTATTATACGCATAGGAGTCTATAGATGAATGAATGATTTGGTTGTGTGTATGTGTGATGGTACACGAACGGATCTAAAAAGGAGATGTATTCCATATTTCCACTCGGAAACATTATCATTGACCTCATGTAATTGCAAGGAGGAGGCACGTTTCTAACCGGTGTGGTAAAATGTCCTATTGAACCATTTTGCTGATGGTTCCACTTTTGTTATCTCTGTTAGATTTGTGAAGAAGCGCGACCTCTAGCATTGGGGACAGACGTTCGTGTGTAGCCTTGGACATTGACATAGAATGTGAAGATTCGATTTTATCTCTTCTTCATCGTGAAAACTTCTGCACAATCTTCTCGTTTGAATTCGTCACCGTTGGAGCATTGGTACAATAGCACAGTGTCCAGTTATGACTCCTGTGAGCAGCGAATTCATTGTGCTCTAAGAGGACATTTATCTTCTTCCTGTCTAACCTAAGATTTCTAGGCTTAGGATCTACGTCATTTGACACCGCAGTGGTGCACTCGTTTATGTCTATTTCAGAGTCCCTTTTGACCATTTCATCTGCTACTTCGCTCCTTTCAATATTGATGTGGTCAGAAATTCAGCAGAGAGTGACCTTATAGTGCTGAATGGCCATCAGGGAAGCAGAACATTTATTGATGGTAATCTCAGCATTACCTCTTACTGCACTCAACTCCCAGTCTTCTCTGGTTGGATATAGTGTTGGAGTTCTAATAGAAAAATCTAAATTCGAAGTCATGCCACAACTCAGTTGACATCTCTGTTTTATTTCACTTAAGCAGCGTACGACATGATTCTGGGTTGCCTTTGGTGGGTATGTTTTTTGATCATGAAATTATAACTAAAAAGGTTGTTTCATAATGTCAAAGCAACAGGGTTGCATTGGAGCTGTGCATTGACCGATTTCAAGTACGTCAGTCAACTTTGGCAATCGCTGGTAGTGTTGTGATACCTACTTTATATGACTTCTGCCTCAAAAGATTTTAAGTTTCGACTTACCGGAACGAAGTTCGAGTTGAATTCATATACTCGTACATAAATCTGGCCTATAAGGACAAAGGGAATATTCGATAAGTGTAAGGGGACAAGTTACCCTGCGACTTTCGAAAATACCTAGGCCAACCATAACAAATTTGTCTCTCTACTTTGCCATGAAAGACGCGATGATTGGAAAAATTCCACTTCATTGATATTTCGCAAATTTTCCTACATTCGATAAACCGGAAGTCGAGAGACTGACACTTTGTTTTTACACCGGCAGTATCTTTATGTTTGGATGAAAAGAGAGGTTGATGATCTGTTATTAGTTCGAATTGACTACTATAGAAGGACAAATTAAAGCCTGTGACACTAATGGACTGGGTCTCTTCTTCGACTGACTTGACTCATATTTAAACCTTTTAATGCAAGGAGATTGGAATTTTCGCATCATATTGGCATTTATAAGAAACAACTGCAACGTACCATATAGTCCATGTGACATGTAAGACTTAAATATTATTGAAACCTTGTCATGGAAGTTTCACTGCTTCTCTTGATGTCTCATTCTTTGAAGCATGCATCTTGCGGACTGTAACTTTTCTTCTTGCTACTCAAAAAAATTCAGTACGTAGGCCATCAATAAGTTCCTTATGAGCTCTACTAGAACTTTACTTTTTGCTAATACAAAAAATTCCGTGAGGAGCCAGTCGATAAGTTCCTTATGAGCTCTAGGTCTTGGCATTTATTTTCCTTCTTTCAACCATTTTTTTTGTTCATACCATTACGAAATGCTTCCTTTTCCTTCTCAAGTGGCTGACATGGACTAAACTACTCTATGCATTCAAGAGTTATAGTACAACCGAGAAAAGAGATAAGTGAGATTTGCTTTTAGCACAGATTTCAGCTGCTTTCCTTTTAACAAAGAACAAATACAAAGCAGTAGCAAAACTAAGCGCTTGAATAAGTTTCACGTTTACATTATATTCAAATTTTCTTAATAATATACTAGTAAAAATACAATATCTAACTTTTTCAAAATGTTATAGTAAGTCTGCACTTTTGCTGCACTCCTCTTCTCTCTAACACTTTCGCAACGCTCGCAAAATAAATAAAAAGCAAGAAAATAAATTTTTGATGTAAAGCAAAACTTTTACAGATATTACCATAAGTCTTACTTTTCTTTTTTCACTTTCGGGGGCTGTTGTTGTTGCTGTTGTAAAGGAAAATTGTCACTATTGTTACAAATTTGTAAAGTAGCTGCAAATGTTGCTGCTGCTTGCTTACAGCCTTTTGCTGCTGACTCCACCTTGCTGCTGACTCCTCCTTGCTGCTCGCCAACAAGCAAAGCAACCTGTGTTAGCTTCTCAGTTCAGTTTTCAGTTCCGGGGCAGAAATCGTGTCCGACGCATGAAAATATGAATTTTATGAATAACTGCAAACAAAAGAAAGAAAAGCGTCAAAAGAGGAAATGAACAAAAATGAGAAAGAAAAAAAGGAAAACAGCAAATACTATAAAAATTTACATTTAAAAAGGTAAAAATGAACGGTAGCATGTGCCTTTTTGTTTGTGTGTGTGTGTGTGTGTGTGTGTTTGTCCTCACATTAAATGCTACGAGCAAACTTTTTGACAAACGATATTTTAATGAGGTTCACTACAAAAACGTAGAAAAAAGAAAAATTGCAGAAGAAAAATGCGCAAAAGAAAAAATATAAGTTTTTTTTTGTTAGCCCCGAAAACGAAAAAAAAGTAGGTGCAAACAAAAAAGGAAAGTGAGAAAATCAAATGTTACCGTGAAAAACTTTTGCTCTAATTACATATACATTATTTATCCGAACTCACACACACACACACACACACACACACACACACACACACACACACACACACACACACCTCACGTTGTCCATACCTTTGTCTAAAATTTTAATACTTGTTCTTAAAACAATATTATCCTTTCTTGGGAATATTTTTGATTATTCTTAAATTATTATGTTAATATCGAAATTGAATGTGTCAAGTATATTTTGTTTTCTAAATATTTTCCAAGAGCCTAAAAGTGAATGAGTCCAGAAAGTTTTCAAATATCCTTTCTAATTTATTAGTTACCAACAAGTCTCTGAAAGTTATTATTTAATTATATATTTATTATATATTTAAAATTCAAACGAAAAATTAAACCAAAATTCAAACCTAGAAACAGACCAAAATAGATTAACTTCAAACTAAAACATTCCAAATATAAAGAGAAAATCCAACAGCAGAAAAATTAAACCAAAAATCAAACTAAAAGTTAAACCAAAATTCAGTATCAAACTAGGCCTTAAATACGGTTGCAAATCAGATCGTAAATCACACCTAAAATTTATCAAAAACTAAACCTAACACTCTAAGAGTAGGGCATCTAATATTGTGGTTTAGCATGTGGCGGTTACCCCCACCAAAGCTGCCTCCTTTCTCTCATTGACCATACCTTCACAATCAATTTTGGAATCAATTTTGATTTCATTCAGATTGGAGTCTAACTGAACTACCGATCGTTATACTCTTGTATGCGTTCCGCTTTTTTGGACTGCTACGCAGAGTGTCTGGGGTTCTCATCTCGGAATCAAAAAAAAAAACAAAATTGAATATTGTCTTGGCAGGCAATGACAAACCTTCAAGAGTATAAATGATGATGGTATGAAAAGCTTCGCACAAGATGAGTGGATGCGAAAAGCTGAGCCTAGGCCCTCCATGGGCTGTTGTGCCATTAAAAGTAAAGTAAGTAAAGTAATATCTTCATCACATAACATAGCTAGTACCTGTAAGTTGAGCATAGTCGCGGATACACTATCTGTGATGAAAAGAAATTCATGACGATTATAGTTGATAACTTTGTTTGTTTATCCCCCTGGCCATTTTCAAGTCGAGCCTATCCACCATTCCTGTCATTGCCACAGCACTGTTCAGCTGATCACCAATACTGTGCACTCTCCAACCATGTGTGCTACACCGAAGCAAGTCGAACAGGTATAATCAGTATCGATGACAGAACGGAGGCTGCCATCTTATCTGATTCGATTGATGCTAAATTTTATATAAAAATTCCTCCGTATTTATACTATGAATTTATAAAATTAATATTTGTACTGAAAAATATTAAAATAAATTTTTTCTTTTAGCATTGATTGTCTGTACATATGCATAAAAGTGTTTAACAACATGTTGCATGTCAAAAGTTCTCTCATATGCAACTTGATAAAACTGTCAACTTCAACTACAAGCATAACTTAAGTTTTAAAAACAAAATTGTGCGTTTTTGTTTTTGTGTTTGTATCAAATCTAAAAAAAAAATATAACTCAAACAAAAGTGTAAACACAAAAATATGTCGCAATGTGTACGCGGCGCGGCGTAACACTTTTTTTATATCATGCTATAAAATAGTGTTAACTAAAATAAAAAGTACCACTTGTTATTGTTGTTGCTGTTGTGGGATTATACGGCTCTACATCCCTACATACGAGAGCATTTGTTGTTGTTTGAATGCATTTATTTGTCGTTGTCGCTACTATTGCTGTTGTTGTTGCTGCGATAGCATCCTTCCTGCGTTGCATTTCGCAAAACTTTTATATCTAACAAGTTGATGTATGTAGGTGTGTGTGTGTGCGTTTTTGGATATGTGCGCTGTTTGTCTGCATGTTATTTAAGTTTCTTGAGCTGTTCTGTCTGTCTGCCAGTCTATAGTATTATCATCATGTGTGTCGCACCATGTCATATGTAGGTACAATAAAAATTTTAAGCAATTTATGTACATACTTGAAAGTTTTCAGTTTCTTTCCCTTCAACTATTTGCGTAGGTTTTGTATATGAATTTCTGTCATTTTAATGCAAAATTGGCGTAACATATAAAGGGTGGTCCATCTGATATTTGGAAATTTTAGCTACTGGTTATTTTAAGTGTGGCAACTCTAATGTCATTCGTATTATGACGGAAAATTTGTTTTGTATATTTGAGGTTAACAAAATGGGTCGGTATAAAAATTGGTTTGATCGCATGTGTTGCTGCAAGGTCAGCCGTGGACGGCATTTCAATGAAATAGTGTTCCACAATTAACCGGAAGAATTGTACTGTCGAACAATAAAAAACAAATTGGAAAGAAAAACTTATTCGTTTCGTATTAACAGCAAAATAAAATTCCAATTTATAAATGGTCCACCCTGCACTTTATTTGTCTTTTTTGTTTAAAATTTCAAAAATTTCAAAATTTCAAAAAATTCATTAACTTCTTGAAAGGTAATGAGGTGCTTGGCAGAAAGGAGTAAAAATCTTACGTTTTGTCAGCATGAAACATGAAAAGATTAGGATTTTTTAAAATCTTTTCAAATGTACTTCTTTTATCTTATGTTCACGAAACAACACCCAAGGACGGTCTATACTGAGCTTTTCGTATAGCTTTATAAAGTTTTCCAAATCTCTTTGAGATTCCCAGAATATTTACTTACTGACTCTTTTCTTCTAAACTTACGAAACATGCCCATTTTTTATGTAATTAAAATACATATAAGGTTCAAATATACAAATCGGACGAGAATGTGACAGTGATGGTGTCAAAAACCTTACACCACTGCCTGATGTCCGACATTGATTTATTGCAAATTCTATAAAGAATTTGTAGTGTATGTACAATGTTTTTAATGAAATTTTCCAAATTTTATACGCTTGAAAAAATCTCAATAAACTTCATCATGAAAATCAACATTAAAACCATTTTCCTACTATTGTCTCTGCTTTGTTTTTTTGTTTGATATATTCTTTAGTTTTTCAACAAGTGCCCACACTTGATCTCACTATTTTCTCACTCACTTCGCTCGCCGCTTCGGCTGAGTACTTTGGCATTTTACCATGGTTGAAGAGGAGAACGCTCAAGTACAATGAATGGCAGTGGTGTTGCAAGAATTTCACTCTCAGCATTCAAAATACAATTTCTTGGACGCCTTTTGGCTATTCGTAATCATAGTTGAAAAGGCAGCAACAACAACAACTGCAGTACATAAAATAAATGAAAGAAGAAAAAAAAGAAGAGAAGAAATAGTGGAAGAAGAAGTTCATAAGTAGCAGCAGAGATTTCTGTGAGCAGTACAAGAATTCAATTTAATGGAAAACTTCATGTAAACATACGCACATACGCCCATACGCACACACACACACACACACACACACACACATGCTTGCATATAGGTACATATGTACATATGTATATGCATATGTATGTGTGTGTATATGTAGTGTAACACAATTACTCATTCAGATACAATTTCACACATACACACAAGCACACACATATATACATATATGTGTGTATGTATGTGCATAGAAATGTTAACATGAAAATGATACTTTCTGTTTGCTTTCGTTAGTAGTATAACTGCATTCCTCTTTTTTTTCTCTTTCTCTTTCTCTGTCTCTTTCTCTTTCTCTCTCCCTCAATCTGTGTGCATAACGTATGTGTGTGAGTGTGTGAAATAACACAGATAAAACTAAATTTGTTGGGAAATAAAAAATCCCTAGTAGCTACTAGTAAGAAGAATTCAAAAAGAATTGAACGAAGAAAAAATCAAAGAAATTGTCTCATGCTCTAGAAATTCTCAAGTTGGCTAGAATGATTGCATCAATTGGCAACAAAATAAACCCTCAAGGCAGTTTTGCTGTTTGCTGCTGCAGCATTTATATCATGAATGTATTTTATACATACATATGTACATACTCATGTGCACACATATAAGCTTGAGCACAGTATGTGTAAGTTTGCATAGGTTCTTGCGAAAGAAGTTGGAAAGTATAAAATATAGTCAGTTAATGGCTTTCGTATTCTACTTGGAGCAGATTAGAGAGATTCTACAATCGTAAGTGAAGAGAGTCAGGCTTTGACATGGAAATCTACACAGATAGTTGTCAGATGAATTACGAAGTTAGTGAAGGTTTCAAAGCAGAAGATTTTAACCTTTTAACATGTCTAAGCCTGACTGACGCATTTAGTTTATTTTTGACTAAACCACTAGCTAGATAAGGAAATTTGTATGTTGGGTGGCGCAGAATCCTCTTGATTGAGACCAGGACAACAAAAGCTATCTTTAAAACATAAGTATGGTACAATTTTGCTAAACATATGGCATCGGTGATCAGCTGGGTAATCAGGGATCACTGCCAAGATTGAAGCTAAGATCTTCGCGAAGACCTGGAAGAAGAAGAAGGTGTTGTTTACAGAGCTCCTGCAATTAACATTGAAGATAGTTGCTGTCTAATTCTTTGTTGTTAATGCTCTTTGAATTTGCTGTCCACCAAATTATTACTCCGTAGAATAGAATACGGTTTTATAATACTGATATACAACCACATGATTACTCTTGGTTGTAATCTCCATTTATTGCCTATTGCTGACTTGCACGCGTAGTAAGCTACTCGTACTGTAGCTTTACATACCCTTACCGACGTATTGGCATGTCAATTAAGTTTTCTGACTAGGATTAAGATATCCAGAAATATTATCCAAGATATTCGGCTTGTTCAGAGACGATAATTGATCTGCCATTTAGAGAGGGTGAATTAAAATTTGGTATAGATTACTTCCGAGTGCATAGAATCAACTCCGTCTTAGATGCATTGATCGAGGGATCATGTTACAAAGATCTACAAGTGTAGTCGTACAACGGAAATTCCCCGAAGCGACAATGACAAAAATAGATAACCCGCATAGGCAATGACTTTTCTTAATGTTCTTTCAAGTTTGGATAGGATACCTTTTACAGCAATGTTCCAGTGGAGCGGAGTAAAGACTGCCGCATTCCCCAAACCTTCTAAAGAGGAGGAAATTAGCTTCGCTTTTATGATCCTATTGTTTAATAAAGTAATAAAGTGATCGGTGTAATAAAGATCAGTCAGTGCTTTAGTGAAAGCTGATGGGAGTATGTTATTGATTGCGTCTTCTTTATTAAGTTATGTCGCAACAGTGAATGAATTCCTTGTAGTTCAGGGATTTCTCATTTTGCTGTACTAGTTCATTTTATGAACTCTAGTTCATGTCTGCGTTTCACATAAGCATCTTGAGAGAGTGTCAATTTTAATTGGGTAGTCGTCCTGATATATGTATGTGTCTATCAGTCTTTCAAGCACCTTTAATAGAAATGCAATGTGAGGCTCATTGGTCTAAAGCAGTGATGGGCACACACATATTATCACATATTACGATTGTATTTGAAGTAGAGAACAAATAAGTTCTCCCTCTCTATATGTGGAAAAAATTACACAACGAGGTCTTACTTCAATAAGTGCTGAACAGCAACTGATTTGAATTGCTTCACCAAACAGAAAACACAGGAACAGCCGAGCGCGCACGATCGAAGCTTGAGCACTAAGAAGCTTGTAATTAGTATACGTGTGTCAACGTCGCGTAAGCAGTATTTTGTTGCCTACACACGCGAGTTATGGGAATTGAAAATCGCTGGTTTAAAGTCATTATCTCCTTTCAGGATGAAAACTACGCTCACTGCAGTCTTGGTATTGTGGACTCAAAGTTATCGAACAAGCGCCAACGAGTAATTTTCAAGAACCCAGAACTTCCGTGGCATCAAATTTAAATGAACAATATGTAGCTTATGGGAATAGATAATACGAAGGACTTTAGGAAAAAAAAATTTAAACACAATTAATTCTGGGGAAAAAATTGTTCAAGGACATACGAGGCTTTTGAAGATATCTGTTTTCTTTTGTAGGTAAATTTAAACTTAAAAATTTCTAGGCTTTTGAAATTAAGTTAAACACTGAGAACGTTGGACTAGGTCCGCCATGGATTCATATTTTTTTTAACTTTTTCACCTTACACCTCAATAAATCGTATTAAAAAATATTGAAAAATCTCAAGTTTTTCCTTTTCATATATAGTATTTCCTTTAGATTTATTTTATTTTTCATTTTCTTATGGTAAATATACTTTAGTTTGTTCCTCTATGTTGTTTCTAAAGGTAATCGATTTTATTTGCCTTTGAGTTAAATATTTAGAAAAGAAGTTAAATAAACTAAGTATTTCAATACTTTTTTGCAGTTTATTTTTTTCATTTCTTTTAAGTCAGTTTAAGTAAACGTCGTTCTAGAATAGTTATAAATATATATGATGTAGCTAATACATTTTCTTTTTCCAATAATATTCCTTGAATTTACTATAAAGCTGAAAGGAAAGATATGATTACAACAACAATAGCAACCACTAAAACTAGAAAGGAATTTAATATCAGCATAAAAACAGCAACAGGATAAGTCAGAAGAAAACAAACTAAAATTGGCAACAATAGCGTTATTCTTAAATGGTACTAGTCATTCACTTGTTTTCCTCTCTTATTCCTTCCCTCCTCACTTCTTAATCTTTTCCACGAATTTTCTATTCATTGATATTTATTTATAAGTATAAAAAAAAAAATTCAATAGGAAAAAGTAGAGAATTAAAGAAAATATTGTAGGTTCTTAAGTTACATATTTTTTTTATACCCTGCAAACATCTTCGATGGAATATTCGATGAGTGAGACACTGAGCGATAGAAAAATGAATATTTTTTCAACTCTGAGATATCTACTCACGCCTAACTGGTGCTCAGAAAACGTTCCATTGGATAGAGTAGAAAATCATTTTTCGAAAGCAGTTCTTTCCGGCGATTCAGTTGCAACCTAAACCAGTAAACAAATTACTAATGGTTCTTCTCCTGCGAATTGCTTTCAAACCGAAGCAGCGTAATGCTCAACAATGCCTTACCTGACTATAACTCAACCATAGCTTTTTGATGAATTTTCTTGCAGTGAAGAATTTTTTGCTACCAGAGAAAACTCTCAAGCGACCTGAGAATAATTATATTTAGGACTCATATGACTCAAATAATTTTACTAAAGCTGGTAATTTTTGTTGATTTTTATATTAAATTAGCAGCTTCTTTTGCATATTTTTCTAAAAACGCTTTCATCACTCTCTCTTATTTTAATTTGAATAAATTTTTATCTATTTTATTTTTCAAGCAATCAGCAGAATGCAGTATTGCAATATCACATTCAAATATAAGAGAATGAGCACGTACTATATTTCATACTTTTCTTATGACATGTGAGAGCTTGTGTCTTATTTATTTCTCTGTGAAATACCTAAATATCTTTCCAGAAATTCACAGGAAAATATTTTGTGCTCGAAAATGTTTACTGGGAAAAGTCCCTTATGTACATACAAAAATAAATAGTATATTATTATTTAAAATATGTTATTTATCTTAATTGAGTGTACTACTGTGGGCAAAAGTTAGTAAGACTTTTTTCATAATTTCAAATTTTTTACTCATTCTTCCAAATTTTTTCCAATTCTTGAAACAGTTGTTAAAGTCAATTTCCGGAATAGCCTTCAATGCGCTTAGCGATTCATGTTTAATGTCTTCAATTGACTCAAAACGGTGTAACGGTGTCCACGAAGCGGTTTTTTGAGTTTAGAAAATAGCCAAAAGTCACACGGTGCTAAGTCAGGCGAATAGGATGGTTACGGAACGATATCAGTCGAATTTTTGGCAAAATGGTCTCGTAAAACCAATGCAGTGATTTTGGAACCAATCGTGCATTCACTCTTCTTAGGCCCAAATGATGTTTTAAAATGGTTTTCACTGATCCTTCCGATATTCCAACGATGCCAGTAAGGTCTCTGTTAAGGACTGTTAATCGTCGATTCTCGAGCACCAATTCCTTGATTTTATTGACGTGTTGATCATCAGTTGATGTTGATGTTGATGGCCGTCCTGGACGTGGTTCGTCGTCAACGCGTTCTCGACCATCTTTGAACAATTTGTACCAATCAAAAACACTTGCTCGCGACATACAATTATCACCGAAGGCCTTTTGCAACATTCTGAACGTTTCGGCACCAGCAATTTGATTCCGCACACAAAATTTAATGGAACTTCGTTGAACTTTGTTGAATAATTTCACTCATTGTGAAAATCGCCGAATGCACTTTTTGTACTTCAGAAAGACAAGCGTATACTAAACACTAATGATTATTTTGATGTGACATTTGGCACAGATGTCACCGACAGTCATACCAACCTTAAAAAAATAATATTTTGATGAATGGGTTTCCGCACGAAATTTAAATTAAAAAGTCTTACTACTTTTTGCCCACAGTAGTAAGTTTTCCTTATTATTTCCTTAAGAAATTATATATTAATTTATCAACAACATTTGAATGGGCATTATTAATACTTAATAGTATTTTTCTCTAACTAAAGAAAGTTTGTGGCATCGCTGCGGCCAGAATTTCGAAATTTAACAGAAGGGCGATTACTTTATTATACATACATACTTATATATACACTAAAAAACAGTCCAATGTAAAGTAAAAAGTTTCAATGTAAAATCAAAAACGTTGATTCTACGGTAAAAAATATCAAACCGATATGTTCTGTGTTAAATATACATTAAAACTATCAAATTGATCATTGTAATTTGATTATAATGTAAAAAGTTACATTAAAATGCTCTTATTACGTTTCACATTTTTAATGTAAGATTGTTACTTACTTACTTACTTTTAATGGCACAACAGCCCATGGAGGGCCTAGTAAGATTGTTACTAGCCTACGTAAATTTAACATTCAAGATTTAAACAGATCTATAATATAGCATTAAAAATTAAGATTGGGAATAATTTCATAAATATTATTGCGTATAAATGGCATTTCATTAATGGTATTGTATTTTATTATTAATATTATACGAAAAAGTTTTTTAAAAAGTGTAAATAATTATGGATAAAACCTTTCTTTGTTTTCTTTCTTCTTACCGCTTTTAATGGCACAACAACAGCCCATGGAGGGCCTAGGCCGAGCTTTTCGCATACACTCATGTTGTGCTTGTTAAATTTTTTTATATAAATAAAAGGGACCTACAGTTTTATGCCGAATCCGAACAACGAAGTGAAAAGCGTTTCATAGGCACTTTTTACTATTGTAGATTTCCAATTGCCTGTCAAGAGGAGGTGGTGGTGTTTGAATTTGATTTTTTGAGCCACCTACCAACAACGCCATGGCGCCCAGTGTATGTATGTGCGGCAGTAACAATACAAGTCAGCATTATTCTCAGTATTATTTTTGTTTGTTTTTCGAGCACTGCACGCGTCTGTTTTCTGTCAACAAGTAGCTCAGGTATATTCGCCACATATTTACAGATAAGGACGTCCTTCAAAAGGTAATAACCATACATAATAGCTAATTGGAAAATATCTTCTAGCTTTTCTAAGGCCCATTCACCGAAAATTCGACGTTGTGGTAGGTCGCCTGGCTTCAGTTCTTGCACCAGCTGTACTTTGTATGCAATTAATCCGAGATCTTTGCTTAAAATCTTCCAGGTGGTCGAATAACACAAACCCAATTGCTGCGATCGACGATCACCGCCGGATGACATATCGCGATCTTCTTCAACACTGGCGGATACAGCAGCAATATTCTCTTCGGTACGCACTCTATGGATACGATTTGGTGGATTGATGTTCAATAAAGTGAAACTGATGGGCTGATTTGGTCACAATGAGCTGAATAGCCTGCTTTGTGGGTCGATTATGACGACATCATAGTCACGTCCATAAAATACGTCCATAGTAGCTTGCGAAATACATTTATTTTGATAATAAATTTCAATAATTAGCAAACGTTGTTCAGGCTATTCATTATGAAATGGCAAACCAAACTGAGCATTTTTTACTTTGACACATGTCAAGAATCACGCATGAACTGTCAGAAATATAAACGTCAATAACCAAGTAGCAAAAAAAAATCATCCTTGCGTTTAGAAGAAATGACAAATAAAGTTTTTTTTCATAAGTATGTATTAATTTTGCTTTAAGTATTTTTTTCGTTATTTTCTTCTCTTCTTTTAATGGAACAGCAGTTCATGGATGGGGGAGATTACTGTTCTTGGGGCGCATTTATTTGAGGATGGGAATAGCTTATTTGGGCTGAAATAAAAGAAAAAATACTATGTGGTAATTTTCAGCTTAGTTTACGAGTTATGCGCAACTTCGTAAACAAACTTTTACAGAATTTCCCGATTTTTTCTGAGTACAAACGTGAATTCAGGAATTTAAATTCAAATTTCTTCATCGGATTGGAGAAGCTGTACGCCATGACCCAAGCCCAGTTATTGATACAATTAGAAATCTTCGAAGGCGGGAAAAGCTTTGCGAAATGGGAGCAATTCGCCATTGGCAACGAGTATGATTATTTACCATAACACTGGGTGAAATTAGTGGGGATGCTTACATTTCACAAATGTTGGAAATTCACCACGAAAGATAATGACAAAAATTTAACGGGTGATAATTTAGCAGAATGGGTATAAGGGTGCATGGTTCTAACAGATAAATATCACATCGATTAACATTAATTAAACCATTCTGATTTCAAATTATTTGACAGCAACTTGAATAGCGTTTGTCTGTATGGAAGACTTATTAGATATTGATAGAAGAAATTCCGTGGACATCTTGCCATGGTGAATATTCCATATTCCATGAAGTATATTATCATGGCGATACTCCATAGAAAATAAATTCAATTATTATCTGCGATTTATTTTAAAAACCGGAGTGTTTCATTGAAATGTGAAATATGAAGAAATAATTTCTAAAATGTTAAAATCTTCGACTCCGTACCATTTCAAGCATATTTTAAATTAGCATTTCTAAATCTCAATGGGTGTGCAATAAATTCAATTTACTCATTCCTCAAGTCACTTTGATTATCCATTGTGTATACGGAAGAAAAATTTCAGGAAATCAAATATATTTGAATAATGTATTTCTCTTTCTTTATGTTATACAGACATATATATATTTTTTTTTTCACCAAATTATTCATCAAAGCAAATCTAAATAGATTTAGGTATGTTGACATTTTCTCATTGTTATGCGTGTACAAATCTTAAATACAATCTTTTAACTACTAAATAAATATAAGAATGCCATTGTAATAATGTAAATCTATGAAGGAATATAAATAAATAAGTATAAATTTATACCTGAGTGCCTCACACGAATGAAAAAAGAAAAATCACAGCAACATCTGGTTCCGGTATAATGTTATCAAAAAATCTTGCCTTGGTAATAATTTGTCAATACTACGTGAGTTGAAATCGAATCAGCACAACGTCCCCTCCCCCTCCCCCCCTTCCCCCCCTCGCCACTCAGGGGTAGAAAAGAAAAACAAAGAAATCATCAACAAAAACAAAACATTTGAATATTTGTGTTGAATACATTTAATGTACTAAGTATGTATCATATGTACCTAGAGGGTGTTGGACAGTTCTACATGAGTAGAAGAGGAGAGGTTGAGGCGGAGAGAGGGGAAGTGGCCAGGCGCGTCATTATAAACTTGGACAAAAGAATACGATATTTTGTTGGCTTGAAAATTTTATTTATTGGTGCAATATTTTCCATTTCATGTGGCAAAGGTACGAAGGCAAACAAATACATATATGTACATATACCTATAAATAAATAAAAGCAAATGTACACTCATAGAAATACATATAATGTCACTTTATACAGAGTAGTACATAACACAATCGATATTAAAATAATACGATTTTTATGGATTTTTAGAAACGTCTAAGAGATTATTTTTGCACTTATTGTGGATCTTCGATGTTGTGTGGACAATGTCGGTCCACGATTTATTCGGACTCATCGCCGTGTGACGTTAGTCAAATTTATTTTGCTTGACTACGTTTTTGGAGGTCTGAAGGAAAAGCGGCCCAAATTGATTAAAAAAAATTAATGTGCTTAGGGGCACTTATTCTTATATGTATATTCTCGCTGTTCTATATTCTCTGTTTTCAATTGTCCAAACGTTGGAATGGTGACCGTTGGATGGTGATTTGGGACCGTTTTCATGCAAAAAGTATATAAGAAAGATTATTTCTATATTCTGGCACTTCAAGTGATGATTTTGGGGGAGAGTGTTGGGGTAAAGGGTTGCACTACAGGGTGTGCCATCATTTATGTCAGTATGTAAACATTGAATCTTCTTTATTCTTTTAATGGCACAACAGTCCATGAAGGGCCTAGACCGCGCTTCTCTCTCTCCTTTCCATTCATGTTGTGCGTGCTTATATTTGTACATGAATGGAAGGGACCTACAGTGTTATGCCGAATCCGAATGGCGAAATGAAAAGCCTTTCATAGGCAATTTTTACTGTTGTAGTTTTGCCATTGCCTCCCAAGAGGGAGGCCATTTAGAAAATTTATATTCTTTCCTATTTTTAAATTTGGCAGTACTGAGTTTCTTATCTGCGAATAACCACAACCTTGAATAATTTTAAAATTTATCAACCGATTGACTTGAGTAAAAATTATTTGAAACGTCAGTTCAGTACAATTTTAACTATAAATCCATCCACGTCGCTTGCAATTCGACCAAACTCGGTCGAATGGTTGACAATGAACCTGATTTTTGGGAGGAAATTTTGATGACCGATGATGCCCATTTCATACTCTAACAGTGCCGTAACAAGCAAATTTGCCTATTTGGGGAAAGTAGAATCCACACGAGATCCATAAAACACCATTGCATGACCATGGAAGTGTGGTATCAAAAAACGGCGACATTGACTGATCACCCAGATCTCCAGATTTCATCCGTCCGTGCTTCTTGTTGTGGGCTTATTTGAACAGCAAAGTGTATGCCAGCAAGCCTTAGACCATTGACGAGCTCCAGGCGAACATTCGTGCCGAAATCATCGCTATACCGTCAGAGATGCTCGAAAAAGTGATAGAAAACGCAGCAAAAAGGCGACATTTTGCTTTGGTCAATAACGGTGGCCACTTGATTGATGTTGTATTCCGAAACTAGTCCAAATAAATTGTAAACGACCAAGTTAAAGAAAGATACCTCATATATGGACATCGGTGGTTCTTTGTTTTAAGTTATTCAATATTCACATACCGACACAGAAGATGGCGCACCCTGTACATTGTAACCTGTCATGGAGCTAAGTGCTTTCATAAGTCCAAACGCCAATAGAAATTTTAGTTGATATTTATTCTATTTCTATGTAGTTCCAGTCAAGGCATTTGGTATTTGATTACCGCCCAGATGCAGCGTACTCCCCTAAAATGGTTTTGCTGCTTCTTTATCTTCTCTAAAAAACTCTACTCTATATGATAGATTTTCCCCAGTACAACTTCCTTGGATGTTCTTTCGCTTTCCTAATCCACAATAGATAAGATTTTTATTCCCATCCCGTAGATAGGTTTCGGACCAACGAAGGGAGTTGAGGTTGGAGGGCCGAGGCCGAGCTTTTCGCTTTTCGTATCCACTCATGTTGTGCGTGATATATTTGTACATGAATAGAAGGGGCCTACAGTTTAATGCCGAATCCGAACGGCGAAGTGAAAAGTTTTTCATAGGCAATTTTTACTCTTGTAGGTTTGTCATTGCCTGCCAAGAGGCAATTATTTTTCTACTTTTTATTTTGCCTGTGCCGAGATTCGAACCCCGGACTCTTTACGTAGCAGTCCAACGCACTACCACTACGCCACAGCGACCACAAGATTGCAATATTGTGGATCTGATAGTTTCGTTTGAGATTAAAATAGCTTAGAGAAAGTTCAAATACTTTTGTCTAGGAGTGTAGAGACAAAAATTACGTAAAGTGTTTAAAAAATGCCTTCCTTGCATTAGATTATAAGCAAGCGGTAGCTTATACTTACAACTTATGACAAGATTATGCGGTGGCTATGTGTTATGTGATGAGAATATAAAATTATAAATTAGCATTTGGTTTTTCGTTTCGAAAAAACTGAAAATAAAACCAAAAATTGCATATCACAAAGCGAAAATTATGTGAACATTAAAAAAAATGCAGCTCTTAATATTGTTTTAGATTACATAGTCAATTAAATAAAATTACAAATAAAATTATAACTTTTAACATATACTTTCAGCAAATGTTTCGCTTAATTTTTAAGCTACCTCAGGGGTGCTTGTGATATTCACCTTCGGATGACAGTTAATCTTAACAACCACACAGAAATGATGACGAAATCGTCTGTTGTCTCTCTCTCTCTCACTCTCTACGCCACCAAGATTAGCAAATAAATTATCATCAACATTCAAAGGATTTCCGTTTTGTGTGGAGAAATGTCGTGTTGTTTTTGCACAAGTAGCTGTGGTGGATGTTGTTGTCGTGGCTTCAGCAGTACCAAGAAAATTGTTATAATTTTCACAAACTGAAAGTTAACTGCTTTTTATACATACAAGCGCACACACATATACCCTGTACACACAGTTACATACGCGCGCACACACACACACCTTTCTAGCAACATAAATAAATATGTATGTAGTATGGTATGTCTGTAGAGTAGATATGGTACTAGAAGCATTAAAAGTATTCTACAACGAAATGAATACCAACGATGACGATGTCAATGATGAAGAAAAGCAAAAGAATCAACAGAGCATCAGCAGCAACAATAACAACAACATCATCACCTGTTAAACTAACCGCATATTGCCACATTGACATTGCGCTGTAAATAGAGTTTCAGTTCCGCACTTATGAGGTTGCTAATGGTTTCAACAACAGCAACAACAAAAACAACAACAATGAGCAGCAACTACATACAATAACAACAACGTGCACAACTACTTCAAATATACATTGGAAACCTAGTAAGAAAAACAACATCTGCAGTAGCTCGCTCGTTTGTATTTTGCTACTCCACAAATTCCATTTACTACTTACTAGTCATTGACGGCAGCAACATGATGATAATAAAAGAAGCAGCAGGGAAAGCTACAACAGTAGCAGCAAGTTAAACGGAAAACATGAGCAACGAGAACAGAAAAATTCTGAAGGCAACATAAGAAAAGAAGAGAAGAAAATATAATGGAATGAAATTGTAAGCGTCTATATGGTAAAGCATTCAAGAAAATAGAAGCATTCCGAGTAGTACAATTCATTGGGTCTAATCCGACTTCTGTATATCTATGAATATATGTATGTTGCCCTGTGGATCCGCTGGGGAGCAAGGAGCCACAACAAATTTCCTCAATTTGCTTCTGTCAAGAATCAACCTCTTTATTTCGTTCCAGTTATTGTTAGTTGTATTTAGTATTTCAGTCAGCTTCAAGATTTCTTCTCCAGGCCATTGCAGGTCAGCCTTTTAGCCGATTGCCTTGGGGATTCCACTTCCAACTTGCCACTCCCATATCCTTTTACAAATTTCAAGTTTCATTGGTGCTTGAGCTATCCTTCGCCATGGGTTTGCATTTGAAATGATGCTGGGCCAAAAGGTGAGCAGGATTGTGCGAAGGCAGCGCCTGATGAAAATATGAATTTCTTGTATATCTGTAGTCGATAGGCTCCATGTTTCCAGCTATGTATGCAAATTTTCGAAGTGTAGTATTTTTGAAGTGAAACTTCTATCAGAAGGAAGTCATATTGAATTGAAAATATGTCGAACGATGTACTTTTTGTGTAATCATTGGGGGACAGATAAAAAAACTCTTCCCCCATCATCTCTGTCCCCTTGATTACATACTGGCAAATTTCGTATCACAGTGAATTAATAAATCTAGGTATTAAATGATCCTTAGAATAAACCGATTTAAAATTCGATAAATACTTATGCCTGGTACTCGGGCTGTAATCGGTTGAAATGTCCTGAATGAGATGCAGAGAGGCATATATCCGATTTGGCAGGTTGCAGAAATTGCTCTGATCTCATCGTTCCTTTCAAAATTCTTTTAGTTTAAGAGCAGTGACAATATATAGTGGCTCAAATATTTATTGATCGGGAAAGAAAGATAACATTTTATCACCCCACCGTTGTCCCCTTCGTATGTCAGTGAATGATAACTAGAGTTGTACTCACTTCCTCAATAGACCAATTACGTAATTAAAGTTGCATCGATTGGCTTTCATGGCCAATTTCAGAGTGAATGAATCTACCTTTATCGGTCATTATTATGTATTGAATTGCATATGAAGAGCTTAAGTGGTAAGTTGAGGAGTGCGCGCACCAGATATTTTGCTCTTGTATGAGTGTGGCACCATATACATACATACACGACGTTGCAAGTAAATGCTGATAACAAGTACCTACATTTCAGCGCGCGTAGAAGCCACATGATGACGACAATGGCGATGATGGCGATTGTAGCAACAACACCGACGCGACTCGGCTCGGCTCGGAACACTTGAATAACTACTTAACCAAACGTCAACTTAACATTCCTGCGTTTTCCCTGCATCGTTTGTCTACGGCGGTTGCGGTACTGTGTGTCAATGTTTTAGATCGCATGTTTCCTTTTGCCGCATCTGTTTGTGTTTCTGTTTTCATTTATGCTGCTGCTTGCTGTTGCTGAATTGTGGCAATTATTTATGTGCATTATAGCAGCTCTGTTGTTACATTTCTACTATTACTACTCTTCCTATTGTTGCAGTATTCGAGCTACGCACACATACACTCACACTCACTCATTGACTCATTTACTTACGCGCTCGCTCTGTATCAAATAATGAACTTTAATTATTGCTGATTGCAATTATTAGTGAGGCTGCTTTGCTGTATTGTTGTTGTTGTTGTTGTTTTTGGTATCGTAGTCGTTTCTTATTGCATGCAAGCATATAATTGTTTGCAATCGCTTTGCTATTTACATTTTTTTTTCCCCCCAATGGTTTAAAGAAATATTTGAAAAGCAACATTCTTGGACATTCTCAAATGCACTAGCTTAATTCCTGCTACCTCATCACACATTTCAAATTCGACTGCAATTATTGTTGAAGTAACTTGAGAGTTAATCATGTACGTTTTCGAGATTTCCCATTTAAGTAGCATACAAATACAATGCCATTACTTAGATTGTTGAATTGTTCGGAATCGCACATTTCGAAGAAGTTAATGTGCATACATAATGTAAATACATCTGCAGTTAAGGACCATTTACTCACAAATACTTATGTACTTAGGTATGTGTAATGCGTCGCGACTGGCAGGCTAATTGTTGAATAAAATGGCATTAAAACTAGTAATTACCCAGTAGATTCATCGTTGGAATAGGCATTGATCGCTCAGCACCGAGCAATGGATTACTCCCTATTGCTCCAGCGCTCTTGTATTTCGTATTTCTTTTTAACATTGCAGGTGCT